>JANRMT010062857.1:19741920-19772033 GCA_026402145.1 Polypterus bichir lapradei | reverse complement strand
TCTATCTATCTATCTATCTATCTATCTATCTATCTATCTATCTATCTATCTATCTATCTATCTATCTATCCCTAGAGCATGCCATCCACAAAAACTGAGTGACTGTCAAAGAAGAACACGAATGAGGGAGACCACCAAGAGAGCTATGATAACTGTGAAGGAGTTACAAGCTTCAGTTGCTGAGATTGGAGAGACTGGGTGGACAACAACTGTTGCCCTGGGTACTTCACCAGTCGTAGCTTTATGGCAATGCTGGCCAAAGCCCATTTGGAACCCTAGACAGGATGGATGGATGTTGTCTCATGTTGTCCATAGCAGGTAGTTGATATTATTAGATTTTGATGACCTGTGACGAAAGGATGGATGGCGGTAACCTCCTTGGTGTCTGGAGCATGCACCCTTGCAGTAGCACAAACAGGGCACTTCGGTGTTTATACCGTACCACTTGGTGTACAGAGTGTATGCTCGTTTATTTTCACAAACAGTGCCCAGCAGGTAACAGCACCCATTCATCCCATTAACTTTCATAAATGGCGCCCCTCAGATGATAGTGCCAAAGGTGTCTGCCTATGACGCCTAATGAATTGACTGGCTCTGCTTTAGGGGAGAGTATCAAAGAGAAATCCACTTTTAAAAACATACATGACAACTCAGCTATAGTTTGCCAGACAGCACATGGGAGACTCTTGCCTTCTTTACCTCTGGAAAGAAGGTGCTATAGTTTAATAAAATCAAAGTTGAGCCTAAACACCAGGTTTGAACACAGCGTTTCCACCGTGAAGTACGGTGGTGGCAGCATCATGCTGCAGGGATGCTTTTCTGTAGCAGGCTTGTAAGGGTAAAGGGTAAAATGAACACAGCAAAATATGAGAAAATCCTAGAGAAAAGCCTGAGGCAGCCTGCAGGAAACCTGTGCCTTGGCAGATTTGTTTTCCAACAAGAAAACAACCCCAATCCTAAAGCCAAAGCTACACAGAAACGTCTTTAGATCAACAATGTTAATGTTCTAGAGTGGCCGAGTCAGAGTTCAGAGCTCAGTGCAACTGAAAATTTGTGGCTGGACTTGATGGTAACACTTTAGTTTAGATTCTGCAAAAATGCATCTACTACTTATTTTCTATCATGTAACATAAACTTCTTTGGGTCTTCATAACACTTTCAAAACATCAGTAAAGTGTTTATTCTTCTCTACAATGAGACCTACTAACAAAACTTCACTTTGGAGTGGTCTGAGGCGGCCTGAGACAAATTTCTCTTGATATTACATATTTAGTATAAGATCTGTGAATTGTTCATATTAACAAGTCATTTTATTATCATGTTGATATCTCACACAGCACAGATATGAACAACCGATCTACTGATGTTTTATAAGTGTCATGGAGAACAAAAGAATCCTTCGTTACGGTCTTGTTACAGAAGAGGAAATGAGTAATACATGCATGTTTGCAGTACCTAAACTAAAGTGTTATCGACTTGACCAAGACTATTCACTCATGGCCCCCATGCAACCTGATGGTCCAAATGTGCAAAGCTGATAGAGAGACAGATCTGTGTACATACTGTAGGTGCCAAAGGTGCATCTGCTAAATTGTGACTTGCAGGCGGTAAACAATTATTTGATCCATTGTTTTCTGTTTTATATTTGTAATTAATTTAGACCACTGTGTAGAGATCTGTTTTGACGTTGACATTAAATGCACTTTCTCTGATGATCAGTTTCAAAAAAGCCAAATTAAATCCATTATGATTCAATGCTGTTTAACAATAAAGTGTTAAAACTTCCTAGGGGTTGAAATCTTTGTATAGGCACCGTAAACAACTGTGGACCCCCAGGCTCTTCGCTTCTCCAGTAATGCTCTTAAGTACAGTTTTTGTTTTCCTCTCTTCAATCATCAGCTGGACATATCAAATGATATTGTCAGGACGTGTGTGTTGATCAATGGTATTCATTCTCTGTACTTAATGTAATTTGTGTCATTATGTAAATAAATGTTGTACGGTTTAATAATTTACTGTTAGCTGATTATAGTGTAAATACATGCAAGTGCCCTGAGCCTGTACTCAGTGAAGAGTGCTATGCTAAATTAATTGAGTTGAGATGAATTAAATGAATGATGTGGACAATTTTGCAATATAGAAAAAAATCTGAATTATAATCTAAGCAGAAAAAGCGATCAGGCATATAGATGTCACTTATAACATGTTTGCTAAATGTGAAAAAAAATGCAATACATTACCTGGTACAGCAATGTATCCAGCATGCTAATACTGAACACTCTTCCTGCAGCAAAGGGCAACCGGAACATAAATGCGAGATTGGAGCCTTTCTCACGTTCTTTCTGACCACAATATAAAAGAAGAAGACAGTGCAATATTAAGAACGTTACTGCCATCACCTGGGACTTCAAAGAACACTTACAAAAACATTACCACAGGACAATATTTTAAAAATGTTATTTCACAATATGCCAATTTTATGAAATGGAGTGAATTTTAAAATACCCATTACTCTGACTTATAATTCTGTCAAGGACAACAAAAAAGTAATTTGTTTTTTTAAATTGCAAGAGACTTCACATTACAACACAGATAATAAAAAAGTGTATGTTCTGTATATTGTTTTGCTGTTCTGTGTATTAGTCATAGTTTTATCATGTTAGGAACAGAAAACGCCTGCTGAATGGGGATTTTAAACCCAGGAAAATAACAGACTGGACTGCAGATGAGCATTCCCTCATGTTTTAATGCAACACTGAATGTTTCCATTTTTAAAAATGGAATTAGTATTTCTGCTAAAAAAAAAAAAAAAAAGTGTTAAAAATTGACAGCACTGAAAAGTCCAAGGGAAACAATACTCTTGTGGTATCAACATATCTGAGATGAACCTGAGCTTTACTGCACTGAATATTTTTATTGCATTTATTACAAACAGCTGCGGCAAATATCTAAGAATCTTATCCACTCAGAGATTGCTCTTGATTTTATAATAAAGAAATAACACTATGCTGTCTGAAGAGGAAATTAATGCTGATACAAGCTATAGTGTTAAGCACAAACAACTGAAGGAAAATGATACTGATTATACAAATGAAACAGATATGGTTTTGCTTAATATATCAGTGTTATTACACTTTAGAGACACTGTGACAGTTTGGTACCTTTTGGTCATAATGTTATTTTTTCTGTTAAAAAATGGTCAATAAAAACTCAGACAGGCACCTATGGATATTGCAAAGTTGAATGACAGCATTTTTATGGTGCATAGTTTTTAGAACAGATTATTATTTTACTGAAATACCAAGAAGCAGAACTTGCCGGTCAAAAGTTACATCAAATAGACATTTGTGGGGGGAATCCACACATCTGCCTGTCATCTTATACCTGTGCCCGTATTTATCAAGCATCTCAGAATTAGTCCCAGAAATTGCATTAAAGGACTGACCAGGATAAGAATGTGTCCTACCCCAGAGCAGGACATGACAAGTAGTTATGAAACATCCTACGTTCACTCCCAGCGAGGATAAGGAGATCACATCTGAGAATGAATGACATCACGATTTTGCAGCACCTTGAGTCACGAAATGGCACTCAAGATGACGTTTTTGTAGTTTAATTGAAAATCACAATGACCTTTTGTAGATTTCTGATACTAAAGATAAAGCTTCACCACAAAGATACTAATAATAAAAATAACATTGAAATAATAAAAGATGAAGAAGGAAAACATAAAAAGGTAGAATATTGCAATAAGCTGCATGTAATTGTTGTCTCTTCACAACAACATCAAGAATAATGTGCAAAAATATTTGAAAATCTGGCAGGATCTAATCAATAACATTTTAGAATAAGCTTTTAAAGCACTGAGAAAGCAGATTCTCTCCCTATTCTGTTTTTTTTCTCTATTCATCTATATTCACTCACTAATTTATCTATTTACTTATTTTTACTAGGTGTAAGTTTTATTCTGCTGCCCATGCTGTCTTTCTTGGGGGTGGGGTTTGATTTGTTTCCAATCCTATTCTTGTAAAATTGATCCATTTGTATGGAATGTTGTGTGATTTCAATAAAATCAATAAAATAAAAAAAAAAAAAAGAATAATGCAGTTTGCATCCACACCACCTTTTTGTTAGTCTCCCTAAAGCCAGACATATAATATATAATATACATATACATTGTCACTACCAGATGGAGGTGGTACCGCCACACCCGGAAGTGCTGGGGGGAAGAGAAAACGGGGACACCCGGAGTGCTTGTAAGGAGACAGCCGGCACTTCCGCCACACTGGGGCGTGTCGGTGGGAGATTGCCGGGAACACACCTGGAGCACATCCGGGTGCTTATTTAAAGGGGCTGCCTCACAGCAGAAGGGACAAGAGTCGGGTGGAAGAGTGACAAGGTCTGGAGAAGGCAGGAGGCGGTCTGAAGAAAAGAAAGAGAGAGAGAGAGAGAGAAGAGAAGAAGAAAGAAAAGGCATTGGATTGGCCTGGACTGAGGGGTATTGGGGATTGGTGAGCAGAGAACTGTGCTTATTTAATGTTTAATAAAAGTGTGCTTGGTGACATGAGTGTGTCTGCCTGTCTGTGTCCAGGGTAATGTTCACAATTGCGTCCAACGTGGGGCCCTCTGTCTGTTCCAAGACGGGGACCCCAAAATAAATATTTTGTGAACGGCCCGGAGCAGCAGGCAACCCCGCACATGTTTCGAGGGTGTGAAGTGCTCACGGCCCCAAGAAGACGAGAAATTCCCCAGATCGCCACCGGAATGCGGTCGGATTCCTACCTGGTGCGGCAATACATCAACGGGTGTTGCAGGGGTGCAGTGGGCTCCTGTGTGGGTGCTGCCAATGAAGACGTCCGGGATGGAGTGGCGTATATGAAGACCATGCCGGGGCGGACGCCTCGGTCAGAAGGGATCCGGGACGTAAGGTGCCTGCTTGCCGACAGTCAGCCCAGGAGGGCAGATCGGATTTGGAATTTAGCAGGCAGGGGCTGCCCGGGTCCACACGGATGGCAGACGCACGCCGATCCGCGGCGCTTTGTGGATGCAACAGCGGCGAAAGGAGCCGCCATGGAGGAGACGCTGCAACACGAAGAGCAGGAATGGCATCGCACCAGGAGGAGAGGAGCCAAGATGGCCGCGGACCGAAAGTTCCTCCCTGAGACAGGCACAGGATTGGACGGTGTGTCTTGTGTGCCCGCCAATGACTGTATAGAGGCGGGACCAAGGAATGTCCATCTTGTGCCAAGGAGAGACCAGATTGGGCTGGAGAAGCCTCACAGAAAGCAGTCGGCGAAGACTGACAACCAGGTAGGTCAATCGTCGACTGACTTTCTGTGCTTGTCGATGATGCAGGTGCTAGGTACCATCCGTGCTGAACTGCAGAATCTGAAGGAGACGGCGGGCGCGTCAGTGGCATCAGAATGGCGCGATGCTGGAATCTTTAGACGGACTGGTACCGCGGAGACTGTTAGTAGAATCAACTCCATACAGCATAAAGGAGAACCCACCGAACTCGGCCGTGATCCGAATGAACAGTATCAAGTAGGGGGTTATCCGACACTGCATGCGACGGTGAGTTCTGTGTGCGAGGGGAGAGACAGCGAGAGGGTTGGCAGAACGCGGGCTGATGAGTGCCCTGGGTCCTAGCGCCCTACGCCCCAAGCCTGCAACAGTCTCCCAGTGTTCTATAGGGACGCAAACCGGACAGGGTCTGTACCTTTCCCATAGGCAGACTCAAGCCGTTATAGCATCCCAGAATAAAAGGGGGAATCGAGGGCAGAGTGCCGATTCCCCCAATAAGAAAGGTCGTCCTCTGCGGTGGCAGAAAAAAGTCTCGGAGTCGGTGGGAGAGACGACAGTGAGAGCGAACCCGTCTGAGCCAATCAGATGGGCACGGAACCCACGGAGGGGGTGCCAAGCAGGCAAGTGCCAGGGTGCCGGTTGGAGGGGGGAGCGCTGCCAGTGCATGGCACAGAGGGATGCCAGGGAAGGGTGTCCAGGCAGTGGCTCTGCCCCCTTGTTTCTGTTTGTTACAGGACCAGACCCTGGACGAGCAAAAAGGCCTGCTTCATTAGGAACCTGCCCTCACAGGACGGGACGCTTCACTGAAGAATTCTTCGCTGGCGATGGGGCGGCCCCACTACTGGCGGGGGCTACGGAGGCGCGAGCGGCTCGCTCCAAAAGAGCAAGAAAACCTCAGAGGGGGAGCCGAAGTGGTACGTTCCAGGGTGCCGGCTTGGACCCTGGATACGTAGTAGGACCCACTTCGGGGAAGAATTGCCCTCGCGGGACGTGTCGCTCTGACCAGACCTCAAGGGGGCCACGGCCCTGGAGGCCTCGGGTAAAGAGCTGGGAAGCTCGACCCTGTAGGGACCCGGGGTTACCGCCAGGGGGACCCCAATACCAGGAAGACCCTAGACCTCAGCACTTCCGCCACACCCGGAAGTGCTGGGGGGAAGAGAAAACGGGGACACCCGGAGTGCTTGTAAGGAGACAGCCGGCACTTCCACCACACTGGGGCATGTCGGTGGGAGATTGCCGGGAACACACCTAAGCACATCCGGGTGCTTATGTAAAGGGGCCGCCTCCCTGCAAAAGGGACAAGAGTCGCGTGGAAGAGTGACAAGGTCTAGAGAAGGCAGAAGGCGGTCTGAAGAAAAGAAAGAGAGAGAGAGAGAGAAAGAGAGAAGAGAAGAAGAAAGAAAAGGCATTGGATTGGCCTGGACTGAGGGGTATTGGGGATTGGTGAGCACAGAACTGTGTTTATTTAATGTTTAATAAAAGTGTGCTTGGTGACATGAGTGTGTCTGCCTGTCTGTGTCCAGGGCAATGTTCACAACATATAATATGTAAATCTGTATTCAACCTTGAGCGAATTCTGCTTAAAATTTGATGGAAACATTTAGAGGGTTCAGTGAGTGTCCCATTTCTGAACCAATACAATGCCTCATGAAGGTGGTGCATAATCTTTCCCAAATCAGGGTGCCAGTCTATCAGAAAGAACATTAACATACCATACACAATCACACTAGGCAAGTTGTGAATGGCCAATGAAAATCTCTAGGATGTGGAAGGTAAGCTGGAGTAAGCTGAAAAAAGCTCAGGAAAGAAATCTTCACAGATGATAAGCAGGCACAGATTTTGAATCAGATCTCCTGGAGCTTTGAGTCAGCCCTTTTAACTACATTTACTTTTCTTTTTTCTCTTTAGCATTTTACTTTCTCTGTTCTAACTTTTCTATGTAAATCCCTTATTCATAACAGAAAACAATATTTTACATTTTTTACATATCAACACAAAATTCTAGGAAATGAACTCTGCAGTAAGACATCTTTTGTAAGGGATTCTTACCTTTTCTAATTTTGACAGGGACAGAGAGTAGCAGTCTTTGGCTCTAAACTGCATAAACCTCATGTTTGCAGGATGTGTCAGTTCAGTAATTATACTGAGAAATGAGAACAACCTAAAATATAGAGAAAAACAAAATAATACAATACAATACAGTTTATTTTTGTACAGCCCAAAATCACATAAGAAGTGCTGCAATGGGCTATAACAGGCCCTGCCTTTTCACAGCCCCCCAGCCTTGACTCTCCAAGAAGACAAGAAAAAACTCCCAAAAAAAAAATCCTTGTAGGGAAAAAATGGAAGAAACCTCGGGAAAGGCCGTTCAAAGAGAGACTCTTTTCCAGGTAGGCTGGATGTCAAAAAGAAGGGGGTATATACAAAACAATACACAGAAGAGGACACAAGTAATCCTCAATACAATATAATAGTGCAACAGAAATATTACAAGTACAGAGCAGAATTCAACAGTAGATGATACCATCCATCCATCCATTTTCCAACCCGCTGAATCCGAACACAGGGGTCTGCTGGAGCCAATCCCAGGGCACAAGGCAGGAATCCAATCCCGGGCAGGGTGACACACACAAACACACCCACACACCAGGGCCAATTTAGAATCACCAATCCACCTAACCTGCATGTCTTTGGACTGTGGGAGGAAACTGGAGCACCCGGAGGAAACCCATGCAAACATGGGGAGAACATGCAAACTCCACACAGGGAGGACCCGGGAAGCGAACCCGGGTCTCCTAACTGCGAGGCAGTAGCGCTAACACTGCACCACTGTGCTGCCCAGTAGATGATACAGTATCATATAATATGATTGAATACGATAATAAAAATGAGCACTACAGAAGCAGGTACACATCTAGTGTACATTCTAGCAAAGAGATACTGTTCAGATTATGACTCCCACCATGCTTGTTTTACAACTGTAAATGTACAAATTGTTAGAGGATTTTACCCAGAATAGGACACAAGTCCACAGCAGTACACTCTCATGCACACGCCAATGCCAGGCAAGAAGATCATACAAGCGCCTCCCAGAGAGTGCCCAGGCGAGGATTCAGACCAAGGTCCCTAAAGCTGTGAGGCATACTGGCCACCATGAGCTGCCAGTATGCTGTGATGGGTTGCACCACTGAGCCACTAAAAGTTGCCAAAGTTTATGCAGTTTTTACTATTTATAGACAGAGGGTTATAGTGTAAATAGTGTGTACACTTACCTGGAAGGGGTTGGTGCAGGGTGAATGGTAATGGGAGCACACTTTGGCTTCCCGGTGCTGGCTTGTCAAGGTGTGAAGGTGTGGTGGAGTCGGTAACGGGCAAGGAGTGAAAGAAGCTTGGAAATCTAGAATTTGCATAAAGTACTCACATGTACGTGTTCACAAGTGAGACTGAGAGCCTAATTAGAGGTATTGTGTACTGCTATGTAGGATAATTGGAGATGGACAGTAAACTTTCATCTGGGATTGGTTGTGAGACTGTCTCAGAGACAGTATTTATTGCCTGAATAAAATAGAGTGAGATTACTTAGTTTTTCTCTCTGTGTACAGATTGTTGGACTTGCTGAACATATGAAAGAAATCAGTAAAAAGGGAGGGTTTTTAGGTCCAACCTTTGATTTAGGAAAAAGAGAGGAAGTGGTGGTTGACATTTGATCTATGGAGTGTTTGAAGAGAGTGAAGCTCTGGAATCAAAGAAGAGAGTGTAAAAGTGCTTTAGTATTAGATTTAAATTAGATCAATGTAAATGAAAAGTATTTCATTTAGGAAGTAAATATATTAGGTTTGAATACACAGTGGGAGATCTGAAATTGAAAGTACACCTTATGAGAAGGATTTAGGAGCTATAGTGGACTTGACACTATCAACTGGCAGACAGAGTTCAGAAGCCATTAAGAAGGCAACAGAATGTCTGGTTATATAGCACCCTGTTGTGTGGAGTACAAGTCCAAGGAGGTTCTGCTCAAGCTTTATAACACACTGGTGATGCCTCATCTGGAGTACTGTGTGTAGTTTTGGCCTTCAGGCTACAAAAAGGACACAAAGGCACTAGAAAAGGTCCAGGGAAGAACGACTAGGCTGAAACCAGGGGATGAGTTGTAAGGAAAGATTAAAAGAGCGGAGCCTTTACAGTTTAAGCAAAAGAAGATTAAGAGGAGACCTGATTGAAGTGTTTATAATTATGAAGGGAATTAGTCCAGTGGATTAAGACTGTTACTTTAAAATGTATTCATAAAGAACACGGAGACACAGTTGGAAACTTGTGAAGGGTAAATTTCACACAAACATTAGGAAGTTTTTTTCACACAGAGAACCACAGGCACTTGGAATAAGTTACCAAGTATTGCAGTAGAGAGTAAGATGTTAGAGACATTCAAAACCAGATGATGTTTTTTAGATGAATTAAGTGGATAGGACTGGTGTGCTTTGTTGGACAGAATGGCCTGTTCTCGACCGGAGTGTTCTCATGTTCTAATTTCCAAGCCATCAGCTGTAGTAGAGGTTTTGAACTGATCAGGTGTTTTTTTTTTTTTTTGTTTTTGCTATTCAGTTTCTTATGAATTTTGTCTATTTTTAATTCTTTGAAAGAATGATTTCCTACAATTGTAATAACATTTTTGGGAGCAGTAAAATCTTGTATTTTTTTCTTTTCCTTTTTTGTGTTTCATTACAAAAGTTGACTGCATTTCTAAAGAAGTGCACAACATTGCTTTTTGACTGTCACTTAATATAATAAAGGACAGATATTTCTTTTTTTCTATCTCTCATTCTCTCATTTATGCTCAGTTACAAACTACAAGACACCCAGGGTTTGATCCATGCTGGGGTCCAAGGCACAAGGCATCACAGTGGTCTAAAATATTAAATTAACTCTTTGAGGGCTGAATATATTTTCTAAAATATGATGCTTTCACACAGAAATTAACATGAAACGTCTATCGCTGCATGTTGGCCAAGAATAAGCGGAAGGCTTGCTGCCAGGCTGGGACAGCAGTGGCGGCGTTCACGGTCGCAGTGCAATTTAATCTGGATTCTACCTCTTGTCTTTGTTAACTGGCAGTCCTCCCTGGCGAACATTGTCAGTACCATGAGTAGCTGGGGACCAATCAGCTGAAGTTGGAACCTCACAATCGTTTTTGTTCACATGTATCAAAATCTGAGTCTGACAAGTCATAGTCCAGTTCAGAGATAATAGGCAAGACATCGTCCACGGTGCTTTTCGCATTCACGTTGATCTCTCGCCAGATGTCAGTGCCATTTTTGCTGTTCTGTGCATCTTGCTCCTCACGTGAGCGCAGGGAATCTCGGTCAAACCAATGAATCTAACTTTCCTTCTAGCAAGCGAGAGTTCAACGTAACGGTTGGTTTTGTCACAGTTTACAGTCGATTACCATCGTCAACTCCTCCTTTTGACAAAAGTCAACATCAGCCCTGAAAGAGTTAAAACCAAAATACATATCTACTGTTACGTTTACTCGATAATACAGTTTTTTTTTCTTTCTTGCTAAGATTTAAAATTGAATCGTGAGGTTGGCCTGTAGTCCTAACAGATATGTCCTGAATGAATGAAGACACCAAAGTCCTAGAAGTAGGGAAAAAAAGTAAGTCCTCCCAGAGTTGAGTGTGTTGGGTTATTTACAGTTAGTTGTGGATACTGCTCAATGCGAAACACACTAGGAGTTTGTTTGGTCAGCACATCCTACACTTTTCTTACAATCATTGGCTCAGCATTAAAATTACTATTAATTAAAATGGCATTCCTGCCACACAGATTTAGTAAGTATTTCATACCCAGCTGAAAAGGTATTCTTCAAACTCAACTGAAAACAATGAGGCAACACTTTACACCGTCCTTATTGTTACATTGATTTTACAAAGAATTTACCTGCCTACCTACATTGAAGTTGCCCGTTATTACAGTTTATTACTGTACTGTGTTTGTTGATGTATAGGGTAATGTATGGAATACAAATAACAACAAAGTACTTCCCTATATTGTCACAATGTAGCTAGGCAAGTAATCGTGATGTACCATTATAGTAAAATGAGACACTTAATGTAAACTGTTGGCAAAAACAATTAATGCCTGTTTGTCAGGAAGCATATTGAAAATCATTCTTTATCTCTTGTATGAAGGCCTGCCTCATAAACATGATGCTAACTCAGCTGATTGCCCAACATTACTGTAACTCATGAAGCATCCTAGCCTGCGTACGTATGGGCGGTGATGCTGAGGGGAGTCCACACTAGTACGTTTTCATTTAAAAATGCTATTTTTGTAATGACTGACACATACAAGAATGATAAAAAAGTGTGAGGCATCTACAACAGAGCTAGACAGTAGGCCAGACTCCCTAACTAGCCGGCCCCGATAAGGTTCACTTGCAGGCAGCTTGACTGTCTGCTCTGACAGCTGGCTTTGGCCTACACTGGGCCAAATGGGGCTTTGGCTTGAAAAGTGCTAAAGTAATGGCACATTCCTAAGGAAATATTCATAATGCCCCACAAGGGAGAGGATTGCTGTCAAGTCCTGGCTTGTGTAAGACTGGGCAAAAAAAAAAAAACAATAAAAAAAAAATGGAATATATCAAAATAGTCAAAAATGTAATTGGGAAAAAGTATTTGCCTGAAAAACAATCAACAGTAACCGGGTCCCAGTGCAAAATCCAAAGACAGGTAAAATTTGAAATAAGAGCAATACTTACAATACAAAACTCCCTTCCACCAAAGCACACTGAAATGAACTGCAAGGAATTCACTTTCCCAGCCTGGCTTTACAGGGTGGGGGCCATTCTTTAGCAGTAAGATAATGGTGGCTCATAGAGAGCCACTTACAAAACATAAGGAACATCAATGAACAAGATTACCGACATAAGAACTAAATAATAACAAAATGAAAATGCCTAAGAATAAATAATTAGGCAAATAATATAAAAATAACACTATTAACATGAACAATAGTAATTAATGAATGACAAATGAACAAATAAGACACAAAATGAAATTTAAATGTAAGCCACGGGAGCAACTTTGACATGACATGAATAACCTTTGTGACAAACAAGGCAACCTGAATAATTATGAAGGAGTGACATTTGGAAACAAAACCTAACATAACATACGAGTACAGTAGTATACAACATATTATTATAATACAATATATAACTACTATAACACACTGTTATTATAACATAGTATATAATAATAATAATAATAATACATTTTATTTATTTGTAGGTACCTTTTTAAACACTCAAGGACACCAAACAATGGATAAAACTCACATTATAAACAAAACTAAAAAAATACAAAAATTAAAATTGGGCAGAGCAATTATAATCAAAGAGAAACAGCAGTCTTAAACAGATAAGTTTTAAGTTTAGATTTGAAAAGTGAGAATGAATCAATATTTCTAAGCTCGGATGGTAATGAATTCCAACTGAATGCTCTGCTCTCCATGGTGGTAAGACGGACGAAGGGGTCAGTCAAGTGGATGGAGGAAGAGGATCTAAGGGTGCGGGAGGGAATGGCAACGTGGAGGAGGTCAGGCATATATGGAGGGGCAAGGTTGTGGATAACCTTAAATGTTAACAGGAGAATTTTGAAGTCAATACGAAACTTAACCAAGAGCCAGTGAAGCTGCTGCAAGACGGGAGTGATTTGGTGAATAGAGGGGGATCTAGTAATGATGTAACATGTACAGTAGTATTCTGAAACAAACTTAACATCATTTTCTATCAGAGGGCCCAGTGACATTGGGAAGGGTGGGCTTCAGAGGTTTAAGCCCGTGATCTTTTGAGCTATGCCCCTGATTTGTTCATCCTCTTATTTTTTTATCACCCAAAATTAAATGTAGATCATTTAACTCGAAATTCCAATGTTCAATGTTCTCTACACATTTTCATGTGTTCAGACCCCAAGGAATAACACCCCCCCTACCCCTTTGCTTCTCGATGTTACATGTATATGTCAGTATGCCAATGGGCTCGAAGGTCCAGGGGGTACCTCTCACCCCGCTCCACAGTGGTAAAGACCCTGATACAATTGAAATGTAGAAACGCCCCTGACCAAGCCCATCCTGGGTGGGGAAGCACTTTGCTCTGGATAGAGTATCAGTCCACCATGGACATAAACAACAAAACCTACAATAATAAACACATTACTATAAAAACATGTGTTGAACATAGACGGAACCAAATATGTCTATTTTCAAAATTTCGTTTAAGTTAATATATTTATAAAACTTGGCCATACCAAAGCAATATCAGTACAGTTAAGATCTATTTCATTTTAAATTAGTTTTCTCTTCTCAAATATTGAAGTACGTGTTTACATTCTTTTGACAGACTGCATCAGTTTAAGTCCGTATTTATTCAGCAATTCAAGGAATACTTTTCCTCCTGGTTTTTCAATAATATTGCAGGTGATCTTTTATGAACTCATAAGCATACCAAGAATGACTTCAGCAAACATTGTCTATTTAACTGATCCCTTTCTGGAGTTCTTCTTACACAGTACTATTGCTGCAATGCAACACTGACATCTACAGACCATAGAAGGTTATGCTTGGACTTCTGCTTCAGCTTTTTCCTGCATTTGCTGCTGTTAATATGGTCTTGTAAATAATGTGTTGTACTTTCATTTAAAAAACTACCACTTCTGGGGCCCTTAGCCAGTCTTCTGGCCTGCAAAAGTTTCAACTTCTAAAATAAGTGCGTATAAAGTTTCAAAGATAGTGCTCGCTATTGACAGGCTCAGTTAAAAGTAACAATGGTTTATCTTATATAGAATAAAAACAGTAAGCAGTGCACAATGTAACATGACACTTCCAGCTGATAATACTACTGAATTCACCCAAATATACAGTATGCAATGTGCAAATCATCACTGACACCTCACCTTGTTATTTTGTTACTTTTCTTCACTGAATTATTAAAATTATTAACATGTGTCTTCAGGTTTAAGTTGATATTTGGGGTGGAGTGGTGGCTCTGAGGCTAAGGATCTGCGCTGGTATCCTGAAGGCTGCGGGTTCAAATCCCCGTCACTGCCAAAAGAGATCCTGCTCTGCTGGGCCCTTGATCTAGGCCCTTAACTTTCAATTGCTCCAGGGGTGCTGTACAATGGCTGACCCTGTGCTCTAACCCTAAGGGGTATGTGAAAACTAACAAATACCTAATACGAGAAATTGTATAAGGCGAAATATTTTGTTATAATTCCTAATGCTTTGTAACATAAATCATGAAGGGAAACCAATAATTAAAAAAAACCCTTGTGGACAAATAAATTATAACCTATTTTAATCTAAAAAAGAATATTGTGATTATGATGTTATGATATTTGGTGTACTCCCAAATGGCATTAAAGCGCACAGGGATAAGTTAAGGTCATCTTCCAAAGCTAACAAATGCAATGTCAGAAAACAAATAAAATATTTTTTTCCAATCTTTTCTTGGCAGAGGCCAAGTATACTGTACCTTAAAGGATAACTTTGGTATTTTTTAGGTCAAAGTTATTTCTTCATGATGAAGGCACATGTCAATTTGCCACATGAAACTGTGTTCTAATGTTAAATATTTTTTATGCATTTTAACAAATACCTAGCCTGCTCTTGTGCTTTAAAATGGAGATGAAGGGTATTGGGGTCTTTTTGTAGCTTATGGCGGGCTTGCATTTTAGAAAAACACTGGAAGAATCTGGACAAGAACAGGCGGTTCAGCTTAATAAAGCTCGCCAGTCCTATCAACTTAATTCTTCTGAAATAATATCTAGTCGAGTTTTGAAAGTCCCTAAAGTCCTACTGTCTACCACACTACTTGGTAGTTTATTCCATGTGTTTGTGGTTCTCTGTGTAAAGAGAACCTCCCTAATGTTTGTGTGTAATTTATCCTTAACAAATTTCCATAATGGTGACTGTTTTTGTCTCTGGTGACTCTTCCTATTAAGTCAGTAGACAGATTGGGAAAGCATGGGGGGTCATGAGGTCGCTGGAAAGGGGTGTGTGGTGCTCCCTATATGTATGCAAAAGGATGATGGTCCAAGTCTTTAGAGTCCTGGTGCTTCCTATTTTACTATAAGGTTTCGAGACATGGACACTATCCAGTGACCTTAGACAAAGACTGGACTCCATTGGTACTGTGTCTCTCCGGAAAATTCTTGGGTACCGTTGGTTTGACTTTGTGTCGAATGAGCGGTTGCTCACGGAGTCCCGAATGAGGCACGTTACCTACATTGTGAGGGAGTGTCAGTTATGGCACTACGGCCATGTGGCATGTTTCCTTGAGGATGATCCAGCTCATTAGATCCTCATTGTTGGGGACCTGAGTGACTGGACCAGGCCAAGAAGTCACCCACGTAACACCTGGCTGCTGCAGATAGAGGGTCATTTCCGGAGGGTGGGACTGGACCGTGTGTCTGCCTGTGGGGTTGCCAACCGGGATCCTGAGTTGTTTCGTTGTGTAGTGGGTACGGCAATGTGCCGTACCAGTGCATGCTCCCCAACTTGACTTGACTTTACTTGACTGGTACACATGCAATTAAAAAAAGAACATGAAAGAAAGTTCAGGTTGCACATATGCACACATGCAGACCCAAAAGTAAGCCTAAAATCGGGGTAGCCGCAACCAGACCAGCACATGCTAAAGATCAAATATTTTTCATCATTTTCCAACAAAAGTAAAATTGAGCATATAATAATTATAATAATTTAAAACAATTAAAATTCTTTACATTTATATAGCGCTTTTGTCACTACTCATAGTCACTACTTTTCATAGTGAATGGGGAGCCACTTTAACCACCACTAATGTGTAGCATCCACCTGGATGATGCAACTGCAGCCATTTCTGTGCCAGTACACTCACCAGACCATAAGCGATGATGGAAAAGAGGGAAAAAATGATAAAGAACATAAAATCAGGTTTGGCAAAATATTTAAGTTAAAGGAATACTCTACCCAAAAATGATATTTTATATGTTACTTACCTCATGCAGATTGTAGTGATGGCCAAGGAAAATTCTCATGTTTTCATGAGATAACATTTCTAACAGAGCAGGTACCCAACACAAGACAACAGCAAATAATATCAAAAATGAACCAAGTTTAGAAATGCAATATTGTGTGAAGGGGCTTTCTGTTCGTGGACTACTTTCATTTTCCATGGGTAATTATTTAACAATACTTTAGCAAACAAAAATGCATATGTCTTGCACATTTTGACAATTGGACTGAATGACTTGACAAGTGTATTATGCAACATGAATAACAGAAGATTTTTTTTTAATGGATGTTTTGTATGATGTTTGCTGTTGTCCAGCACTAATTATCGTAGGCTCCTGTTCTTTCAGAAAAGTTATTTCAATTCTCTACGTAAATCTATATATATAAAAGTCAATGTGTGTATGTAAGTATGTTCCAGCATCATGTCCAAACGGCTGGAGCGATTTTTATGAAATTTGGTACACATGTTTCTCAATGGTCAACTAAAAATACTGTAGGGTGAAATCAGCCCTAACCCGCCCCCTTCTGGGTAGGGTGGGGGGTGAACGTATGGTCTTGTATGCATGACACTCGGATGGACCACCAGAGGACGAACTGGAGGTGACTGCCAGCATTCTTTATGTTTAAGCACCACCGCGCCCCTGTTGTTTTTGAAATTAAACAGAGTTCAAAGCGTGCAAGTGTGTGTGTCTGTCCGGCCCGGAAGTGAGACACAGAGTCAGGATGAGGGCTCCAGCTCCGAGAATACGCAAGCGAGGCCAGCACACTGGCAAAAGGAAACCTCCTAAGAAAGACAGTTGCTTAGCTGCTAATGCACAAACAATGCGAGCACGTCAGCAACACGAATCCTCATAACAGAGAGATGCCAGAGTAGTTCTGACAATTTCAATACTTTCTAGGATCCTGTGCTTTTAACAGCACGGGCTTACACAGTCAGTATATAGCAGGCGACTGCCAGCATTCTTTATGTTTAAGCAGCACCATGCCCCTGTTGCTTTTTAAATTAAATAGAGTGGGCCGGTTCCGAGCGTCAACTGAATGATAACATACATACAACACTGCAAGACAAGGACTTTAGTAAGTCTTTATTGTTTGTTAATTTATTTTTATTTTTAAAGTTCTGTTTTTTTAATTATGTTTTTCTCAAATAATTAAAAAAAAGACCACTTTATTTTCCTCCCGGGCAATGCTGGGTATTTCAGCTAGTATGAGATAAAAAAGATTCTCAGCCATCACTATAAATTACATGGGGTAAGTAACATGTAAAAATATCATTTTTGAAACTTTTTGAGACAAGTGTATTACTTATTTAACAAAACAGCACCATCTGGTGGAACATGCCCCACTTGTCCCTAACACGGGAATGCAACTGCTTAGCTATTAGCTAACCAAATGAGCTTAATGAACTAAATAGTTTCCTCAAATTAGGTATTAAGAGGTATTTTGAAACAAAGCCTCTAAAGTGGGGCTATTGTTGTTTTATAGACAGTTTCCACACCTTCATTGCTCCTGGGTCTAGCAGAACACCTCCAATGTAATGTAAATATGTTGGGGTTATGACAACAGTATTTACTCAATAAAAATGTGTCCTTTAACTTGCTCTTCAAAGAAAATCAGCCAATGATATTGAATTTCAGGTTGAAAAGATACTTTGGTGAAACCACTTTTTTCCTCCCTCTCAAACGTACACAGCTTTTAATGTCTGCAAAACATTCGGGATTAAATCACTTAGAGATTTATACATAGACAACGTCTTCACATCCTATGAACAATTACACTGCAAATTTAATCTTCCAGCAACACATTTCTTTCGCTACCTCCAAATTAAAAACTTTGTTAAACAAAACCTGCCCGAATTTTCTAACCTACCACCTACTTCTACTCCATAAAAAATATTGATCTTGAGGACTCAAACAGCATTTCTCTAACATATAAAAACAAGTCCCTCCCTTTCAAAGATCCCAGAGTACATTGGGAAAAGGATCGCTTACTCATCATTTTGGAAAAGAAATAGGAGGTAGCAATGCACAGAATTCACTTGAACTCCATATGTGCAATGCATACAATTATTCAACTTAAAATCATTTATCGAGCACATCTGTCTCATTTAAAATTGTCCAAAATGTTTCCAGGGTCAAGATCCATCCTGTGAATGTTGCAATCAAGTTCCAGCCTCATTAGGTTATATATTTTGGGCCTGCACCAAATTAACATCATTTTGGACCAAAATATTTAAATGCCTTTCAGACAGCCTTAGTGGACTTTCAGATGGACTTGAAGTGGAGAAGAACAAACTGTAATTGCCTTTACTTCACTAGCACGTAGACTTGTCTTGCTCAACTGGAAGAATCCTAACTCACTTTCTTTTCAGCCATTGGGTAACCAATGTTATATACTAATTGAAATTGGAAAAAATTAAATACTCACTTAGAGAATCTGTGCAAAACTTTTTTAAAACCTGGCAGTAAATAACTAATATTTTAGAATAAGCATTTAAATAGAAGAAGCAGATTATTTTCTGCTTTTTATTCTATTTATTTACTTACTTATCTTTTCTACTATTAAAGTTTCACTATGTGGACTAGTTCTCTTTTACATGGGTGGCAGTTGACTTGATTTGAACCTAGTTTTGTAAAATTTGACTTGCTTGTATGGAATGTTGTCTGATTTTAATAAATTTAATAAAATGTAAAAAAAAAAATACTTTGTTGAATCTTTTATTTTCTTAGTAAACAATTAAAATGGGTTTCACAGACCCGAGGACGATACTGGGGTTCAATTAAGTAAACAGTCAATGCAATGTATTTACAGTATGTAATAAACTTTCTCACACTGGGAAAAATCTAAAATGATTAACTGACTGCAGAAATTTAAAAGCACATTATGTGAAAACAGACACTGTTAATACACTAACAATTACAGAGTCTGGTGCATTGATTTAGGCCATTCACCAAGAGCACTGGGCTGGAAATCACACAGCTGCTTGCACCTTCGAGTTCTGTCATGAGTGTAGTAGACAGAGCTGTTAATTAGGCATAAAATGGAAAGGTGATCTTATTAGTAAAAATGGGAAATTATATGGTCTAAAAGAGCAGCTGAACTAATTGAAGTTTTACTTACTTTTCTGTGTTGAAATATGTATTATGGCAACCATAGGAAAACAAGATGGAGCAAGAATTCACAAAGACGGGGTAAGCCATGTACTCTAACTTCTTACAAATATTTAACAAAGAAATAATATTAATTCTCTTCTAAATATTTAAAGCCAAGCATTTTTCTATCACCTGCAATTCCTCTTTCATATTATTAATTAACGTTATTCTCTGCTAATCCATCAGACTAACTGAATTAACAATGGCATTCATAAAACAGACACATACTAGACAATAATTAAACTGACAAGAAAACTTTAAATTACATTCAGATGAAAGGCACTCTTACCGGAATAGTGTCTGTACATTCACAATTGTTTTTGCGTCTGCCATGTAGTCTTCTTCTGCACTCATGGTGCTCTCCTTATCCACAACAACCATATTAGCAGCAAAGGAAATTCCACATCGAAGCAAATCATCTAAACTTTCATCCGAAAATAAAAAAGGACAAATTATAAAGGTTAAAAAGTAGTAATGCACAAAAATGCTAATACATTAAATATGCTTATCTTATCTTCTTACAAAAACAAAAGATGTACTATTGTCTAACACTAATTGGAGATTAAGATGCAACCATAAAATTAAGGGTGTTACAAAACAAGCTGGTACAAATTAAAATTTCAGAACTGCAGAAAGCAGCCAATCTTAGTATCAAATTGCATAAACAAGACTTTCATGGGATTCCAAGTCACATTGGCGCTCAATCTGTCACACAGCAACAGGGTCAATTTGGAGCTACACCTTTGGGATGTAAGACAAAAATAACGAGTACCCTAAACCTATCTAAACAAGAGGAGAATGTGAAAACTGCTGTTGGGAACTTAGTTATGGAATCTTTAGATTAATTTGGTCTCTTTTATTATATTAAACTAGTAACACTTGGACCTCATGTCTTTGAAGAAAGGTGCTTCATGTAGAACACAGCATCCCAAGTCACTCTGCCGAGATTGCTGCAATGTCCTTCATTGCCATCTACTGTCGCTGTGGCTCATTTCTTGACAGACATGCTTACAAGGCCATTATTTTCTTGTCAGCCTTGTCACGTGACTAGCACTCGCTGTGTGAAGGATCTGAAGCCCAAAAACGTGGAGTAGGAAACTAGCCCTCCAAGTCTTTGGTCATGTATGACTTTCTGTTCTAATCAATATTTAATGATTATGACTTTCGATCAGAGTTTATGACTGCCATCAACCTGTGCAATGTGTTTCAATGTCAGTAGAGGTTTTCACAGTTCTTTACCTGTCAGCAGTACCTCGTGCCAGAGCACCTTTTGTTTTTCTGTCAGCTATGGCACACTACTATGCCACTGCTTGTTAAGAGACGATGCAAAAGTCTAATTTCGTGGCCGAGGTAGCCCACATGAGCAATTCATGGGCAGTGTTATGTGTATCATACATAGCATACACTTTTTGTGTGACAGGCAACCCTTAATATTTTATATATATAAATTTAAAACATGTAACCATGTTCCATGTAAACAAATTTTAAAGCCATTTCAGTGGAATTTTTTGTTATCATCAGCTTGTTTAAGTTTTTTTTATTCTTTTTCTGAGTTTTCCTTGGGCTTTAATCAAAGGTTCGACTTGTAGATTGTGATTTTGAAGCCCAAGGAATCTAATTCTGACATTTGTTTTTGGTTGTAGATTACATTTCTCAATGTTAAAAATATATTGATGTTCTTTTGTGACCTTATTTTGTTTTCCCTTGAGGATTTTATGTTAACCATTGCTATACCATTGTTAGGCAAGGTCAACCAGGTAAACACCACCGGATTAAAGGTATAAAAGGTCAGCATCATAAACTTCCTGGTTATCCGAGATTGCAAACACCATTTACAAAGACTTGTCATTGCGTTTTTTCTTTACTTGCTTTTCTTGATAACGATTCTCTGTGGGTGTTTTCTTGACTAAGCAGGATTCCTGTTTGAGTTTAGATATCTTGGTTTATTGAATGTTTGGTATTAAATTTGGTCTGTCTTTACCTTTGGGTGTCAGATCTTTGTTGGCGTATTTTCAGATGCAGTGCCACTATTTTATTTTGAATATTATATCCTAGTTGTTTGTGGCTGTGATGGTTGCTGTCAAAGATGTGACAGAATATCAACATTAGAAAAGACATTATTAGTGTCCATGATGTTGTCATGTATTTCCTATTTAAGATGGAGGCATGTAGCTTTCCATATCAAGCTTTTGGATAGTAAAATAAAATGCAAAAGAACTTTGCTTGAAACAGTAATATTTAGTGAATCCTTTTCTAGTTATGTTTTCATCTCACGTCTTGTTTTCTGACTAAAGTTTTTGATACTCCTGATATTCTGATATTTTGGATGCTGACATATCCTGCAAGTGCTTTTGAGCATTTTGTATTGCCTTTTCAGTCTAATCACCTCCAGGTCAATTCATCTCAAAAAGAATTATTAAAGGGATTATGGAGGAAAAGATTGAGCAATACATGGCAAAAACTTGAGTCTTACTGGACAGTAATCATGGGTTCAGAAAAATAAGGTCATGTTTTACCAACATTTTGGAATTCAATGAAGAACCAAAGGATATGATCAAAGTGTAGTATATGATATTATTTATCTTGACTTTCAGAAAGTATTTAATAAGGTGCCACATGAGAGGTTGGGCATCAAATTAAAATAAGTCGGGGTTCAGATGGTGGTGTGTACATAGGTGCAAAATTGGCTCAGACACAAGAAGCAGAGGGTTATGGTGTGAGAAACCTCATTGGAATTGGCTGATGTTAAGAGTGGTGCCCCACAGGGATCAGTGCTAGGCCTGCTGCTATTTTGAATAGATATAAATGATTTGGACAGGAATTTAAGTAACAAGCTGGTTAAGTTTGTAGATGATACCAAACTAGGTGGATTCACAGATAATCTGGAACCCATTGAATCATTACAGAGGGACTTGGATAGCACACAGGCTTGGGAAGATGTGTAGCAGATAAAATCTAATGTAAGTAAATGTAAAGTATCATATGTAGGAAGTAAAATTGTTAGATTTTAATACACAATGGAAGGTCTAAAAATCGAAAGTACAGCTTATGAGAAGGATTTAGAAGTCATAGAGGACTCAACACAATCAACCTCCAGACAGTGTTCAGAAGGCATTAAGAAGGCTAACATAATGTTAAGTTATATAGGAACGTGATGTATGGAGTACAAGTCCAAGGAGGTTATAATGAACCTTTATAACGTACTGGTTATACCACATCAGGAATACTGTGTACAGCATTAATCTACAGGCTACAAAAAGGACATAGCGGCACTAGAAAAAATCCAGAAAAGAGTGACGAGGCTGATTCTAGAGCTACAGGGCAAGTGTTACGTATGAGGAAAGATTAAAAGCAAAAGGAGATCAAGAAGGAAAGATGATTGAAGTGTTTAAAATTGTGTAGGGAATTAGTACAGTGGATTGACACTGTTACTTTACAATGGGTTCATCAAGAATATGGGGGCACAGCTGCAAATTTGTTCAAGTTAAATTTCAGACAAAAATTAGGAAGTTTTTCTTCACACAGACAACCATAGACACTTGGAATAAGCTACCAAGTAGTGTGGTAGATAGTAGGACTTTAGGGACTTTCAAAACTCGACTTCATGTTATTTTGGAAGAATTAAGTGGATAGGACTAGTAAGCTTTTGTGGGTTGAATCGCCTGTCCTCATCTAGATTGTTCTAATATTCTAGGAAGGAAACATGACAAGTACTGAAACTTATTTAAATATAGTGAAAAATATTTAAGGAGAGAAGTAGGCTTAACACACTTTACTTTTATGACTCACAACTTGTTTATAAAGATCCAAATGTACAGTGATATTGGAAATTATTCATGAGATTCTGCCTTCCAGCGTATTTTGCATATTGAATATTATATGGACAAGTTTAAATGTGTTGAATGGTGGTGATAACAGCCTAACTTCTTAATACTAACCCCCAAAAATCTCATGTAGCACTTCCTCATCACTTGTTTCATATTTTTATCATTTTACATTATGAATGTAGAGTTATCAATGATGATAAACAGTATAGGTTCTGAAACCCAACAGTTAAAAATACCACGTTGCTACTGAATGCTATTATATTTATGCTTTATCTGAATATATTCAAATACAGTATTCAAAGTGCCAACTTTAAGAAGCAAGATTAATATTCTATGCCTTAACTGTAAAATATTAATCACTATGCATTAAAAATGCACCACAGGATGAGATTCAATGCAATTGAAATGCTGTTTTGGCATAAATATTAGGGTAAATACAGCAACCTTAAGTCATGTTATTGTGTTATTATCATTGTTATTGATAGCAAAATAGCGTGACATGTCCTGTTTGGGAAATGAACAAAATCTGTTGTCATCAAAATTATAAATGCAGAAGAAGGCAAAGCAATGTGTTGCTATAGAGACCACAGTCAAGGAAACTCTCAAGGCAATATGCTAATTGCTTAGCTCTACTGTATTAAACCAAAGTGGTGAGTGCATTTGCTTTCAATCATTTGGTAGGGTAGCATAATAAAAGTTCTGATGACACTTATGTAACAATGTTACATATATCTAACTCTGTGTTGTTTTTCTAAAAATTGACTTTTAAAGCTTAAAAAAGATATTATATTTCAAGTAGATTATAGCCTGTCATAGTAAGACTGGGAAAAAAGGCAGAGAAAATGAAAGAAGACTTCTGAAATGTACATAATCATTTATTTCAATTTTTCATTTAATAAACACAGTATGTCAAAATTGTTGCATCAAAATATTGAGGGAGAAGGCTTGTATTATCTCTTCAGGATTTGCAGTAGCTTCTTTCACTCTGCACTCTGCAAGGCTCTTTCAGTGTTATCTTTCATATTGCACTGCTTTGCCCTTTAATTGTGACTGTCACCAACACACTTGCAGCCTTTCACCGTGCTTTCATAGAAATAGTTCTAGCTGGAGGCTATTGCTATAAAATGGAAGGAGAATGACACTCTGGACTGCAGAAGTATCGACAAGTTGCTCCGTCTCCTGTAACAAAACTTGAAGTAGTTTTCAAGATACTGGGAGTATGTTCTATGCCAGTGACCTTACATCAGAATATTTTTACAGATATTAACGCATCTGATATGATTTGTGACACTTTTGGCTTACATGGCAAAATGAGTACAAAAGAAAAGTTCATTGTTTGTTCAATGGTGATTGTTTCTTTTTACAGCTAAATATTTCTAAGACAAATGATATGGGTGTAGATTTTAGGTTCTCCCCTCTTCCCACTCTCTCAATAACAAATGAGGAGTCTGTGGGCACCGTGGAGCAGCACACATATCTAGGGTAGGAAGAGGAGGAGGAAGAGGAGGTTGACAGCATGCACGGATTACAGCGTGTTGCCACACCCTCCATACGATGAATCACCCGGATTGAGATTTGAGCGCAACCATGCAACGGGTGACACCTCAGCACCACACTGAAGAGTAAGAGGTTTTTTACAGTGGCTGGAGTGCCAATCCTGCGACCAACCCCCAGGTTTTCCCTGCAAGGGCTGCGTGTTATACTGGTACTTGAAAAGTACAGCAAAACAAAACAAAATTTAAAATGCTATGATACTAACATTTGGGATTTCTGGTACCTGAAGTAAACGTTTGCTTTCTGTTCAAATACCACCCTCTGACACTAAATGTAGTAGCTAGGGAAAAACGTGCTTAGAATTACAGGTGACATTACAAAGCTGCATGACCGAACCCCCCTAAATGCTTGGACGTGATTGAGAATTCACAGGTGAATGCTCCAACACCATTGTTTCGATGTGATTGAGAATTTAAGGAGCACTCCTCGCAACCTCTTTATTCTTTTGACGAACACTTTATGCTATCAAGAGGGAAGCGATGCATGCTTAGTGTGGCACAATGGCACAGTGCACCAGAGAAAGACAGAAGAGGGCTGTTTGTAGTTATTCATTAAACTGAAACATTTTGGTATCAGTACTGAGGTCCAAAAACTGGGATATATACCACAGACACAATTGTAGTACGGATCCAACATAAATCTAGGGGCAATCATCGATAATAAGTTCAATTTTGATCTCAACACTGAACTAATTTGTAGAAACGGCCAGAAAAGGTTTTTTTTTTCCTTAGGAAACTCAATTGTGTTAAAGAGGTCAAAATCATAATTACACGTTTTTATAAGAACTTATTAAATCTGTTGTTATATTTGCTTTTATATGTCAGTTTGGCATCCTCAGCATTAATAATATAAACTTTCATAACAAAATTCTCAAACTTTAATTACAGTAATGCACTCATTAAAGTTTGACTATCCATCCATCTATTATCCAACCCACTATATCCTAACTACAGGCTCACGGGGGTCTGCTAGAGCCAATCCCAGCCAACACATGGCGCAAGGTAGGGAGCCAGCCCACTGCAGGGCACACGTTTGACTAAGTTGAGGCCATTTGTGCCTATGTTCCCTCTAATTTTTTTTTTTTTATCAATAAGTGGGTGTGAATAATAGATTCCATTTACGACCAATTTTCCTTATGTAAAGCATAACTGTCATCAGGCCCTCTCTGTTTTCATAGAAGTGATATACTTTCTTACTGGGCAATCCTTTCTTTGCAACTATTATCTAGTTTTCTTGTTGGTTTTTCATTTTTACTTTATTTGTGCTACTTTGATTTCTTTCCAGCACTGTTCTCTTTTTTGCTCATAAGAAATTAGTTTGAATAGGCATGCTCTCACTTTGTTCAGCTGAGCAAAGGAAGTCTTTGCGAGTTCAATGACATGACTATAGTTGTCAGCTTGTTTATTCAGGAATGTATTAATGTTAGGGTCTCTTAACTCTTTTTTGTTTATTTCAATTTTCGTTTTGTTGTTGTTTTTCTAGTCATTTGTTATATCATTTAATGTTTTTTTTGGTTTTCTTATTACTGTATTATTTATGTTACTTGTCCTTTGCATTTTGATACAAAGTGGACAAGCCCCCTGACAATGCAGCTGTTGCACCACTCTATGCCTATAGAAGTTCTTAGATGCCTCAGCACTGTTGCTGAGGAATTAGCTCATGCAAGTGTTGTTTGATTCTCTATTTTGATATTTTTTAAATACTATTTTTTTATTCTCTGGCTTTAGACTCTTTGCACTTGTTAAACGTTTTCACTTGGGGGTTTTGGTTTTAGATTTTTTTCTGCTTCCTTTGTTTTTCAGACGTTTTTGTCAATAAGTCATGTATTATTAGGAAACACTTTTTTGTTTATTTGGACAAGGAGGTTTCAATTGTTTTGAGTTTCAAAAACCCTGTAATTTCACAACAATTTCCTTGGTCATCTCAATTTCTGTGAACATCCATAAAGCATTTAAAAAAAAACCTGGTAACAATAAATTGGGTGTTTTATACATATGTTTAATACCTCATTGTGAGAACACACAATTTGTGCTTGCTTAAGAAAAAAAAAAAACATTAAACTTACTGATGACACCACCGTTACAGACCTGGGGCTTAATGTATAAACGGTGCATATGCACAAAAATGTTGCGCACTCCTGTTTCCACACTCAAATCGCGATGTATAAAACGTAAACTTGGAGTAAAGCCAGTGCACATTTTCATGCCAGCTCAAACCCTGGTGTACACAAGTTCTCCACTCGGTTTTGCAAACTGGTGGCACCCAGCGTCAAAGCAGTGCTTTTGTTTCAGTGTGGTTTCCCTTTCTTTTTTAGATCCACTTCCCTGACGCGGCTTTATCATATACACTGAAATTAAACGCATATTATTTGTTAGTTTAAGGCATCTGATTGTAATTAACCTGTAACAATATAATGGTCCACGGAATGGCCAAACCAATACCATTTGCTGCTTTAGCGTTGTTCCTCTCAATGCACCACTCAGAGCATTTATCCCACTGTATCTGAGTGTGGAATCACAGCTCTACAGCAGCTGATCGGAAAGAGAATTATCAGCATACTGCATCAAGCACACGCTGCCTCAGCCATGCTGTCTATTTGAACTGCTTTTCACATGGCAAATGCTTCAGAGCCTTTCCTGTAGGGACCTCTCGGTTTAGAAACAGTTTCATCCCAAGAGCTCTAAACACACTCAATCAGTCCATCAAGTGCTCCTTGTAGAACTGTTTGTACTTACAAGTACAATCACCTCACTGTAAACTTGCACTGTAAACTTGCACTACAGTTATAATATTGCACAACCTGAGCCACTTTATAAAGCACGTATTTACATATGATGACAATATTATTTTTAAGATGAAATGCAGCAAAATATGTTTACTAAATTATACAGATAAAATGTTAACATCATTTAAATAATCTATATTGTTAATAATCAAACATGTGAGGACACTGTGTTGTAGCACTAGCGATGAGCTGGCGCCCCATTCAGGGATTGTTCCTGCCTCGCGCTGTATTCTTGCTGGGGCTGGCGCGACACTGGAAGGATAGATGGATGGAATAATTAAACATGTACTATGAAGATATTTCAATGTTCCTTAAAAGTTTTGAAGAATCGGCGTTCTAAGCTTACAGATGGCTTAACATTGTGTGGCGATTGGTTACTTGGAGAAAGAAAAGGAAGGACAGGAATTGGGGGTTAGTACATTTGAAAAAGATAGTACTGCTGCAGTAAATTATTTCATCGAAGGTCACGCACAGCGCAGCAAGCTCCTTGTGGGAGGCAGGAACAATCTCTGGACGAGGCGCCAGCTCGTCACTATCGCTGCACCACTGTGTTCCCATGCTTAATAACATGCTTTAACTCCTATCATCATGAAAATGATATCAAGTATATATCACAAATGCAATGGATTCTGTGTCCTGTCAGAGGAAGAGAAAGCCCATTTAAGAAGCACATAGTGATTCAAACACATAGCACATAGAAGATCAAATACAAAACAAAGCATTTATCGTGATACTTTAGTTACGATGGGGTTGAGAAACTAGTAAATTAAATGATTTAAAGATGAAATTTATGGTGTTCTACTTTAATGACAAAATAAACTGCGTTATTAAAGTGGAAATTTCGAGATTAAAGTTGACATTTCAAGCTTTTTTCTCACTGTGTCCCTATTTTTTTTTCTTTTCTCTGTACCCTAATAAGCTTTCATATGACACTCAGATGGTGGGCTACGACTTGCCTTTTCATGGCAACTTTGATATCTGACAGATTTTTATTTTGGGCACTGTGCAACTTTGTGAACTTGCGCTTTCTCGATCAACTTCCTTTTGTTGTTTATACCACTGTTTAAACCAACAAATAGCACATTTTCCTTGCCTCCACTTGGTATTCGCTGAAATTCTTATATTTTCCTCCGTGCTTTTGCCATTGCCTTTTCACTGAACGCTGAGCTTAAGGGCTATTTATACTGATTTGCATATTCAAAGAGGCACAATTCTGGGAGGAGTTGTGGAGTGGCGGCAGGCACGTGCATGTGCATTACTTTTCATGCTGATTGTATTTATGTAGCGGAAGAATATGGAAGTTGGCGAATGCACAGATTTATGCATCTGGATTTTTTTGTGCGTACGCACATTTCCGCTTTTGTCCGTGCGCAATGCTTTAGTGTGAATTCTACACACAGCGTTATGCATGAGGCCCCTGATTCCCAACAAGGATGAAACGGTTCACAGAGAAGGGATACAGTAGGCCTTCTGACATAGTGGTGCCAAGACAACAATCTGTCCCTTAATGCCAGAAAAACAAAGGAGTTGATCATGGACTTTTAGAAAGAGTAGACTACATTGCCATCTAAATCAGAGTTGTGGAAAGAATCAGCAGTTTTGCATTTCTTGGAGTCACCATCACTGA
This sequence comes from Polypterus bichir lapradei, assembly GCA_026402145.1. Classification (NCBI taxonomy): domain Eukaryota; kingdom Metazoa; phylum Chordata; class Cladistia; order Polypteriformes; family Polypteridae; genus Polypterus; species Polypterus bichir. The sequence goes on along the minus strand of JANRMT010062857.1, from coordinate 19,742,732 downwards.
TGAACTGAAGAGGGCACAACATATGACGCAATTGACATAAATGGTCACCAATGTCTCTGCAATCTCAAATGTTTGAGCAAAGCCAAAATGTCTCCATCTATGCTCATCAACTTCTACAGATGTACAGTGGAGTTCATTCTCACCAGCTGCACTTAATCCTGCTATGGCACCTGCTCAGTTCAGGACTGCGAAGCACTATGCATATGGTGAAATCAGCTCAGAATATTACTGGCTCACAGCTCCCCTTTGATCAGGACATATATATCCAGTATATGCTACTTTAAAAGGTAAACAGTATTATTAAACAACTTAGCCACCCTACACAAACACTTTTTAACCCCACCCTGCACAGCATATTTAGATTTAGGCTCAGTTTTCATTCACAGCTTATGACGCTTCTAAGCAACCATTGATGCTGATGACTGCAGGAGTGTTTCTTGTAAATATTGTGTGATTTTTCATATAGTGTAGTCACAAGTACAAATACAAATTTCATTGTACTGAGTACATATAACAATTTATGCTTGAATTTGAAACATGAATACTTGAAGAATATATGTTAAATACACTAACCCAATTCATTTAAATGTATATTTAAGTATACATCAAAACAGATCAAAATACTACATCTACTTAAGTATAATTTAAAATATACTTAAAAAAAAGTATACTAAAAATACCACATTTACCACAAACAATATATTTCATATACTTTAAGTTTGGTCAATACAACATTCATAGGTACATTCTGAATACTGACTGGTTAGGTAAGAATAACGTTTTTTCACATGGGTAAATAAGATGAGAAACTA
>JANRMT010062857.1:19721583-19741520 GCA_026402145.1 Polypterus bichir lapradei | reverse complement strand
ATATATTTGTCTAAATTGTCATGCAGACTTTTCATTTAACCATACTACACACATACTAGATAAGAGATTTACATGTAAAACTATAAAATTAAAAGCACGCAAGGTTGCGTTTCTGATTTTTTTGGTTACATACTTGTCAATGGAGCCCACCATGTAGTAAACCATTGGAAACCAACAGATTGCTTCAAGAAAATGAATTTCTGGCCTAAAGGAACAATGATAAAAATTAAAAATGGACACATTTAATTAACCTCACCTAAACATGTTCACTTTTGTTTGTCAAGCAAAATCACAAAAATGAATATTTAATACTTTTTAAATGTTTCTTCTCATTAATGCCTGAAGAGAAAAAAAAATGCACATAATGTTGAAAAGTTATTTTTATTTAGACAGTTATAATATTTTGAAGTTTATCTTTACACTCACACAGGCCAAACGACAGTGAAGGACATAAATATAATGTGAACTGCATGGAGGTGAGTGTCATGTCTCAGCCAGGGTTCCTCCCCTGTCTGGGGTTCAAATTCATGCTTTATGTCTCTTTTATTTATTTTTTAATTTTCTATGTTGATTATGTGCATCTTCCTTTATTTTTGGTTATGTCAAGGTATGTGTATATGTCAAGGACACCAGGAAGTGCTGATAGACCAGGGATGGTTTATGCTCGGAGTGCTCCTGGGTGCAAGGGCAGCACTTCCGCCACACTGGGGAGTGCTGCCTGAAGTCCGCGATCAGGCACCTGGAGCACATCCAGGAGAGGATAAAAGGGGCTGTCTCACTCCAATCAGGGAGCCGGAGTCAGGTGGGAGAAGGACAGAGCTTGCCAGGAAGGAGTTGGAGGCGGCCGAAGAAGCAGAGAGGAGTCAATATAGACTGAGCTTTATGGTGATTGGTACACTGTGTGCTGTTTAGGTTTACAGGTTGTGAATAAATGTGTGTATTTGAAGACTTTCTGTGTCAGCCTGTCAGTGTCCGTGGCCAACATGTCCACAATATATATACAGTATATACATACAAGAAATCGGCAGCAGAGACACGAAACGCAGTATATAGCATTCCATGCAGTTCTTGCCTAGTGGTATACATAGGACAAACGTTAAAAACAATCGCAACACGTATACAGGAGCATCAAAACATTTTTAGAAGGAAGGACTCACGATCACTGATTTATACGCACTTAAATTTAACCGGACATACATTTCACTGGGACAATGTACAAGGAAGATTTAAGGCCAGTACTAAAAGTGCCAGAGAGCTGGCTGAATCTTGGCTATCAAATGAAAACGCCATTAACAGACATTTGGACATAAACCCAGCATATGCAAACTTAAGAATAAGAACATCCTCATAATAAATAAAACTTTATGACCAACCATCTCCTAACCCCACCTCATCAGAGCTACCTAATTTCGCTATTTATTGCCTTTGATTCTTGTATGTCTAATCATTATCCTCTGATGACGGCTATAAATATATAACGTGTGTGTGTAATTTGCGATCTTGATATATTTACGGACATTCATTATTAATCAGATTTGTAGAAACAAGTCTAAACCCAGTATTTATATTTACTGTAGGAATCACACATACACACCTAATCTTAGAAAGTCTGAGAATGCTGTTATAGTTTGCTTTAAGAATCTTTGTCATCTTATATTCCCTGGGTGAAAAAAATCAGTGTCAAGGTAATTCTTTGTATTTACTGTAAAATAACAATATGGTCAGGCCTGTTTAAATCATGGCTATCATCCTGTTCAAAAGAGATCTCCTATCATCAAAACTGAAGTATCTGATGAGTATCCCTGCTGACTTTCTCTCTCAATCCTGATTTAGTTTCGCACATCATCGCTTTTTGGTGCAGTACTAATCAAACACTTTTTCTCCCCATAGCCCAGTCCAGCCTTTATTGCAGCTGTCATTAATTTTCCATGGAAGAAACAACATACTTGTATTATTTCTACTATGACTTTGGCCCCTAAAAAAAATTTAGATTATGTGAGTTCAGCAAATGGATGGATGGATGGAAATCTACGTAGTTGTGTTGGTGCTATTTGTTTAAATATATCTAGAAAAGTCACTAAATTATACGATTTGGATCTTTGTAGTTTAACGTTTTGCTGATTTTTGTACGTTTTTATTCCTGATTAACTTGCCTCTGAACATGGAGATTCAGTAAAGTTATGTGTAGCTGAAATTTAATCGAATCCATGTGTATGTCTGGATATTAAACCAAAATGCTGCTATTAAAGAAAACACATTCATAAACCCACACCCATAATTGTCATATACACTAAGGACTGCAGTAATGATGGAGTGATGTATACTCAAAATTCACATAAAGAAATGATCATTTCTATGGCAGAAGCTGCAATTCTTCTGTGTGTGACAAAAAAGATATGATTTTTTTTCATCTATTCTGTTTTAATCCAAGAGCAAACAGAGTTTTCCTTTTTGTTCTAGATATATGATGTACTTGTTAATATTGAGGTTGTCAAAAAATTATATATTATAAAAGAACATATTTGAAATTATAGAGCACAATATTTCATTATTGTATATAACAAAGTAAACATTAAATAAAATAAAAATTCTGTTGGATAGCACTAAGAAATCTAATATACACAAACAAAAATAAAAACCGCAACTTGAGTGGATGATCTTATTTGTTCGTTTGTAGCATTATGGAGAGGCAGAGATTTTTCTGGAAGCATCTGGGACCAAGCAGCAAGTAGCACTGAAAACCGGCAACCACACACCCAGTCTCACTCATAATAACCAAATTTAAAATTGTTCATTAAACTAATTAATAGCCAAAGTTCTGAAAGAAAACAACAGACAGGCTCAAGTTGAAAAGCAAACAGAATGGGATTCCAAACCAGTTGTACGAAACTTTGAGGCAGCAGCACTACTTGTAGTGCCACTCCAATAGAGTCATTTTCAAAAAATGTTAAGTCTGATTTAACATTCACATAAATCCTTTTTTTGTTTTTCCAAAATTTTTTTCAGCAACTTATACAGTTTATTCACAAAAATGTAACATATTCTTCCAAACTAAAAAAAATAAAATGAAACTATAATGTTGCTACTTAATTGAAAATTATATCACTGGATGCATTTTTTCAGTCTAGACAAAGTTACTACTTGTTACCTGCTTAATCAGAGTGTAATTAGGCATTATCACTACATACTCGTTTTTTAGCCCAAGTATGAGGTGTGATGGATGGCCTTTGGCACTGGATCTGGGGGAGCAGCCATGGGACTGCGTGGTGGCAACCCTCATGGATTTCACTGAGGCCATAGGCCTCAGCCCTGTTGGGCTCCGTGGCCACTACTGGGAGAAGCTGCATGGCTTAATGAGCCCATGTGAGCTGGAATGCAGCCACACCTAGAAGTGCAGCCTGAATTAGGTTAATTATCACCTGAAGCATTTCCGGGTGGACTATAAGAACAGCCTGCAGCCACTACTCAAGGCGCCAGAGTTGGGAGGACGCCGCCGCCGCCGCCGCCGCCTGGGAGGAGTGGAGGAGAAGGAAGAGTGATCTTGTGGTGTTTTTTCTTTTGGTGTGTTTTTGGGGACTGTGTAGTACCAGAGGGACACGGGGAAGACATGTCCCATGGCTGAAGACAATAAAATCTTTTTATTTTACCCGTGTCTCTGCTGTCACAATCATATTTGGAATAAGAATGATAAATCTGTACTTATCCACACTCTTACTATAATTACACCGTAATGATGCTTAGTTACATGATATCTAATTGGGATTTGGACAGCATACAGGCTTAGGCAAATTTGTGGCAGATTATACTCAACTTGATGTTATATTGAAATTTTCAAATGAATAGGACTGGTGAGCTTTGTTGGGCTGAAAGGCTTGTTCTTGTCTAGAGTGTTCTAATGATTAATTACGGTGTACACACACCATAAAAAAAGCCATTTAATGCAAAGTTTTGTTTCAATGTGTTCCTACTTGGATCTGGTACTCTGTATTACTTATAAAATAGATGTTACTCAAAAATGGATGAATGCTTGGATGTTCAGATGGAAAGGTGGATGTTGCTAATTTCATTGAAATTTCTGATCTTTGTGGTTTAAAAAAAAAGCAATAGTTGGAAAAGAAAGGCAAATATTAAAGATGTTGTGAGAATTGTCTTCACGTGAACAGAAATTAAACTTGATCAACATAGCCACCAACAGTTTACACATCTTCCCTTCTGGAATAAGACTTCTAATCTTGTCCCACTGAAAATGTCATAAATTTGATATATTAGAACAACTTAAAAAAATAACACAAATTTAGAGAGTGGGATAACCTTATGAACATTGAATATATTTTTCATTACAGAGTAATCAAAAAATAATAGCTATACTCACGGGTTATCCAACAGGACCACTATTGGGTTAAGCTCTTTCTTTGGTCTGTAATACGCTCTGAGAGGCACAATAAAGTTATATAATCCATTCCCAGCTGTTTCAGCAGCCACTATTATCAGTTGGTTTCTAAAACCATATGCTTTAGCATCTTCAAAACAGTTATGCTGACAACCCTGGAAAACACATACAATATTTAGTATGTAATAATTCTGTTCTTTTCTGTTGTTTGCAAACAGGTTTACTAAAATGTTAAAATGAATGCCTGGATAAAGAGATTGTAAAATAAGATATGATATGATATGAATTAAAATACTGTCATACATACAGAGTTCAGTGTATACTTATAATGAAATTCTTATTTGAGTGTCTACCTTGCAGACTACAATGACCGGCTACAATTAATGGTACAATTAACAGAAGAGTAATGCAACAATACAGAACATTCATTCATTCATTTTCCAATCCAATTTATCCTGAGTAGGGTCGTGGGGAAGTTGAAGCTGAGCCCAGCAAGCACAGGGTGCAAGGCAGGAATAATCCCTGGACATCAGACAGCATCTCAACAATATTTAAAAACATCTAAAAGTCTCTTCCTTTCAAAGATCCTAGGGAATAGTGGGAAAAGGATCTTTCAAGTAATATCTCAGAGAAGGCGTGGAGGGCAGCCATGCATTGAATACACCATATGTGCAAAGCATTAAATATTTCAACTTAAATTTTTTCATCGCTTACTTCTATCTCAGTTAAAATGGTCCAAAATGTTTCCTGGCCAAGATTCCATCTGTGAACATTGCAATCAAGCTCCAGCCTCACTAGACCACATGTTTTGGGCCTGCACCAAATTAAGATCATTTTGGACCAAAATCTTTGAATGCCTATCAGACAGCCTGGGTATCACAATCCCTCCTAATCCATTAACAGTTGTGTTTGGTGGACTCTCAGATTGGCTTAAAGCGGAGAAGGACAAATTGATTGTAGTGGCCTTTGCCACACTACTAGCATGTAAACTAATCCTATTTAACTTGAAGAATCAATTTCTGCATTTTATAAGTCAGTGGGCAACTGATGTTCTTTACTATTTTAAATTGGAAAAAATCTAATCAAATCCCTTCTTTGAGTTTGTTTCTTTTTTCTCTAACTATTTTTGCCCATGCTGTTGCACTCCTCTCTGCTCTTCAGGTGGGGGTAGAATTTGCTTTTACTGCTTTCCTTTTTTAACTTTTGTATTTTTTTCTTTTCATTTTATCTTTTCTAGTTTTAACTTTCTTGAGTTCATGTGCTTACTTTGAAATTATTTGTAGTACAAGTTCATCTTGATTATGTTATGTTATGTTACTTAAAAAAAAAAGAATAAAATGACCAGTGTTGTTAAATGAGGAGCAGTAATCACTATAGCAGTTTAAAAATCCACCTTAATAAAAGGATAACGTGTCTGCATGACTGTCTGTGTGTCCACCCGTTTGCTATGTCTCTGTCATTTCAATAGATGACATATCACAAACATTAACACTGCTTTAACAAATCCTATGCTAAATGACAAATGAAAGACATATGCATTGCATGGTGCACTACAAACATTATCGCTGAAGTCTTTGTTGATTATTAAGATTTCAAAGTGTCTTAGACAGTTAGCACAGCTAGCTAAACAATAAAATGACACTTCTGGTATTCAGTAATAAAGTGCAGTATAACAAGTGCAGTGCACATAAACTAAAACAGTGCATAGTGTATGTAGATCATAATAAATAGCTCACAGAAAACTGTCAGTCCCTGGATTTGGCAGTACAGTAAGTGACAATACAAGATAATGTACTGTGAAATACAAGATACAGATAACTGATTAAACAATAAATGACAACTTCTGACAATATGACAGTCCAAAATAATGTGACATGCATATACAGATCACTATAGAGTCAGGTAATTGGTACAATGGAAGCAAATGTACAATTTGTAAGTGTATGCTGTTGGGTAATAGTGGCAATACTGCCAATCAATGATTTTCAGCAGTCTTATTGTCTGGGAATAAAAACTGGCTCTGAACCTTGCTGTGCATGTGTGGGATGATCTTGAGTCTTTTTCCAAAGGGAAGAAAAGAAAAAAGGACCACTGCACGATGGTTTGAGTCCTCCATGATATGGTCTGCTCTATTTATTACTGAATGCTAGTAATTTTCTGCGCTGTTCTTATAACCCTTTTTAGGGCTTTATGGTCCAGTGCAGAGCAGCTACCAAACCAGGATGTGATATATCCTGTGAGGACTGATCTCCACAGCACACCCATAGAAACCGATCAGTACTGAAGCAGACATCCATGCCTTCATTAGATGTCTGAGGAAATGCAGGTGTTGGTGAGCCTCCCTAATGATAACTGCTGTGTGCCAGAGGTCAGGAGTTTGGGTGACTCCAAGGAAGTTCTTGACCTTCTCCAAAGCAAATCCTCCAATGTAGGTGATAATTTATGAATTTGTGTGCCTACTGTTTATTCACTAATGTAACTCATTTTGAAAAAGCAGAGAAGCTGGGAGTCTGAGCCCATGCCATTTGTAATTATAGCGGCCTGCTGGGGGAAAACGCTAGCCAAAGATTTATCTTTCTTAAAGGAACATTGTTTGTTTGCCTTTATCTTCATTTACTTGCATTTTAAATGGCTTACCCCTTAACTCTTTCTTTTTTTTTTAACCAGCATCCTAACAATACAAAAGATGCAAAGTGAAGCAACAGATGACTAGCTAACTCAGTGGTCTCAAGCCAACATCCTGAAGATCCACCACTTTCATTGAAACCACTTTCTTAATTAGAAGTGAATTCTTGCTTTTAGGGAGACCCGTTATTTAATTAGATATCTCGTTACTGCTCTCATGCTACCATACCCAACATGTACAGTATAAAACTGTTGATTTTCTTTTTTTGAGAGCACCATCTTAGAGTTTTGTGGGCCAATGTAAATAAATATTTCTTCTACATTTACTTAGTTTTACCATGTTTAATTAAAATATATATTTTATGATGGACACAGCAGCCAATGTGATCAAGCGAGTTCATGGCTTACTTTGCATCTCATTATTACTTGACTGCTAGTTAAGGAAAAAGAAACAATTAGAGGTTCTAAATTTAAAAGAGGAAGTCATTTATAATTAAGGTCAAAGAAGTCTGTTCCATTAGCAGCAGTTATTGGTTACTAATAAAGAAAGTAGCTGGACCAAAAACCTGCAGCCACTTTGACTTTGATTTGATTGCTAGAAAACAATGCAGAGCAGTAATTTGGAGACACACGGTGGCATTCAAATGGTACAGAGAGGCCTTTACTTTGTATTTTGTTTTTCATTTTTGGATTTTAACCACCACATGTAGCACCAACAATCATATTACTGTCAAAATAGCTTAGATCACAAATCTTCAATATTCTGATGTTTAATCAAACAATAACAAAACCTCCCAGCCATTTCTGTAGGCCACAGTGAATTCAGAAAGCAATTCATTCTTTTATTTTTCTACATTGCAGCCTTGTGCTAAAGTCATTTAATGTTTTAATTCTTTTAATAATAATACATTTATTTATATAGCGCCTTTCCCATGCGCAAGGCACTTCACAGAGTTTAAGATAGAACGGCAGGATATACTGTACAGTATACAGCATTGTACTAAACCAGATAAATAAATAAAGAAGATTAAGACAGTAAATTCAGAGAAAAAGCCTAACAGACAACATAACTGATGGTCTAGCACACACACACACACACACACAGGTTACATGAGCATCTTGGCAGAGAGGTAAACTGAGAGAAGTATAATAAAGTCAAGTAGAGTTAAAAGCCTTCCTGAACAGGTGAGTTTTGAGTTGTTTTTTAAAAGAATTCATGAAGTCAGCTGATCTAATTAATTTCAGTAGGTCATTCCAGAGTCTGGGCGCTATACAACTGATGGAGAAGGTCACTGATGTAGTTTGGCGTAAGGTTGTTTAAGGCTTTGTAGGTTATTAGTAGAATTTTATATTCAGTTATGTAAGACACATGGAGCCAGTGAAGGCAGAGCAGGATGGGTGTTATGTGCTCGCTGCTGCTGGTTCGAGTAAGGACTCTTACAGCTGAGTTTAGAATAAGCTGGAGCAGTGATATAAGATTAGAAGGGGCACCTACCAGTAGGGAATTACAATAATCGATGCGGGATGTGATAAAAGCATGGACAAGTTTCTCAGTATTAGAAAAGGAGAGGAAGGAGCGAACACGGGATATGTTATGGAGGTGAAAGTAAAAAAGTTTCTTAATGTGATTTATGTGGGCAGAATAAGAAAGGGAGGAATCAAAAATGACACCAAGATTCTTTGCAGTAGAGGCAGGTCTGATGAGATCACCGCCAAGATGAACTGGGAAGGAGCTCATTTTATTAAGTTGCACTTTAGTCCCAATTTGCAGGAGGTCAGTTTTGTTGCAATTTAATTTTAAAGAGTTCTGCTCCATCCAGGTATTAATTTCACTGAGGCAGATTGTGAGCTGAGAAAGCTCTGATGAAGTTCCACTTTTAACATTGAAATAAAGTTGAGTATCGTCTGCATAAAAATGATAGCCCAGTCCATAGCTACGAATAATAGGGCCAAGGGGAAGAATATAAATACAGAAGAGAAGAGGGCTGAGGACAGAGCCCTGAGGAGCTCCTTGTGTGACTGGCACCGAGCTGGATCTGTTGTTGCCAAGACTAACAAACTCTTGCCTATCAGTCAGATAGGACTTGAAGCACTGGAGGGAAGTGCCAAAGATACCCAGTATGTTCTCCATTCTGGACAGTAGAATGTTATGTCTGACCTAAGTGTCAAATGCTGCACTGAGGTCTAATAGAATTAATATGCTGGTTTGTCCAGAGTCTGCTGCCATCAGCAAAACATTGGTTACCCGTAGCAGAGCAGTTTCACAGCTGTGCTGTGCTCTGAAACCAAACTGAAAGGGTTCCATTAAATTATTAGAAGTTAAGTAGTTGAGAAGCTACGACACGCTCAGGAACTTTTGACAGAAAAGGTAAGTGGGAAATATGCCAAAAGTTGTTAAGATTGTCAGCATCAAGACAAGACTTTTTTAACATTGGGGTTACAGAAGCGGTTTTAAAAGTAAGTGGTACAGAGCCAGTGTCAAGGGATGAGTTTATTATTGTTGTAACAGGATTATGGCATGAAGGCAGGATTTAAGTAGTGTGCTGAGGATGGAGTCCAGTACACAAGTAGTCAGCCTCATCTTACAAAGCAGGTTATTAACAAACGCAGATGTGACTGGTGAGAACTTAGAGAAGGAGCTGGATGGAGTGGGAAAACAGGGAGAGATATAAACAGATGATGCATTTATATTAGTTGAATTATTTAGATCTTTAATTTTGTTATGGAAAAAGTGGAGGAATTCCTCACAGACTTCAGTAGAAGAGGTAGTTGGGCCAGATGCGGATTGGAGTAGTTTATTAACTACAAAGAACAAAACCCTTGGGTTATCGTGGCCACTTTCATTATTCTGCCATAATGGGTGTTCTTGGCAGCAATTAGTGCTTCTCTGTAAGCTCTTTGGTGGTCAGAGAAACCCTGGATGTGCACGGTGAGGCCAGTCTTACATGACATTCACTCAATGTCAGCCAGCTGCTTTAATAGATCGCAATTCTGAATTATACCATGGAGCTGAACGCTTAAAGGAAACCTCATGTTTTAAAGGAGCTGTTTTATCTAATGCTGAATGAAGGGCTGTGTTATAGTGGTCAACAAGACTATCTAGCGTTGATGGAATAGGTGAAGACAGAAAAAGATCAGAAATGGCTCCAGAAAAGGTAGAGGGACAGATATTTTTAAGGTTTCTGTAAGAAATTTGTCGTTTACAGGTAAGAGGAGGGAGAGGCAATGAGACAGTGAAAAGTACTGCTTTATGTTCATCCATCCATCCATTATCCAACCCTTTATATCCTAACTACAGAGTCACGGGGGTCTGCTGGAGCCAATCCCAGCCAGCACAGGGCGCAAGGCAGGAAACAAACCCCGGGCAGGGCGCCAACCCACCCCAGGGCACACACACACCAAGCACACACTAGGGACAATTTGGGATCGCCAATGCACCTAACCTGCATGTCTTTGGACTGTGGGAGGAAACCGGAGTACCTGGAGGAAACCCACACAAACACGGGGAGAACATACAAACTCCACGCATGGTGGTAAAACAAAGTCATAGCCTCAAAACCAAAAGCAAAACGTTTTTAGCCAATACTACACAGAAAGCCGCCTCGCTTTATAGTCAGAGAGTCCCAAATCAGTGCTGTAAATGTTGGCAACAGATAATGCAGATGTACAGATCAGATCCAATATATGACCACCAGAGTGGGTGGGGAAATCAACATGTTGTGTCAAGTCAAAACAGTCCAGTAAGGATAGGAATTAATTTCTCAGTTTAGATGTAGCAATGTCAATATGGATGTTGAAATCACCGAGAAGGATAATTCTCTGAGAGTAAGAGCTTAGGTGGGTTAAAAGTGCAATCAGATCGGATAAGTAGGATGCATTGTATTTTGGAGGACGATAAAGAACAATGAGTGAGACGGGACCTGATTCTGTTATTAGTTTAAGATCCAGGCACTCAAAAGACAATGGACAGTCAATTGGGAGTCATTTGATGTGTAAATCTACTCTGAAAATTACTGCAAGTCCACTGCCTTGTCTTGAGCTGCAGGGTTCTGTGTAGAAAGTGAATCCAGGTGGTGTCGCCTCTGTGAGAGACGTAAATTTGTTTGGTTTTTGCCAAGTCTCCGTTAAACACAGTGTTTGGTGTCAGTGATGAATTCTGATAGCACCAATGCTTTGCTATTAAGAGATCTCAAATTAAACAATGAGATATTAGTTAATGAGGCTTCTTTTTTGCACAGAGCCGTGATTGGAGTTTATTTTTACATAATGTAAATTCGGCACACTGACACTTCTATTTCCAGAGCCATGAGAAGGATGGCGTATTCCTGAGCAAATGCCGCCGGTGGTGTTTTCATTCGCAGCCCGGCGGTGGCGCGAACCTGACACGCAATGTACATATTTCAGGTGCCACAAAATCCCGCCGTCTTTTAGGATGTTCCAGTCAGACCATTTGCTCTGGACAAACTGTTTAATAAGAAGGAGTTTGTCATGAGAGTATTTTAGCATGATAGTGAGTGATACTTATCTGATAGCAGTGGAGAAGCTGCACAGCACAGTGGAGCCAGTAGGACAGGCGGGTGTGGTAGCGTAGATGAGCAGCGATAGCAAAGCAGCAGAAAGCATAGCAGGAGAAGGTAGCAGGATTTGGAGATCCTAACATACAGCCATGAACAGTAATGCTGGGTATTATAGGCGTGATCACGCCGAAGCCACAAGCCAGGTGGGCATGAACATCAGATCAGTTCTTAGTCATAGAGTACTGTAAAATGAATTGGGAGCAGAACAGGATAGCAAATATAATCAAGAAGACAGATTATCCCAAGGTCCTAGATCGCCAGGTACAAAGAAATGTTGTTAGGTCTCGTCCCGTGATCCACAGGTTCAGTTGTTCCCAGTTATTGTGTCAAGGACAGTCTGGGGAAGACTACAAGGGTTCTCAAGAGCACAGTGGACTCAGTAATTCGTGAATAGAATAAGTTTGGAACAATCGTAACTCTTCCTAAACCTAGTCAATTGGCCACACTGAATAACCATTGCAGAAAGGCTAAGGGTAAGAAAGGTGACCAAAAACCCAATGGTCACTCTGACTGAACCTGTGTGAAGATGAGAGAAGCTTCCAGAAAGACAACCATCACTGAAAGACTCGACTGATATGGGAGCTGTGATAGAGTATCCAGGCAGAAGACTCTCCACAGTGAAAGACACAAAGAAGTACTTGAAGTGTGCAAAAAGGCACCTTCAGATCTTCTGGTCTGAGGTAACCAAGATTAGCATTATGTCAGGAGGAGAACAGGCACTGCTCATGATCTGAACAGTACAAGTTCAATGATGAAACATGGAGGTAGCAGCATCATACTGCAGGGTTGTTGTTCAGCAGCTGGGATTCGAGACTATATATGATTAAGGAAAAGCTAAGAGGAGCAAAGTACAGAGATGTCCTTAGTGAAAACCTGCTCCAAAGTACTCTACACATTAGATTGGGCAGAAAGTTCACCTTCCAACAGGACAATAAGCCCTAAGCACGAAACAAAGACAACACAGGAATGACTCTGGGAATGTCCTTGAATTGCCCAGCCATATCCCTGACTTTAACCCAGTTGAACCCTTCTGGACAGACCTGAAAACAGACCTGAGTACTGATGGTCTCCATCCAACCTGACAGAGTCTGAGAGAATGTGCACAGAAAAATGACAGAAAATCCCCCAGGTGTGTGCAATTCCCAGATGGAATTGCTGCCAAAGGGACCTCAATGACAAACTAGGTAAATAGTCTGAATACTTGTATCAATGGGATATTTCAGTTTTTATTTTTTAATAAATTTGCAAAAATTACTAAAATCCTGTTTTCACATTGTCATTCTGTGGGACTGAGTGTTTCTTGATGTGGGGAAAAAATGTATTTAAATAATTTTAGCGCAAGGCTACCATATAGAGAACTGTGAGAAAGATAAAGGGGCCTGAAATCTTTTTGAATCCGCTATATTTGTATTGATTTGAAATCACATTTTTGGCTGTTTGAATGAACAGACTAACCTGCATTAACAAGCAGGTGCACCTAATAAAGGCTACTGAATGTATGCACCACAGCTTGCCCCATCTTTTTACACGGACTGTTTATGTGGAGATCACTATCTCCTAGCTCTGGTTCTGTCTTGTCACAGGAGGGAACAAGGAGTGCATACACCAAGACATTGCTCAAGAAGATAGACAGGAAACCCGGAGAGTCTGCCACAGCCCAGAAATGCTAGAGAGGGAATATTAGGACCATCCCTTACAGTTACACCACCTGTGGGAATTATAAAAGGTTACAGCCCAAGATGTACCAAAGTTCACTTGATCTTCTTCAGGAGACATGATTTCTGCTTTAGTGATCACTATACAAGCAGAAACTTTCCCACACAAACACACACACACACACACACACACATACGGTTAAACTATATCAAAATAATTATTACATACCTTATCTAATCGAAGACAACAAAATGGTATTTTCTCCCTAAGTAAATGGCAAAATGTTGGTGAGCTGCCTATATAAGGAGAATTTGGAGGGTACCCTTTAACAAACCTAAAAAGCAAAACACATATATTACTATTGATTTTTTAAACCAATACATTTATATTTGTGGCACAACATTGAAGCCAATCTAAGGCATTGAAAAAGGTTGTAATCTACAATAGATAGATAGATAGATAGATAGATAGATAGATACTTTATTAATCCCAAGGGGAAATTCACATAATCCAGCAGCAGTATACTGATACAAAGAAACAATATTAAATTAAATAGTATAGAGTATGGTACACTGGCATTCTGTCCTTATTTGGAAAGGACATTGCCGCATTAACAATATAAATGTATTCCACATTTTTAAATCGCAGTAAGAAGTGTACATTGTCAAGTCACACTGAACTCCATGACTAATAAAGAAGAAATGGGAAAGAAAACACAGGGTTAAAGGTGTAGGGAGAATTATACTGTTATCGAGTTATAGTATGCTGTGTTAATTGTAAAACAAATTCACTTTATAATCTTACATTTTATGTTGTATTTAACATTAACTACTTTGTTCTATAAGTGATTTCTGCCATATTATTTGGATAAAGATTTAATCTTACTCTTCTTTTGGTCTTTCTTCATCAGACAGCACTGCTTCATCCTCTGAGTGATCGCTTAGTAGATCACACGCTTGAATCAAAGACGCATCAGCTACTTCTAGGACAGGAGCAATGCTAGGTCTCCGCTCTCCTTTGGTTCCATCAGTAGGAAGAGTCAGATTAGGGCCACTTGTTGACCTACAGCCTGTGTCTTGCAAGTCAATAGCTACAGTGCCTTAAGATATGAAATTAAAACACTTGGTTTTCAAAAATGATTAAAACATGGGTAAAATACCACTCAGAAAGCTTCTGTTTTAAATTTCCAAGCCTCACTATCCCACTGATAAACTGCCATCTGTAAAACAGTATTGAAGTATTCAGTCAAAGACCAAAAGCTTCTACTTAAAGGTAATAAGACTAATAATTGACAAATGATTAATAGTACTTATAGACATATAGGACATAGACATGTTCTCTGTATTTGGTACCATATACTACACTTTTTGAGTTAATAAATCCCATATACTATCATGCTGTGATTTATTCAATCTTTGTTTAATGTGACTTTATAATTTTTAATTGAATGTTTATGCAACTCTTATTCTATTTTGAATGTGTTTTTGTGAAAAATCATTCTCACCATCGTTGCTGCTTTCTCTATTGATGTGAATTTGATAAATAAATACATTTTGAACTTCACAATGCCCTATGACAGAGAAGGTAGATTTTCAAAACAACAGAATATTTTAGGATTTAGTTTACAGGCTGCAATATATAGAACAGTATGTCTCTTGCATCTGTTCAAAAATAAAAATATACAAATACAGGATCTGTAATTCGCAGTTTCAAATATTCTCAGTGTGAAGTGGCAGCCCACATGCTCTTCCTCTGTTTGCTTCATATGGTGTTTGGCATTAAAATGTGCATGTAGCAGACTTCTTTTGGCCATCCGTCCATTAATGAACCTACTTAAAGCATTGCAGAGTCACACAGAGTTGAAGCTTAAACCTTCAGTGACAAACCAACCTTGGAAAGGGCAACAGTCCATCGCAGAGTACACGCCATGCATATACTGTATAACAACTGGGCCAACTCAATATCACCAATTATGTGAACACACTCATCTATGGAAGGAAAACTAGTGGTCAGCTACTGGTCACCAACAAAATGACAGTTTCAGTAAACATGTTTTCAGAACTAAAGGACCTAGTAACAAACTGTATTTAAAATGTGAATACACAACTTCATGAAAGCTCGAATGAGTGGCCAACAACATGAATGGCTTGCAAATGAATAGCAGCAGATCAAGTTGTGATGGTTATTTTATTCTTCATTTTAAGTAATGCTTAATGGTTATTCCAGCAAACTATGAGCTGTTTAAGAGAAATTAGAGAACATGTTTGATAACTTGAAAGAGTGATGCTAAAAATCAATGAAATTGTAATAAAGTAAGAATTTAAATATTATTTGTTGTCACCCATGCATGATGTTTCCGAAAGTGACGTTCATTTGGTACTTGCATCATTATACTTTTTATACTTCTGACTCCATACTTTTAGTGTTTTGCACGTTTTACAGTAAAAAATAAAGATGGCATTTTCTAAGCCAAAAAATGCAACGCTTTTTACGTCTTTTCAAGATAAAATGTAACACTAATTCTTGTTGTTGTTCCATAGATCATTTGCAAGACCTGAACATGTTTAATAAGTTCTGTTAAGAAACAAGCAAAGAAGTCTGATCTTTGGCACTATACTGTATGTAGTTGACTATGTAGTCTAATATATGTGACTTTTTGATGTCCACACATATTGTAAGTTTTTACAGAAGATTAACCATTCTTGCAAGACGACACACTGGCTGCATCAGTATTGGCAATACTGGCCTCAGTATTACCCGGTATCGGACTGAAAAGAAAATCAGCAGTATTGCCCATCACTAGCAGGCTCATGACCTGGAAATACTAGGAATTATTTATTTATGAGGAACAGTTGTATGCCTCAGTTCCCATCATGAATTTGGTTCAACAGTTTACACACAACTCTTTGCTCCAGGTATACATACTGTGGTCTATAGCCGGCTTGTCATCCCGGCCAATACCCCCAGGCTGCCAGATGGAGCCCTCCCTGCAGCATGGAGGTGCCCCGAAGACCAGCAGGGAATCATGGACAATGGAGTTTTCATCCACAGCCTTGCTGGATACCACAGAGGCCGCTAAAGGGAGCTGCAGGGAGCAGCAAAGAGTCATATGTGCCCTATAACCCGGAATTGCGTCATAGGCAAAGCGACAGCAGAAGTGACGTACTTCAGGGATGAAGAAAAGGACTTTTTCTCTGACCCGGAAGTGATAAGGATCACATGAACTGGGGATTGGAACACGTCCGGGTCAGCGACTATAAAAGGACTGTGACAGCTCCCAGACGGCGAGCTGAGCTGGGTGGTAGGAGGGCAACGCGTCTGGGAGTGGTGGAGAGTTTATGGTTATTGTGATTGATTATTTGAATGAGTATTGTGGAGGAGAGGGTGCTTTGTGCACTGTGCTGTGAAAATAAAGTCAACTTTTGGACTTTTACTTGGTGTTTGGAGTCTTGGACAGGGGTTCAAGGGAGCGATAGCACCCCCTATCTGTCACAGTGGCGTAGTCGGCAGGATTCTCTAGCGTCTATTGCAGAGGACCTGTATGAAATATTTCTGTGTACAGTGAACCCCCTGAAGACGACCTACGGACACGCAGCAACAGCGCCGGAAACAACCTTCAACAAGTCCGGTATGAGGAAGAAGGGCAAGCAGAGCAATATCGCCAGCGGGAGAGCCATACTCGTAATGGCCGACGCTCAGGAGGTGTTACGGAGCGGCCTCACAAGTCCGGAGAAACGTCCAGAGAACGACGATCGCTCTGAGGTACCTGCCGGGAATGTCGTTGATAATCCATTTAAAGTAACACAATTTATCCCGTGCATGTACCTTGGAGATGATTACCTGGAGGCTCCGCAGGAGAAAGGAGACTGTCCCAAAGACAATAGCACGCTCCTGTTCGAGCCAGAGAGCATGGAAGAGGACTTCCGCATGTCGGCGGCCGGCAAGGGACACGTGATCAACCCCGGTGTTTTTTGGGAAGGATGAGGTCCGCATCCCGCTGTTTGCGCCTTCGTTTCCGAAGAAACGGACTCGGACTTTCCAAAGGGGAAGGGCGAGGCAAGCGAAGCACCGCTCACCCTGCAAGAAGGTAAGGAGGGCCGGGAAATGGCTGATCGGGCTGTTAAAATATTAATAAAAACAGACCGCAGTCTGCCGAAGAAGGCAACCCGGTCCTCAAGCCCAAAGAACTCCAATTCCCAGAAGCATCCGCGAGACCCGTCAGAGCACGTGCCGACAGCGGACGGGCTCATTGGCTCCCGGCTGGCAGGTCAACAGAACAAGGAAGTGAGTATAACGCCGGCCGAATTGATTAAATCTTTTGACGTGCGGGAATTTGAAGAACTAATCAAGCCCGTGCAAGGTATTTTCCAGATGCTGGCGGCAATTAAAAAGATCGTCGGGGATCTAGGAGAAACAGCTGAGGCGCCCATCCGAAAGGTAACGGAGTACTTGCAGAGAATCGGACGGGAGCCTCCCGTATTACATGATGTGGCGGTACAGGTGAGTAAAGCCAGTACCGTATATAATGAAATAGGGACGCAGAGTGAAAAGGGCCCACGTTTAATCCATAGCGGGTGCCAGGTGGATGCGTGCCCTACAAGAGAGGCCGAAACGTATACAGAGTGGTCGGGGGAAGGGCCGATCGAGCCGGAGCAGCTGGATGGTGCTGTCTGTCGGAGCGATTCGGTCCTAAAGACCCCGACCTGGGTTATTAATAAATCCAAAGGGGTGCAGACAGGAAAGGGGCTCTCTTTCTCTCATAGAGAGACCCAAACTGTCGACAAACCCCAGAGTAAGCAGGAGATCCCAAAAATAAAGCGGGGGTCTCCTGACAAAGTGGAAAAGTGCCATAAAAGCACAAGGACCCCCTATCTGTCACAATACATTTATATTTTTAAGGCGCATGTGCATCCTCGGACATCTAAATGCATTCTAGATGACATACTGCTCAATCTCACATGTCATTGCTGTGCGATAGACCTCTGAGTTTTCTTTTTCTGCTACGCACAAGGATGTTGACTCAGTAGGGAAGTGAAAACAGCATGACTCAAAGAAATGTTCATGATTGGGTGGAAAGGTTTAAAGAAGGAAGAACAAGGATAAATGGCAAAACTTCATTTGGTCGACCATCAACATTGCACGCACAAGCCCAGATCAACACGTCCAATGCTTTCATCACAGAAGTCTGATGGATTCGATTGTCTGCTGTTGCTGCACCTTTGGATATCAGCTATATATCTGCACATGGCATACTGCATGATGACTAAGGGTATCGTAAAGTTTGTGCAAGATGGGTAACCAAACAGCTTACTGATCAGCACAAGCCAACATCCTTCTGTAAATTTCAGCAGGTTTCACTCCCTCTACCCAAAGAAATCTCGCTGTGGCGCACTGTTCAACAATGATGCAATCCTGCAGCACAGCATCCATGTTCATTTGACCTTGATTAACAGCAAAGCCACTGCAAATGTCTTTTTGAGTTACCCTCGTACATTGATTATACCTTCCCAGATACATACATTACTAATATATTGGTTGAGGTCAACATTGTTTTTGTTTCAATTCATTAAAAGAAAAAAAAGTTAAAATATTTTCTTTTCTGTTAATTTAGCCTGAACACATTGCACGCAGCTTTGATTCTATATATTAAAAATTTCAAAAATGCTTAGAATTCTACTTTGAGATTTGTGATGGATGGCCGGGCCTTTTTATGGCTGGGAGGCCATTATTAAGGAAGGACTAATGGAGCAGATGTGCACAGGGCACTGCCTCCCCTAGAGGGATAGATGGCAGTCCCCCTGGGTTGCAGCGGGGCCTCAGATTTCCTCAGGCCTCCATGGGAGTTGGAGTTTGGCACAGCCCTGTTGGGTTCTGTGGGGGTCGCCAGTGGGATCTGTAGAGCCCTACTTTGGGTTTCCATCACACCTGGGAATACTTCCAGATAATGCTGATGAGCCACCTAAAGTGCTCACTTCATTTGAGGAGCCAGACTGAGGAGATGGAGGACGAAGCTTGCCATAGGAGGAGTGGATGTGGAAGATGGAGAGTGAGAAAGAAGAAGAGAAACTGTTGTGCAGTGCTATTAATTGGTGCTTTGTACTGTGCTGTGAGCTGGAGAATCAAGTAATGGGTTTCCACAGCTAAAAATAAAATGTGTGGGTTGGTGGACTTGTGCTTGCTGGCTATCTGTGTTGGATTTGGGGAGATGGTGCACCCCCTGGTTCCCACAGGGTTTAAAACTTTACTATTGATACAGAAATATTTGTTCAAAGATTATACATTTTTACTTTCAACCTTCTAAAACTATATTACAAGCATTTTGTGCTTATTTATTTTTCATTTTAGGTAAATAAGTATCATCTACGATTGAAGCAAGTATTGAGTTTAATTTGTTTCATTATTTTTTTTTCTTATCTACCCAATAGAACTATTTTTTAATTCTTCCCTGCTGGCTTGCTTATGAGATGACTAGAAAAACATTAGAGGGAAACATCACCTCCTGCTGGCCACAACTCAAAAATATTTTACACAGTACCCCCTGTACAGGTGATACAGTGGTGTGAAAAACTATTTGCCCCCTTCCTGATTTCTTATTCTTTTGCATGTTTGTCACACAAAATGTTTCTGATCATCAAACACATTTAACCATTAGTCAAATATAACACAAGTAAACACAAAATGCAGTTTTT
>JANRMT010062857.1:19641738-19706583 GCA_026402145.1 Polypterus bichir lapradei | reverse complement strand
GGGGGGTGAGAAAGTGCAGGTGTGTTATGAAAATAGACAAAAGTGAAGGCACTCGAGAAAAGTATAACGATAAAAACCTACACATCTCACCATCTAACACACCAGAACAATGACAAGATCAAGATCCTGAATGAATTATGTTTCCTGGGTTAATTATTTAACTAAGAATTAAGGAAACAAATTATAGGTGTTATGTATTTTTATATAGTAGAGAAAAATATCAATCCAATCTAATGTGGATTTATATTTTGTTTTATTTCGTACTGTCTTTGTGACAGCCCAAGTGCCCACAGCTGACATCACTCCCTTGAACCTTGGTCATTGATCATGTCTTATTGTCTGAAAATGAACCAAATGATGAAGACCCATAACACACAGCAATGGATGGTGTACTGTTAAGCTGAACAGCACCAAAACTGAAGCTCTTTTAATTGGTACGCCCATCAACTTTGCTTCTTTTCTGGCCATACCATTACCCTCTCCCCTTCTGTTACTAATTTGGGTGTCAAATTAGACTCCCATTTGTCATTTGATACACATGTCCATCACCTCTGTAAAATTGCATTCCTTCATCTTCTAAACATAGCCAAACTCCGTCCCTACCTTTCCCTTTGTGATGCTAAAAAGCTGGTTCATGCCTTTGTCTCCTCCAGGCTGGACTATTGTAATGCACTCCTCATTGGGATCCCCAGTAAGAGCCTTCAAAACCTCCAACAAATCCAAAATAGTGCTGCAAGGATCCTAATGAGGGTGCGGAAATATGAACATATTTCACCAATCCTACGGTCACTTCATTGGCTCCCTGTTTACCTCCATATTGAATACAAACTGTTTGCTCACTCATCAGTGTACCCATGGAAATGCTCCACAATACCTTAAGCAACTTCTTATATTACAGTCCACTACAAGAAACCTTCGTCTTGCAAATACCTATCGCCTTCACCCCCCCCATGACCAAACTTCGTACAATGGGTTACCAAGTCTTTGCAGTTGCTGCTCCACGAATGTCCTACCAGAGAACCTGAGAACACAGCAGATTGTAGGCTGTTTTTAAAAAACAGTTAAAGACTTTTCTATTTAGGAAAGCATATTAACAACATTGCCTCTAATTATTGTTTTATCTTTTTGTGTCTTTGTTTAATTTTTTTTATGTAGCACTTTCAGGTTTACTACAAATGTAAAGTTCCTTATAAATAAAATGAATTATTATTATTATTATAAAGTGCTAAGTGGTTTTATTTTCCAAGAAGTGCTCCAAATCCAACACAAAGTGCGGTTGTTGAAATAAACAATAAAATAATCCATTAAACAGCGAACATCACAAGGGAGAAAACAAAAAAATAAATAATCCAATAAATGTGTAAATTTCGCACAAACATTGGAAAGTTTTTCTTCACACAGACAGTGGAATAAGCTACCAAGTATTGATATAAGCTTGATGTTATTTTAGAAGAATTAAGTGATAGGACTGGCAAGCTTTGTTGAGCTGAATGGCCTGTTCTTGTCTAGATTGTTCTAATTTGATAATTTAAAAATGTTTCTTAAGATTTAAAAAATGGTTGTTACATTCTTGTGACTGGCAGGCAATTCTTCCAAGGTCTCTAACTTAAGTGAAAAAGCATGCTAGAAAATGGATGGATGGCTCATCTTAAAAGCTGATGTAGCTGCTATAAAAATGTAATTGTGCATAACCCCTGAAACAGACTCGTGTCTTGTCCAGAGTCTGTGCCTGCCCTGTGTCTAATGCCACTAAGCAATGCTTTAGCCCTTCATCGACTTATAATTTACTGAGTTGGTGACAGTTGGTTATGTTATTTTAATTTCAGAAGGCAACTATAATGTGGTTCACCGATTCTTTTCAAAGTAATTGAATCAAATTAAATTGCACACATATTTGTTACGGCTCATGAATTCAAGAAATTGTGACTCTCGCCAAGTTAAGATATTCCACAAGAAGGCAAAGTCAGGTAAAGGATATGAGCAGCACTAAAACAAATGTTTCTATTCCATTCAGGTGATGCATGAATGGAAACGTTTCTGATGCATATGTTTACTTTAAAATGAAACATTCTCTTCATGTTCCGTAATGTCAAACAATGTAGGAATATGAAGAAATTTAACTTGGTTAAATTAATTTCTCAACTGCCTTCAGCAATGCCTGTAATTATTTAACATATTGACTGTTGGACCATTTATTACCAGGACACTGCAGTACAGGTCTATGCATATATAATAAATAATGAACTCTTAAAATTCTTAAAAAATGTAAAGAAATGCGTTAGAAAGCAACAGTTTAATTAGCAGCTGAAACTGTTAATTTCTTTCTTTTGACCAGCAATATGACTAAAAATCTCCATTTGAATAATTTGCAGGGTTAGAAGCAGATGTGTCCTAAATACCGGGTGAGTCAAAATTATGTTAACATTTGAATGGCAGAAACAATTTATTCACAAAACATACTTCATATGTGCAAGATGATTTACAGGAATGTCTCAACCTGTTCGCCATCATGTTCAACACAAGTACCATTTGTGGCACATAAATTGTCCACAAACATTATATATAAGTATATACATAGCAGTAATATTAGTGTTAACATATTTTGACTCAACCTGTATAATGTGTTTCTTTACACTGTCCATGCTTATTGCACACAATACAATTGGTAGTTGATGACAGCTTGCAGTCAGTGGGTGGCAGAATGTCCTGACAGTCGTGACAAGTCAGAAGACTTGGGATGAAGTAACACCTTCGGGACATCTATCCACAGTTCCATAGCCTAAATGTTTCACAACATCCAATTGATTGTCACTATCTCGATCACTTTCATTATCATCAAAATATTCATCTTGCAAAAAAAAAGAAAGTTTCAAAACATCAGCAGCTTTATACCTTTTTAACCAGTGTGTTTCTTCGTGCCAGTCCCAAGCCCAGATAAATGGGGAGGGTTACGTCAGGAAGGGCATCCTGTGTAAAATTTTGACAAATCCATATGCGGACAGATGATCCGCTGTGGCAGCCCCTAACGGGAGTAGCAGAAAGAGGTAGAAGAAGCAAAGACATAACTATGGACTGTCTATTTATAACACTATTTTCCACAAGCTGTCCACTAGATGGCAGCACTATAGTAGATAAAGTAACTGACACAGCAGCAAAGCTCACCAGCAAGCTGGCTGCATCTATACTGGCTGTATACTGAAATATAAACTTTATCATATATCACGCCTTAACAGGCTCAATAAGATATGAATCAACTTGTACCTCATTGTCAAAGTGTTAAATAATTTCAGAAAAGCCCCTAATTTATTTTCCTTACCTTTCTCTCTTGTAGGAGGCAACCTCCAACTGTTAAACATACAGACAGGTCCCTAAGTATTTGGACAGTGAGTGGCACAATTTTCGTAATTTTGGCTCTGTACACCACCACAATGGATTTGAAATAAAACAATCATTATTTAATTGAAATGTAAATTTTCAGCTTTAATTTAAGGGCTTTACCAAAAATATTGTATGAGCCATTTAGGAATGACAGACATTTTTGTACATAGTCCTTCTGTTTTCAGGGACTCAAATGTATTCAAACATTTGACTGACAAGCTCTTCCGTAGCAGGATAGGGGCAGTTCCATCATTATTTCCTTAACTATTAAACAGGTAAAAGGTCTGGAGTTGATTCCAAGTGTGGAAGTTATCACTGTGAACTCCCAATATGAGGTCCAGAGAGCTGTCCTTGCAAGTAAAAACATTCCATCATTAGGCTGAGAAAGCAAAACAAACCCTTTAGAGAGATACCAGAAACACCAGGAGTGGTCAGATCAACCATTTGGTACGTGTTTAAAAAGAAGGAACGCACTGGTGAACTCAGAAACTCCAGAAGGCCTGGACAATCAAAGAAGACAACTATGCAATATGATTGCAGAATTCTTTCCTTGGTGAAGAAAAACCCCTTCACAACATTTATCCAAACCATGAGCACTCTCTGGGAGGTGGGCCTATCACTGACAAAGTCTACAATCAAGCTAAAGCTTCATGAAAGTAAATATAGAGGGTTTTCCACAAAGTGCAAACCGCTGGTAAACCTCAAGCATAGGAAGGACAAATTAGACTTTGCCAGAAAACATTTTTTTAAAAACCTGTCCAGTTCTGGAACAATTTTATTTGGACAAAGGAAATTAAAATCAATATATACCAAGAATTTTGTATAGAGAGGAGTATGGAGAACAGAAGAAATGGCTCATGATCTGATGAATACCACATCATCTGTGAAACATGGCAGAGGCAGTTTTAAGGCATGATCATACGTGGCTACAAATAGAAAAAAATAAATGAAACCCTTTTTAATCTGAGTATAGTGTCAAGTCAATGAAAACTTCTGGGCTATTGATCTGGTCAGTTAAGTAGCAGAGGGGGTTGGTAATCAGTTTCAGCTGCTTTGGTGTTACCGGTGCACTAGATGGGCAACAATGAGATGACCCCCAAAACAGGAATGGTTTAACAGGTGGAGGCCATTGACATTTTTCCCTCCTCATCTGTTTCTTTACTCATTTTGCATTTGGCTATGGTCAGTGTCACTACTGGTGTCATGAGGCGATTCCTGGACCCTACAGAAGTTGCACAGGTAGTCCAACTTCTCCAGGATGGCACATCAATATGTGCCATTGCCAGAAGGTTTGTTGTGTCTCCCAGCACAGTCTCAAGGGCATGGAGGAGATTCCAGGAGACAGGCAGCTACTCTAGGAGAGCTGGACAGGGCCCCTCATAGAAGGTCCTTAACCCATCAGCAGGACTGACCAGTATCTGTTCCTTTGGACAAGGAGGAACAGGATGAGCACTACCAGAGCCCTACAAAATGGCCTCCAGTAGGCCACTGATCTGAATGTCTCTGACCAAACAATCAGAAACAGACTTCATGAGGGTGGTTTGAGGGCCTGACATCCTCTAGTGGGCCATGTGCTTGATTGGCATTTGTCATAGAATACCAGAATTGGCAGGTCCACCACTGGCATCCTGTGCTTTTCACAGATGAGAGCAGGTTCACCCTGAGCACATGTGACAGATGTGGAAGGGTCTGGAGAAGCTGTGGAGAACATTCTGTTGTCTGTAACATCATTCAGCATAACCAGTTTGGTGGTGGGTCCGTGATGGTCTGGGAAGGCATATCCATAGAGGGACGCACAGACCTCTACAGGCTGGACAACGGCACTTTGACTACCATTAGGTATCGGGATGAAATCCTTGTACCCATTGTCAGACCCTATGCTGGTGCAGTGGGTCCTGGGTTCCACCTGGTGCACAACAATGCCTGGCCTCATGTGGCAAGAGTATACAGGCAGTTCCTGGAGGATTAAAAAATTGATACCATTGGCTGGCCCCCACGCTCGCCTGACCTCAATCCAATAGACCACCTCTGGGACATTATGTTTTGGTCCATCTGACGCCGCCAGGTTGCACCTCAGACTGTCCAGGAGCTCAGTGATGCCCTGGTCCAGACCTGGGAGGAGATCCCCCAGGACACTATCCATTTTGTCATTAGGAGCATGCCCCCCCCCCCCCCATTGTTAGGCATGCATACAAGCACATGGGGGCCATACAAACTACTGAGTATGATTTGGAGTTGTTGCAATGAAATTTCGGCAAAATGGACTAGCCTGCCGCATCATTTTTTCACTTTGATTTTCGGGAGTGTCTTTGACTTTAGCCCTCTGTAGGTTGATAATTTTCATTTCCATCAAACGATGTGGCATCCTTACATTCCTAACACATTACCCAGTCCATTTTAGTATAGATATCCAGCAGGATTTTTTTTCCCATTGAGATCTGATGTGTTTTCAAAGTGTTCCTTAAATTTTTTTGAGCAGTTCCTATTACATCTAATATACATTTCTCATTTACATAATCTACAACTGTGAAACAGCAGGCCTTTTTTTGCTGTAGAATTAAAATTTTAAGGAAGTGGCAAAGTGAAGTTGCTACACAGTGTTTAGAGATGAGAAGACATGTATACCTAAATGGTAGATGAACTCTATGAAGAACATCAAGCTGGTCTCTGATATACAGGAAATGTGCTGATCCAAACTCAGCAGCAAAAAGACCCCTTTAAGCTGGGATGCAAGCATGCAGTGCTTACATGGCAGGGCTGCTCACTGCAGCTAATTGGTGGCATATGTTTCATGGGACACTCCTAGACTCTTTTTAGCATTTTTTTTTGTCATTTTACATGTAACTGTTCAGAATTAGTCCATTTAGACATAAATTATATACCACTTGAGCACTACAGTGTATAATATGCAAACAGAAGTAGGCATACCCATCAAACAAGTGCATACGTCCATAACAACTGCAATTATTTTGCAGTGTTTGTGGAGTATGAATTATATGCTTATGTATACAGGTAGCTGACCCCGAATGTAATACACTTATTCTAGTTTACATCTGCATATTTTTAAATCTGTACTAATTCATCGTTTGTAACAGCACACAGTCTATTATATATGGGTCCACTTTTAGTTCAAGTGCTGTGCACAGTATCAAGTAACTCTTGTAAATGCTGGAAACAATAATTATCCCACGCATTCAAATGACTACATTAAGAGCCAAGGAAACACACTGTGACATGGCTACACTCAGCAAGTGTGTTAGCAGATTATACTCGTTCTCTTATTCCTGGGAATTGTTCCGCTAAACAGTTATATGTGACAAGCAGCTGCATTTCTTAGTCCTCCATTCAGGACCATTAGCACTCGCACCATTGACAGTTTCTACCCAGAAGTTGCAAGGCTGCTGAAGAGTCTGTCATAAAAACATTGTAACATATAAAACAGAGTGTGTATGTATGTGTATATATATATACACTGTATATATATATATATATATATATATATATACAAATACATATTGTAGAAAAATATGTTGCATGAGAAGTACTGTATAGTTGCTATTTATTCATTTATTTCTATTGCATTTTTGTCAACTGTTATGAGGCGCCGTGTAGGTATAAATTTTACTGCATTATATTCATGTGACAATAAACTTGACTTGATGCCATTTTATGCTTATGTTTACAGCTGCTATGCTCATTGCTTGTCACGTGGAATGTGGATCACATGATGTATAGTGTCATTATGTCTGGTCTATACAAGATAACAGTTTTCAGCTTCTAGCATTTGTATTTTGGATTACTTTTATTAGTTTCTTCATTGTTGTGTAGTGGTTGAGGAAGTTAAAAGCCGCTTTTAAGGATATTTTAGTGTTAGGATTTTTCCTGCGTTTCTGATTTAATTTCCAATTTTGCAATTTTTTTAATGATTTTTCTCTCGTTCTCTCAATATTCCATCCCCTTGCCTTTCCCTGATTACAAAGATTTTCTGATCCCTTAATTTTTATCTTTTTGAACACACACCTTCATTCTGCTTTCTGGGAGATACTAAGAGCAATTTAGTTGTTACATCAAGAGCTACAGATAGTTGAATTGTGAAAGAAAAATTACTGAAGTGTTCAGTAGTTTACAAAATGTTCAGTATTTTGTCTAGTTAAGGAAATTAAATATAAAATGCATAAAGTGCTATGTTATGTCATGCTGTCATGAAATGTCAGATTATGTTTTATCACTACACCATTTCATTTCAAGCTTAGTCATGTCGGATGATTTGTTGTTATGGAAAAAAACACAATTTACTTGATTGAACTTATTTTTCAGTGTAAGAAAAATTAAAAAGAACGTCTCAGTATCACTTAAAAGTCTTAAAAACAATGCTGTCATACTTACTGCCCTCTGGAGGTGTGTACGAGAAGGGTAATCAAAGTTGATGTTGCAGGACAAATGCAGTTCAATGCCAGCATTGCATATTTAAATTCTTCTTCACAGACCACATGATCTATATTAAGATTTTAAATAAAAAATGTAATTGCAGGTAAACATTTATAAAATAACAATATATCAATACTGAATAGCGTACTATACGCTATGCGTAACTCAATGCTCTCCATTTCAAATCACAGTTAAATGTCCATGAATACAATTGAATCAAACACAGTGAATTCATTAAAATGTGTTGAGTATTTTTTCATATGTATTCAAATTTAAAACCACAACAAAAAACATAGCAAAATCTTCATTGACTTTTAATGTTGAGCCAAGATATAATACACATAACTGAGTAATTAATTTAAAATAAAAGAGGCTCATATGGTGTTGTTAACTTGCTACTCCAATTTCTGGAGGACATTCACTCACACAAAACTAGTCTGGAGACACTGATTTACCAAAGCTGTGGGTTTTGGGATGTGGGAGAAAAGCCAACCAATAATGGGTAGGTCATGCAAACTCCACAAATAAGACAACTGGCTTACAGACACAGTCCCCATTAGCTGTGAAGTAGAAAGGTTAACTTTTGCGCTACCATGCTATCTACGTTATCCTTAAGAACATCTTTCAACCCTTTTGTCTATTTGCTATCCATACTTTAAAATTGGCGCATATTGAATGCTGAAATCTCATCTCATCAAGCAAAAATGGATATTGAAATACAATAAAGGCCCTATCCAATTTCTACCACGTTTGGCATACATCATGTTTATGGGTACCTTCACAGCAGATCAAAGGATCAGCAGGATATTTGTACAAATGATTAAGTAAAGGTATACGTTTAGTTACGCTAAAATAAAATATTTATTTGAATAGTTAAAACTGTTCACCCCTTTTCTTAACAGATCATGAGTACAAGATTTACAAGAACACTATTTCAACAACTGTCGTGCTTTGACAGAGTTGGGATCACTGATATGTGTGTGGGGAGGTGTACAGTGTGTCTACCTGAGATGCTGATAAGCGAATTGGATGCAATGCTATGGAAATCGTGTGACAGGTCCTCTATTAATTGGCTTAGTATGTGTTATTTTTACTTTTAAATAGTTATGAATATAATTTTACCAGCATGTAGCTAGAGAGGGGGTACTGCAGGTGGTGTGCTGTGAGTGACATGCATTGGCTTCTTGATAAAGTTTATCCTGGTGTGAAAAAGCCCTGAATTAATAAGTGCATCAGAAGTGCATCGAAATCCACTAGAAAGTGTGGAGCAAAGGTCTCGCATGCAGAGGCGCACTGGTGAGATGGCAAAGCTGATTAAGGGGATTTACATACCAGTGTGGTTATGTCGTGTTGAGAGTGAGTGGCGGTGTAATTGAGGAATGACAATCAGGAGCCAGCTGGTGGCGGCTGTCTCTTCTCCTCTAAGGTACATAAAGCCAGGTAAGACACAAAATAAGAGGAGAGTGTCGAAACCATTGAGTAGTCTCACGGAAGAATGTTTTGTTATTGATTTTATATTCTCACAGATTGAACTCAAAACCGCTGACAATCAGTAAGAGAGAGCAGGGAGGAGAAGAGGGAACAAATTGGTCCCTGATTTATGCTGAAGAGTGGGGCAGAGGATTAATGTGAGTGATCTGGGGAAACGGGAGAACAGAGAGAGTGTGTGAGCGAGAAAGAAAGAAAACAGTAGCGGAAAGGAAGAAGTGAACAGACAATTTTTTATGATTGGGCCTCCGACGACAATATGAATGAGGTGGGGAAGAAATCATGGGGGAAGCATTCTGGTATTTTATTCCATGTTCCAGTTGTTTGGTTTAACTAGAAGGGATGTCTATCGAGTGGACTGTTAAAAGAATTTTAGTTTTTTCTTATTTTTTTATCCAATCACTAGAGTGGAATGTTTATATTAAAAAGTGTATGTATATTTTTAAAGAAGGCATGTTATTTAATAAAGAAGAGTCTTTTTTAATGTCACTACCAAAAACTGTTGTCATGAGTGTCTGTGTGGCTCACTGGGGGCTCAACCACGAACTACAAGATGGCTGAGGGTCTGATATGTGCTGGGGCATCACATATGCACTCACAGGCATAAAGAGGACCATAAATAAGAATGACAAAAGGGACACATCAATAAATACACATGATGGGAATTACAGACCACAAAGAGCAAACAGTAACAAATCTTTTCTGCTCAGACATAAAGTGTCACATGATAGACCATGAGCCATTGTCAGAGTGATGTTAACCTGCACTCTCAAGTTTCTATGTGATGTCTCCCTCTGACATTTTAACACAGATGTCAAAGGCCTGTCAAGTGTTTGAAATGACTCTACTGGTAAGCACACTGACACCGATTAGTATTCAGTATGGAGTCTTATTGGTTTATAGTAATGCATAATGGTTTGTGGCGCTCACAGCAAAGTCTCCTTTTTAGTAGTAAAGAAAGAGTCAAGGAGGAGGTGAAGTGCATCAGGATTAGTAAAGAGGAATTAAAAAATACAGACAGTGAAATAACGGATGTTCTAAACTTGCATTTTTCTGTAGTCTTCACACATGACGAAGTGAATAACATCCCGGCGTTAAAAGGAACTACTAAGGAGGTAGCGAGGGATTTGGAAATAGTAGAGGGAGAAGTGCTGCTCAGATTAAATAGGCTGAAATCAAACAAATCACCAGGACCAGATAATATTTATCATGTTCTTAAGGAGGTGAGCGAATACAGATATAAATCCTTGATAAATATTTTCGCAAAATCTTTGCACACTAGGGAAATTCTGAAGGACTGGAAAATTATCCCATTATATAAAAAGGGTTACTGGGCAGACTCAAGCAACTATAGGCCAGTAAGCTTAATGTGTATCTCAGGAAAATTAATGGAAAGAATTATTAAGGATAAGATTGAGCAACGTACGGCAAGGACAGGAGTTTTACTGAACATTCAGCATGAGATCAGAAGGAGGAGGTCATGATTTACCAATATTCTGGGATTCTATGAGGAAGCAACAAAAGGATACAATCAAAGTGGAGCTTATGATATTTTTATCTGGGCTTTCAGAAAGCATTTGATAAGGTGCCACATGAGAGGTTGGGCATCAAACTAAAAGAATTGGGAGTTCAGGGTGTAGTGTGTAGATGGATTGGCCCAGACACAGGAAGCAGAGGGTTATGGCATGAGGAACCTTATCACAATTGGCCGATGTTAAGAGTGGTGTTTTACAGGGGTCAGTGCTAGGGCCGCTACTATTTTTAATATATATACATGATTTAGATAGGAATATAAGTAACAAGCTGGTTAAGTTTGCAGATGATACCAAGATAGGTGGATTGACAGATAATCAAAAATCCATTGAATTTTTACAGAGGAACATGGACGGCACAGAGGCTTGGGCAGATTTACGGCAGATGAAATTTAATGTCAGTAAATGGATGAAATTGAATGTCAGTAAATGTAAAATATTACATGTAGAAAGTAAAAATGTTAGGTTTGTATACACAAGGAGAGGGCGGAAGATCAAAAGTACATTTTATGAGAAGGACACAGGAGTCATAGTGGATACTAAAAACTTCCAGATAGTGTTCAGAAGCCATTAAGAAGGCTAACAGAACGTGAGGTTATATAGCATCATGATGTGTGGAGTACAAGTCCAAGGAGGTTCTGCTCAAGCTTTATAACACAGTGATGAGGTCTCATCTGGAGTACTGTGTGTGGTTTTGGTTTCCAGGCTACAAAAAGGACATAGCAGTACTAGACAAAATCCACGAATGAGCAACTAGGTTGATTCTAGGAATGACAGGTCATAAATTATGAGGAAAGGTTAAAAGACCTGAGCATTTTCAGCATAAGCAAAAGAAGATGAAAAGGAGACATGATTGAAGTGTTTATAATTATATAAATATAATTATGAAGGGAATTAGTCCAGTGGATTGAGATTATAGAAATTAGTTCATCAAGAACACAGAGACACAGTGGGAAACGTGTTAAGGGTAAATTTCATACAAACCTTTGGAAGTTTTCTTTACATCGAGAACCATAGACATGTGGAATAAGCTACCAATTACTGTGGTAGACAGTGAGACTTTAAGGACCTTTGAAGTTGATTTGATGTTTTTTTTTCAGAAGAATTAAGTAGATAGGACTGGTGAGCTTTGCTGGGCTGAATGGCCTGTTCTCATCTAGATTGTTCTAATGTCTCAGTGTTAAATCAACTCTTTTAATATTTAAGTATATCATATAACAGCAGATTCAAGTTAGTTATCATTAGGGGCAGCAGGACTGCTAAATTGTCCCTAATAGGGTGATTAAGTCTGTTGTTATCCCTTTAATGGACATTATGGAAACTGAGCTTTCCAGCATTACAATGCTTGCCATACCATGTTGAGATAACAAGTCAAACTGTTCAAAACATTTCAGATACCAAGCAACATGCCTGGTCCTCCAATCTGTACATAATCAAACACATTTTGTACTCTTTTAGATAACACTTTTTTAGATAATAATAGACTCTGGCTTTTGCCAAGCTAATTGAAATCTACTGGTCACATTATTAGGGACAATGAACAAGTGTAGAATCACAAATCTCAAATTACAGTGTCTAGACACTCAGTAGCTCAATACCCTGCTGCATTAAAGTGTATTAGTCAGTCTTTAGTGGATATACCACTCACTGACTTTTTGGAATAAAACTGTTCCAGACCACCATGTATGGAATCATTTATTGTGCATATCTGCATTATCTTGTATGCCAAATTTGGTGGAAATCAGACAACAAATTCATGGAATTGCATGAAACATTAAACAAAATAGAAACAAACATGTTTGCTGATCATGTTTTCTGATTGCATGCTGCATACTATATTTTGGGATATTTACCTGCAAACTTTACATGAAATTTATTTTCAGGCTTCAAAATCTGCACATAAAGAGGGCAATTTGGTGCAAAATCCTTAAGAGCCCAAGCTCTTAATATTGTCTGATGATCCTAAAACAAACCAAACAATAATTGAATGCATCACTGATTAAACAATGTTACTTTAGTTCATTAAAAGGATAGAATGATACTGGATTTGAAAATATACATACATACATACATACATACCGTTAAGTAATTAATCATGCATATTCAAAGTAATGGAAAAAGTAATTCATATATGTATTTGAGAAAGGTTGTTGTTGTTTGTTATAATATTTCTTGAGCTTCTGTAAAAGGCTAAAATTTCCCCTTGGGACAAATAAAGTCTTATCTATCTGTTGTGAAACACATTAGGGGGCATCTTCAAGGGACCTCAGAGAAGTTAACTTGGTATCCCTTCTTGCCTATAGAACAGAAGACAACAGGGTGGAAAACCTCTGACGTCTCTTTCTCCTCGCATTCAGGAGTCCCACTCATTCCGCATCCTCCCGTCTTTAAGATCATGTGGAACTGGAACTCAGTGTTTAGCACAAACCTACATCTGAGGGAGACAAAGATGTGCTGTAAAAGTGACTTCTATTAACAGACCTGTGATCATGGACTGTAACGGTCCCTATTGTTATGTTTTTGATTAGTTTTTGCCCATTTCTTTTGACATTAAATGGAGCTTTCTATGGAGGTACCCATACCCTTCATCTTGTCTGTTTGGGTTCTGCCTATCTATCTAATTAGTCAATAGCAGCCTGTGAGATACAGCATCAGTCCAGGTGGCCTGTGAGAAGTTTGAAGGCTAACTGAAAGCAGTCAACAGATTAGGGCTTCTCAGTAAGTTTAAGGCATGGGTGTTCTATGGCCATTGCTATCTACATTGTAGCGTCTTGGAGAAGCAGTTCAGTAGATATCTGAAGAGGCAAGCAGGATTGCCCAGAAGCTTCAGCAGTGTCGCCCTCTATTGGAGTAACGCCAAGCTCAAGCTACCTTTTAAGTCCCTGGAGAAGGAGTTTAAGGTTACTCTGAAAAAGAGAGGTGATGACATGGAGGGAGTCTTGAGATGCTAGGGTGCCCCAGGCTGGTGTTTTGGTCAGGACTGGAAGGTGGAGGAAAGCCAACAGGTAGTGTTGCATGCAGAGGCCTGGCTACATCATATTGCTCTGTTGGGAGCAGAGGCAAAAGCCAGCCTGGGAATGATTGCAAACCCCTGGTGATCCTCAGTAAATTGGAAAGAGAAGCACAAAATGGTACAGAAAGAAGAGCTGCAGCGGAGGAAGAGGACCTGCAGAACTGTTGGTAAGAGACAGCAAGGGGCCTGGACGAGGTGACATGGTCAAAGTTATGGAAGGTAGAGCTTGAGTGCTTGAAGTTCCTGGTGCAGGCAGCATATGACATCTTGCTCAGCCCATCTAATCTCGGGCTGAAGCAAAATGGGGGTCTCCAGTTTGTCTACAATGCCCAGGCAGAAGGACACTGGAGCACATCTGCCCAAAGTTTGTAAAAAAATAGTACTACCGATAAATACAAGGAAAAACAAGGAAACTGCCTGAGAAGTTTTAACCACAGAAATCGTCAAAAAGATCTTTTGGAATCAAATATGACTACAGTGTGACACAATACTATAGAGGGGCATAGCAACAGAAATAATGACAAAGCTGCAGTCCAAGATAAATTAAGAAAAAAATGGAAAGGAAAGCGAACCCTGGGTCTCCTAACTGCGGTTTGCTTCCCGGGTCCTCCCTGCGTGGAGTTTGCATGTTCTCCCCGTGTCTACGTCGGTTTCCTCTGGGTACTCCGGTTTCCTCCCACAGTCCAAAGACATGCAGGTTGGGTGCATTACTTTCTAAATTGTCCCCCTAGTGTGTGTGCTTAGTGTGTGTTTGTGTGTGTGCGCCCTATGGTGGGCTGGCATCCTGCCTGGGGGTTGTTTCCTGCCTTGTGCCCTGTGTTGGCTGGGATTGACTCCAGCAGACCCCTGTGACCCTGTAGTTAGGATATAGCGGGCTGGATAATGGGTGGATGAAGGAAGCTTTCAGAGACAACAGAGTTTATAATATGGTGGTGCTATTATCATACCACCCCTAACAAAAAGGACTTTTGGAAGTTGTAAATGAAAAGACAGCAGTAACACAAGTTAAAAAGAAACCTTTTACACCTTCAATCACCATATGAAGGGGAGGTTGATAAGCATTTCAAGAATTATTTAAAGAATGACATTTTGTGCATTTGTAGTGTGAAAAGCAGCCCCCCTCTCTCTCTGTCTCTACAGCTCTTTCCACTGCAAATTTTCATCTGTTCCAAACAAGAGAGGATTGTTGAAGTGTCACAGGCTTGAAGGGTGAGGAGGCTGTAAAGTGTGCACTTAATGGGATGAAAAACAGAATGCGGTATATGAATAAAAGAAGAGTCATCTCATGAATTGCGAGTGTAATGGGGGTCTAGTCAGGAATTGGAGTAGAGGCAGACAATGTGGTAAAAGTCAAGGGTAGTGCTATACAAGGCCCTAATACTCAACAAAATGCATACACTGGCATTGGAAACATGCAGAAAAGTGTCAGTGTGAGACAATGGAAACTGCTAGATGGTAGTATACCCTCTGTGTTTGCTGGGTTCCCCAGAAATGTAACAGATAGACAAAGACAAAGAATGAAACCACAAGTTAACATAAGAAATGGCAACACCTCCTTGGCTAATAGATGGAACGTGGCACCAGAAAGTAAAACAGCTACACAAATAGTGCAGGAAGTAGCTGGGTTGCATGCAAGACCTGGCCCTTCAAAGCCAATATAAAGTTCAGGGATGCAGGGACACCAAGAGCTGTTGAGCTTGCATAAAAAGGATCCCGCGACGGGGTGTAAAGGCGGCTTCTTAGTGGTGGCACATTTGAGTGTGGATTTGGATGAAACAAAAAACAAGCACTTGACTGGTGGAAGAAAGACAAACAAGCTGACAGACCGATAGAGACAGTGTAAGGGCCATTTGTTGGTCAGTTACTTTACACTAAATTGATATAAAGTATCTTCTTCTTTTGGCTGCTCCCGTTAGGGTTTGCCATAGCAGGTCATCTTTTTCAGTATCTTCCTGTCCTCTGCATCTTGCTCTGTCACACCTATCACCTGCATGTCCTCTCTCACCACATCCATAAACTTCCTCTTAGGCCTTCCTCTTTTCCTCTTGCCTGGCATCCTTCTCCCAATGTACCCAGCATCTCTCCTCTGCACATGTCCAAACCAACGCAATCTCACCTTTCTGACTTTGTCTCCCAACCATCCAACCTGAGCCGACCCTCTAATGTAGTCAATTCTAATCCTGTCCATCCTCGTCACACCCAATGCAAATCTTAGCATCTTTAACTCTGCCACCTCCAGCTCTGTCTCCTGCTTTCTGGTCAGTGCTACCATCTCTAAACCCATATAACAAAGGTCTCACTGGTCTCACTATGTCCTGTACACCTTCCCTTTCACTATTGCTAATACTTGTCTGTCACAGATTACTCGACACTCTTCTCCACCCATTCCACCCTGCCTGCACTCTCTTTTTCACCTCTCTTCCACAATCCCCATTACACTGTATTGTTGATCCCAAGTATTTAAACTCATTCAGCTTCGCCAACCTCTACTCCCTGCATCCTCACCATTCCACTGACCTCCCTCTCATTTACACATATGTATTCTGTCTTTTTCCCACTGACCTTCATTCCTCTCCTCTCTAGAGCATATCTCCACCTCTCCAGGGTCTCCTCAACCTGCTCCCTACTAACTGCATGCGGACAACAATACAGATATAAAGTATCTTCTAGTTATGTTAAAATGTGTGCCTGAATATTAGTGCCGAGTTAATGGAAGGTTCTATGGAAGGGAAGGCTAATTTGTAAATAAAATATTCTAATTACTTTTTGTCATTCTTATTAGAGGAGGGTTCAGTCTATGACCTGTCTTGCACTTGGTAAGGCATGGAAGACAAACAGTTTTAAACCATACTGAACATAGTGAAGTCCATGTAAGTACAACAGATAACATCTGTGGCGGACGGCTGGGGGCTATGCCTAGCTGGGACACCTGGAAGAACGCGGAGAGAGACTATATATCTCCTGGGCCACGAGAGGACAGCTGTCCTGGTTGGTATGGGGGCCATAGGAACTGAGCATGGAAGCCCAGCCCTGTAAGGGCCCGTGGCCACCACCCTGGAGTGTGGTGGAAGTGCTGACGGAAGGAATTCCAGGGACACACGGAGTGTTTCCGGGTGCTCATGTGCCACTTCCGCCACACCAGGAAGTGCCGCCGGAAGATCATCAAGGAGCACCTGAAACACACCTAGGTGCTTATAAAAGAGGCTGCCTTTCTCCACTCAGGGGCCGGAGTCGGGAGGAGGAAGACGGAGGAGTAGAGGCGGCAGAAGGATTCGAGGAGAGAAAGAAAGAAGGGACTGAATGTGGGCTGAATAAGGCATCGTGGTGCTGTTATATACTGTAAATAAAACGTGTGTGTTTTGGACATTTAGCTTCTGTCTGTCTGTGCGTGGGGATTGTCTTTCCACACATCACTGAAGTTTAACATGAGAAAACTAAGATTGTAATGAAACATAAAAAAATCCTTTTTCTCTTTTCCTGCCTTTTATTTTTTTTTTGTTTACTGAATTTAAGTGATTTTTTTCACTTAACTTTTTTGAAGCAAAGATTATTGAACTGTAAAATTTCTTTTGTCATGCATTTGACACCTTGCTAACTCAATAGCTGCTCGATTTTGAGAACCTAGAAAAGATGCAGCTATAGACAGTAAAAGGGAAAGTTCTTGAAAAACATGAGTTGGATTCTAAAAAAATGGGCAAGTATAAGGATCTGCATGGCTTTGACAAGGGCCAAATTTTGATGGTTAGACAACTGGGTCAGAGCATCTCTGTAGAGGCCGGTCTCGTAAGGTGTTCCCAGCATCAGTAGTTAGCAAGAGGTCCAAGGAAGGACAATCAGTGTACCAGCAACAGGGTAATGGGCAACCAAAGTTCTTTGATGCACATGGGAAGCTAGCTGGTCTGGTCCGATCCCACAGAAGAGTCACTATAGCACAAACTGCTGAAAACTTTAATACTAGCCGTAGGAGAAAGATGTCAGAGCACACATTGCATCACAGCTTGCTGCACATGGGGCTGCATAGCTGCAGACTGGACAGAGTGCCCATGTTGCCTCATCTACCGCTGAAAGCAACTACAATGGGCAATGACTGTCAGAACTGGACGATGAAGCAATGGAAGAAGGTGGCCTAGTCTGATGAATCAGGTTTTCTTTTAGATCATGTGGACGGCTGTGTGTGTGATTTACCTGGGAAAGAGATGGTAATAGGAGGCACTTTGGAAGAACACAAATTGTTGGAGGCAGTGTGACGCTCTGGCCAATGTTCTACTGGGAAATCTAAGATCCTGGCATTCATGTGGATGCTATATTGACATCCTTTGTCTACCTAATGATTTCTGCAGACCACATGCACCCCTTCATGGAAACGATATTTCCAGATGACAGTGTTCTCTTCAGCAGGGTAATGTGCCCTGTGACACTACAAACATTGTTCAGGAATGGTTTGAGGAATACGACAAAGAGTTCAAGGTGTTGACTCAACCTCCAAATTCCCCAGATATCAATCCGATTGAGCATCAGTGGAATGTGCTATAAAAACAATTTCAAGCCATGGAATCCCACCTTGCAACTTAAGGACTTAAAGGATCTGCTTCTGAAGTCTTTGTGCCAGATAACACAGGACACCTTCAGGGATCTTGTGGAGTCCATGCCTTGATGGGCCAGAGCTGTTTTGGCGCTATGAGAAGGAACTCCACAATATTAGGCAGGTGGTTTTAAGGTTGTGGCTGATTAGGTTTATTTATAATTAATGTTCCTTTTCAGGAGTTTAGCACTATTCTACTAATGAGTTACAGCTTTAAAAGCAGGTGTATGACTGAATTCCGTGTTTTATGCTTCATTGACAAGTTAACACACTTAGTTTGCATGCAGCAGCAGAACCAAATCTTTCTGCAACAATGGAACAATATTATTGGGTCACCTGAGCAAAAGCTGATACATGTCAGGCCCACATGATCAGGGAGTGTTTTACATGGTCTGTTCACATATTTAACATATAGAACAATATAGAAGGATTGGGGTGTAAAAGGGTAATTTACTGCTTTTATGTTTTTTGACCTGGAATGGAGAAGAACCTTTCAGAAGACCTCTAGCCTAATTTTTTCAAATCCCACCTCTTCTGGCATGACTGTTGTTTAAGCAGGTGCCAAACAGGAAGTTGTTGTACAGAACAGGACCAGCCTTGGATGAGGACAGAGCTCCAAACTCAAGAGCCTACCTTGGAAGAATTTAATTTGCAATGAGTGAAGTCTTGTGAGGTCCAGATGGACATAGGTTTTGTTGTTCTTTCTTTTCAGTTGGCATATGTGGGACTATTAAGTGGGATTCTCCCTTACAGAGCCTAACATTTTACAAATGTCCCTCTGTTTTTCTTATAACACACAACCTAGTTTTCCATATCTTAAGTCAGTTATTTGATTCGTTTTAAAGGAATGTACTTATATTCAGGAACCAACTTTAAACAAAAAGACAAATTGACAAGAGTGGAGACAAGCCGTAAAATACACTCATATAGGTGTTCTAAAAATTAATCCTCTACTCTAATTTCTGTGCTGTTTGACTTCCCAAAAACAATCTTCCTAGTGTGTAAATGTTCTATTTCTGTAAAAACATTATTATTCTTTCATTTTCTAAATGATATTCTAATTCAGGGTTGCTGGACAATGAAGCCAGTCCTGGCAGCAATGTCTATAAGGTAGACCATCGCATGGTCCGCTTACTCAAACACGCCAATGGCACTAACCTGCACATCTATATAATATTTAAGGGAAGTTGAACACTCACAAAAAACCCACACAAGATAGACAGAACATGTAAATTGTTTAAATACTATGGAGTGGTCTGGATTTGAAACCAGGATTCTGGAGTTTTAAGGATGTTATGCTAATCTTGGTGACATCTTCTCAAACTGTAAAATTTTTAATGTAATAAACGTGCAAAACATGCATTTACTTACAGCTGCTGTTCGATCAACTTCGCAACGGCTGCTTAAAATAAAACAAGCTTCTGCATTATCCATTCTGAAGCATTAAAAAAAAAGAAATATTACTATGAGTGACCACCCTCTGTCAGACATTCCCTTGAAATTGACTATCCATTCAGTGACAGCATTAAATAAGGCATTGTGTCTGGGTGAAATAAGAAATAGTAAGATTTTGAACATTATCATGGTAGATATCTCCATCAGTTTGGATGTTTTAGGAAGAGCAACCCTATCTGATAGCCAGTGGCGATCTTGAAAGAAACTGTTGATGAAACTAAGTATATAGGCTGAGTGACAGAAAAATTGTTCAGTCAACTAACACCTGAGATTTGGGAAAATGCCAAAATAAGCAGATCACAAGATGCAACTTGGCGTTATCTGCTGTTTGCACCCACAAGCTCTCACTGCACTCTCATTATATTATTAATGTTTCCCTGATGTTTCAACATTTGTATCATTATGGCAGAGATGTCATCGCTGTCAACAGTTTTCACTAAGAGTGCAGCCATACTGTTTCTAGGTATGATGCTTGTTGCCAACCATGTGATTACCAGCATTTTGAGATGTAGCATTATAACACAATTTAAGATTAATATTCAAGATGGTAGCTCCACCTTCTTGATATTCCTTTTCATGCATTTCAACTCAAAAAGTCAGATTTCATCTATGGTGCATAAGGGTGTTGCAGAATAAAATCCCAAGTCAGAAAATCTAATTCAAAGCCTTCTGGTTCCAATTTAGACTTTAATAAAGAGTTAAAGCCGTGCTCGGTTCATGTAGAAAGACACTGTTCCTGGGCATGGAGACATTTTTGTACATAGCTTAACATAAATACGATACTTTGACACTCCAGCTTAAGCCAATTGACAATAACTAAGTGGATTTTGTCAAGTATCGGTCAAGCCCACTTTTACATTAGGTTATACATATCTGTGCCAATTATTTGTTATGCTAATAGCCAACACCTTTTAGTATTTTGCCACCTTTGTCTTCTATCCTTTTCAACCATGCCTCTTTATTCCTAATCCTCCACCAAGTCTATGGTATCAGCTTTCAGAGTGTTAGTTTATATTGGTGGAGTAGTTACATGTAAGACTCCGTGAACAACAGTGTTTTAACTATCTAAGGCTCAGTGTTCCAGTTTCCTCCACAGGTATGCAGGTTAGGTGGACTGGAAATGCTGAATTGATGCCTGATGTGTGACGCACTCTGTCCTGGGACTGTTTCTGCCTTGTGCCAGGTGATTGCTGAGATAGGCTCCAACTTCTCCAAGACCCTGCTGTGGAAAAGTGGGTTTGGAAAATGGATGGCCAGATGTTATTAAATAAAGAATTATCTATCTATCTATCTGTCCGTTTGGCTCTCGATTGCTGTGGTCTGGGGTGGGCGTGTCTGTGGTTTTGGTCGTCGACAGGCTGGTGCATGTTGCCAGTATCTCTCTTTTTCTTTTTTTTGTTTGTTTCTGTTTTACAAATGCTTTTTCTGTTTTTAAAGAGGACGCGATAGCAGCATCCAAAGTTATACAAGATGGCTTATCTCCACATAGTTTTTCAAATCTTTCCAGAAGGCACACCGCAAGGTTGCTAGTTGATCCAGCGGTCTCGGTGGAGGCCTGCATTATGGAGGTTGGTAGGGTGGTGAGGTGTAAGAATGTGTGGTTGGCATCACATATGAATAAAGCGGTGGTGATTTTCCTGGACGATGAAGAGCTGGTGCCCCGACTGGTTGAGCAGGGTGTTGTGATTAATGGCATGCTGATCTCGGTGTTGCCGCTGTCGACTCCTGCTTGTAAGGTTATTATTTCCAATGTGCTTCCTTTCTTAAGTAATGAAATCTTACACCGTGAACTGCACAGATAAGGTTAAGTGATGTCTCCGATTAGTATGATTCCACTGGGCTGCAAATCTCCTGATTTAAAGCATGTCGTGTCTTTCAGGCAACAGCTTTATATGATTTTAAATAACATGAATGATGAACATAACGTGGCCTTAAAGTTCTGAGTGGAGGGTGTGGATTATGTGGTGTTTCTGAGTTCTGAATCAATGAAATGTTTCAATTGTGGTAGAGCAGGCCATAAAGCGATTGACTGTAAAAGAGAGAATGTTTATTTAAGTGATGAAGAAAGTAGAGAGAGTGAGCCAGAGACTGAAGAGAAGGAGGAGGAGTTTGAAGATGAGCTGACTGATAGTGAGAGTGAATTAGATTAGAAGGAAACTAAGGAGCAAATGAAGCCTGCTGATGAAGGTAATGCTGCAATAGACTCTAAAAAAGAGTATGACAAAAATAATGAAGGTGTGCTGGCTGAGGCTGGTAATACACCTGTAGATGAGCCCAGTGTCTCAGGTGAAGAAGCCTTCGTCCTTAAAGAAGGGTGCACAGCTCAGACTGAGGAGGCCCCCACTCGTCAGGCTGCAGAGGTCTGCAGTGATAAGAAAGTCACCCTGCTTCAGGATGAAGGGAGCTGTAATGATACAGCAGGAGATGATCCGTCTCCAAGTGGGGCAACACTGCCCACCAATAATGAGACAAACTCAGACATGCCCACTGTTGATATTAATGAGGGCAATCTTGAGTTGGTCCTGGGCACTAAACAAAAAGCAAGCCTCAGCAGCAGCAGCACAAAGGAAAAA
This sequence comes from Polypterus bichir lapradei, assembly GCA_026402145.1. NCBI lineage: Eukaryota > Metazoa > Chordata > Cladistia > Polypteriformes > Polypteridae > Polypterus > Polypterus bichir. The sequence continues at coordinate 19,684,134 of JANRMT010062857.1, read as the reverse complement.
GAAGTTGCAAAGAGAGCAGCAGTGAGTGAGACAGAAATGTTGGATGGGAGTGTGGAGTCGAGTGGGTATAAGGAGACATCACAGATAACCACTAGGAAAAGAAAAGAAGCAGTGGAGTCCACCACAGGCACTAAGAAGATTTTAATGTCGGACAATCTGTCCAAAAAACAAATTGTGTCAGTTAAAAAGAGGAATATTGCAGATAATGGCGAAGGTGTGGAGGGTGAAGGAGAGAATGACTCTGACATTTCTGGCATCACCTTCTCAGTGTTTGGTTTGGAGCCTAAAGGGGGATACAGCACAAACAGCATCAGGAAGTTCTTCAAATAATTAGAGGGAAGGAGGGGTGTTTAAGTGCAAGACTATTTTCCAGACCTAGATCTCTTTTTAAACTCAGCAAAAAATATAAATCACAATGCAGCTAATTTAGGGTTGTACCAAAAGGAAACCACCAGGTTAAAATATGTAATGAGTCGAGTGTGCAAGACTCTTCAAAATAAGTCCTGATGGATGCTACAGTCAAGCAAGTGAATCTCTTGGTTTTCTGGTGTGTTTTTTGTTTCTTTTCCTGTGTAACTATGACTGAGTTACATGTGGGTACCCTAAATGTGAATGGCTGTTGAGGCAATTTAAAAAGGAACTTGGTCTGTGATTTTTTATGACAAAAGCACTTAGATGTGGGTTTCCTACAAGAGACCCACTCAGATCTGGAGAGTCAGGCTGCCTGGGTGCAGGACTAGGGAGGGACGGGCTTTTTCAGTCATGGCACCAGTGTGAGCGCGGGGGTGGCGGTGCTGATAAGTAAAACCTCCTTGTTAAAAAATCACAAAGGTGACTGAGGTTATGGCTGGCAGACTGTTAGTTGTGCAAGCAGAGGTTGGCCCCCACTCGTTGGTTTTTTTTTAATTATTAAGGAAGAATTTACTAATAATGAGCCTGCCCCCCCGGGGGGGGGGGATTTTAATTGTACAGAGGAATGTGCTATGGATAGAAATGGGGCCAAGCCGCACTTGCGATCAGTCAGAATACTCAAGGAAATCATCGAGGCCTACGACTTGGTTGATGTGTGGCGCTCTCACTTTCCAGCTGACAAACAGTTCACATGGCTCAAAGGGAGCAAAGGGCACCGCTCAATGGCCTGCTTAGATCACTTTTACAGTCCAAAATGGCACCTCAATTTATTAACTAACACTCTTATCACTCCTGTCGCTTTTTCCGATCACTCTCTGGTTTCTGTTACCTTTCTCCTCCCATCTACGCAAAAATTAAAATCTTACTGGCATTTCAACACAATTCTCCTTCAAGACAGTCACTTTGTGGAATGTTTTAATTTCTTTGGAAGTAGTGGAGTTCCACCAAGCTGCAGTTTGGATCCCTGAGACAGAGGTGGGACGTGTCCAAGGTGCAGATTCAACAACTCTGTCAACAATACACTGAACACGTCACCAAGGCCTGCATTTTAAAAATGAAGAAACTCGAGGAGGAGATAACTGAGATACATCAGACTCTGTTACATGGCTACTCTGAGGATCTGCTGTACAACCTGAGCACAAAGAAAACAACACTTCAGGATTTACTGGAACTTGAAGCTCATGGAGCTTTAATACGTTCTCGCTTTCAACAACTTAAACCAACTTAAACTTGATGCACCAACAAAATTTTTCTTTGCTTTGGAGAAAAAGATGGCCCAAGGTAAAGTTATTCATGTTCTCCAAAAAGATACTGGAGAAGAGTTGAGAGAGCCTGAGGACATCCGGGACTTTGCTGTGTCATTTTGAGACTTTGTTTTCTGAGGAGCCGCTCAGTTTCTCTTCTTCAGCCACTTTGTTCAAAGGACTGCCTCACATTTTTGACAATTCAGCCGAGTTTCTGGACAGCGACCTCACTCTTCAAGAACTCACAGTTGCACTCGACAGTCTAAATACTGGAAAGACACAGGGAATTCACGGCTTACTGGCTGAATTTTATAAACAGTTCTGGCCGTTATTAGGCATGGACTTCTTTGGGGTGATACAGGACAGTTTGCAAGCAGGGGAGCTTCTGGTCAGCTGTCATCACTTTGCTACCTAAGAAAGGCAACCTCTGCCTTCTGAAGAACTGGTGGCCTGTGAGCTTACTCTGCACTGACTATAAAATCATCTCAAAGGGGTTAGCGATGAGGCTGAGGAAAATGATGGGCAGCATCATCAACCCCTACCAGTCCTACTGCGTACCGGACAGACAAATTCATGACAACATATTTGTGCTGAGGGACGCCATTACTGCATCGAAAGCTTTCAATCTCAATGTTGGCATTCTATCTTTAGATCAAGAAAAGGCTTTTGATCAGGTTGACCACAAATATTTGTTCACAACTTTAAGAGTGTTTGGTTTTAGTTTACATTTTGTAAAGTACGTCAAATTGTTGTATTCCAACGTGTTTGGAGTGTTGAAAATCAATGCTATGATCAGGGGAATTCGTCAGGGGTGTCCTTTGTCAGGAATGTTATACGTCATCTCCATTGAACCTTTTCTTAGGCAGCTTGAGAAACACCTGCAGGGATTCACAATTCCGTTGTGTAAAAATCTAACTTTTACATTTCTGGCCTATGCAGATGACGTTGTGGTGTTTGTGAATTCGGATGAAGACGTCTTCTCTGTATGCAAATGTTTAGCATATTTTGAGGGAGCACCTTCTGCAAAAGTTAACTGGGAGAAGGGGAATGCGTATTTATCAGGGGACTGGGCACATCATCCTCCACCAGTCTTACCATCAGGTCTGGGCTGGAATAGGAAAGTTTTCCGTTACCTCGTGGTTGTGCTGTCTGGTAAGGACACTGAAAAGGACAACTGGGAGGGCTTTTTACAACAGATTGACTCACGGTTAAGGAAATGGCAGTGGATTGTGCCTAAGCTCTCTTTTAGAGGAAGAGTTCTCCTTATTAATAATCTCGTTGCCTCCATGCTGTGGCACAGACTGATGAGTCTTGACCCACCATCAGGACTCTTACACTCCATACAAAAATTATTAGTTGACTTTTTTTGAAATGGTGTGCACTGGCTCAAGAAAGGACTCATCTGTTTACCGGTGGAGGAAGGAGGACAAGGCCTGATTGATGTCTGCTATAAGGCGGCTAGTTTCAGATTACTATTTTTGCAGCAACTTTTTTTCTCTTTAGAATTCCCTAATTTGGAAAAGAATATTTCTTTCATTTTTCCATATGATTGAAAATTTGGGTTTTGATATGCAGTTATTGCTAATGGATCTCACTCCATTACCCAGATTTTACAAGGGAGATTTACTTACTTGGAGCTAATTTCTTCTGAGAATGCCATCCAAATCCCCTTCGCTTTTCAATGGACCCCTTATTTTTAATTCTTTATTCACATGTCCACTGCTTTTTAAAATTAGTTTTGTAACGACTTTGATCAAAAGTGGCATTGTGTTTTTTTCTCAGTTATTGGAGGAGGACAGCAAGAGCTTTAAAGATGCCACTGTGTTGGCTTCAAGGCTGGGCATTCGATCAGTAAGAACTGTCAATTATTTATTATCCTTTATGACAAAAGACTTCATCAGGCTAAGAGAAAGTCAGGGGAACTCAACCTCAGTGCATACAAAGATGGAGGAGGAGGAGGCCCCCTTTTCTGATCTGGAGGTGGAACCCAAATTGGACATGAATGGTGTGAGGGAGGACTCGATTTTAAGGCTTGACGAACAGGAAAAGGAATTTTTTCGATCTTTAAAAAAGAAAGATGTGTATGTATACTGCATCAAGGTTTTCCATTTTTCAAATCTAAAAAACACCATCATGACTCCCTGGAATGAAAAATTAAATGTAAAAGCAGAGGTCAGGCCAGCATGGAGAGAATATTATAGACTCCCTAATAATAAGAGAGCAGGCGATTTACAATGGAGAATCATACATCAGGTCATTGCAACAAATGTGTTCCTAAATAAAATTCAGAGTAATATGAGCAATAAATGTGCCTTCTGTGGGGAGAAGGAGACTGTTTATCATTTATTCTTATATTGTATGAGACTGCAAACTCTGTTTGTGTATTTTCAGAAAATATGTGAAAAATGTACTGTTTCTTTTGATGATCAGAGATTTGTTTGGAGCATGAAATATAACAAAACTTCAAAATCAAAAATTTCAACTTTTAAATTATTTACTTGGGCAAGCAAAGTTAGCCATGTTAAAAAGCCGTAATAATAAACAGAGTGGTATGTTACCAGATAATGTACTATTTATTTTCCAATTTTATGTAATTTCGAGAATTAAGCTGAAATTTACGTATTGTAAAACAATGTGCAATATCGAAGAATTTGAAAAAGTGTGGCGAGTGAAGGGGGTGCTGTGCTCCATTGAGGAGGGGCAACTAAAAATCAATTTAGGATAACGAAGAAGAGCTGATGTGCGATTATTATGTTAAATGTTAGAAGGATTAGCTGGAGTACTGAATACTTAGTACAGACTTGTGTATTTGACTTAATGTGTGGGATTGGAGGCGTGGACCGGGGAGTAGTGGAGGAGTAATGTCATTGTTTTTTTTCTGGAGAAATTATTTGTATTGATGTGTTCATGTCTTCTATTATTGTGCAAAATAAAGTTTATATTAAAAATAAAAAACATCTATCTATCTATATATCATATAGTGCCTTTCACATCTATCTAACTTTCTATTATACCAGGCATGTCAAACTCACTACCATTGTTGGGCCGCTTCGACTGCCATATGTGCGTCAGCGGGCCACACTGTAACAAATACTATTATACTATTAAACAAAGCTACTGTAGCTTTCTTTCCAATACTGAAAACTTCTAGCACTTAAAGTTTAAAGAAAAGCAATTTATTTCCATACAATCTCCATAAAACAGCGTACAATTAGAGTCTTAGCCTCTTAGCTAGGTCCTTATATAGGAGTCTTACAATCTGAGATCTATTTCTTTTGTCCCCACACTTGGCATCTCTTGTTAGTAACCAGTTCGTCAATATCAGGCTTGAAATCTTGTGCAGCTGCAACTTTTATGAGGGATGAAAGTTGCTCGACAGTAAGTCTTGAGTGAGGTGGGATTTTGGTAGCTTTCATTAACGAAAACAATTTCTCACAAAGATAAGTGCATCCGAACATAAACAGTACTGTCGATGCCAACTTACAGATCTGCACATACGAGGGTGGCAGGTAAGCATACAAGCCTGGCACACCAACTTTGTTGTATTTTGCCTTCAGAATAGAATCTGACTGCAGTTTAATCAATTCCATTTGGATACTCTCAGGCACATTCTCAACGTTGTAAGAATATGGTGACGTAAACAGCGCAAAGTCCTGTTCGTGTGAACTGAAATCACGAAAACGCTCACTGAATTCATTGCTCAGTAATTCAAGTTGGAAAAGAAATCATCCAAAAATCTAATTTTACTTTACTAAGTTTACTTCAAAGTTTATATTGTAAAATAAGCCGATATGCAAAAAGCCCTCTGACCTACACTAATTTAACAAACTCAAAATCATAAAAATTTGTTAATAAACAACTCACCAACTTCTCACGTCTACTTCAGATCTTCAGCTGTAGTCTGCACTAACTGTTCGTTACAGTACTCGCACAAAATTACATAAAACTAGAGCAAAAAAACATGAAAATATCCATCCATCCATCCATCCTCTTCCACTTATCCGAGATCGGGTCGCGGGGGCAGCAGCTTGACCAGAGATGCCCAGACTTCCCTCTCCCCCAGCCACTTCTACTAGCTCTTCCGGGGGAATCCCGAGGCATTCCCAGGCCAGCCAAAGGACATAGTCCCTCCAACATGTCCTGGTTCTTCCCCGGGGCCTCCTCCCGGTTAGACGTGCCCGGAACACCTCACCAGGGAGGCGTCCAGGAGCCATCCTGATCAGATGTCCAAGCCACCTCATCTGACTCCTCTTGATGCGGAGGAGCAGCGGCTCTACTCTGAGCCCCTCCCGGATGATTGAGCTTCTCACCCTATCTTTAAGTGAAAGCCCAGACACCCTGCGGAGGAAACTCTTTTCAGCCGCTTATATTCTCGATCCCATTCTTTCGGTCACTACCCACAGCTCATGATCATAGGTAAGGGTAGGAACGTAGATCGACCGGTAAATTGAGAGCTTTGCCTTACAGCTCAGCTCCTTTTTTACCATGACAGACTGATGCAGAGCCCGCATCACTGCTGATGCTGCACTGATCCGCCTGTCGATCTCACGATCCATTATGTGAAAATATGCGAGCTATTACTACTCGTGATGGTCAGTTCTCCCCAGTTGCCAGTCTCAGCAGCCCAGCCAGTAGTGTAGCCTGCCAGGCTGCTGCAGCCTAGCACTTCAATTGCAATGTCGTGGCTTATTAACTTTGGTCAAGGCTTTGGGGGGGCAGTGTCAAGGGTATCAAGGAGCTGACACTGCAGCTCTAACTATACTTGCAGATGACATTTCCGGTACCGTAATGCCATGTGAAAACGCGCTTTTGTCAGAAGGCGGAAGTAAGAAAAGTCACTAAGTAACACCGAAGATGCAGAATGATTCGATCACAAATGATAGTAATCATTTTGTACAAGGTTAGTGCTACCTAGGATCTCTCATGCGGGCCGCGTGTTTGACATGCCTGTATTATACAGTGACTTTCATATCTATCTATCTATCTATCTATCTATCTACTGTATTATGTAGTGCCATTTTATCTATCTATCTATCTATCTATCATATAGTGCCTTTCACATCTATCTATCTATCTATAATGCTTTTATGTAAGTATACAGAATCTGAATGTAAAGAACAATTTGCATTTTTTAAGCAAGTGATGCTAAGGTTCTAATCAGTAGATGTGTTTTTATAGCAGAAATAACTATGAGTACATTATTTTGAAAGGATTACATGTACTGTAAAAATATTTTATTTTTCAGTTTTCTGATAAACTGACATACAGTATGGTGTAGTGTGGTTAAGACTTTGGACTTGAGGTTGTGGGTTCAAATCCTGCTATTGACACTGTGTGACTCTGAGCAAGACACTTAACCTGCCTGTGCTCCAATTGCAAAAATGCAAGAAATTGAACCAATTATTTCTCACATTTTGCAAGTCACCTTGGACAAAGTCATCAGGCAAATAAAAAATAATAATAAAATTGCTAAATGTAACCTTTATAGAATCTGTAAGATGATACTGTAAAGGTAATTCTACCTTTTTTGAATATGTGCATTTAAAGTGGTAGATTTTTAAGAATCGGATAGAGCACCAGTCCAGCTCTAAGTTTGCACAGCATCTACAAAAAGCTGAATTCACATTTCATCAGTAGTTTAAATCAGCCATACTGTCTGCTCCATCCGCCTATACATGTAAAGAATTCCTTTACTCCAGTGAGGCTATTTCAGTTCTGACCACTAGAGGGAAGCATCGGCCCAGTTAAATGGCAGCACCGAGGTTGTTCCGTAGTTATGCAACGGCTGGAAAAGAAACGGCTTTCCTTTGTAGTGTTTTAATGATCATTTGTATTTTGAATCACTATCACAGCTTAACAGCTTTTTTACTCTCAATGCCATGATTTGTATTTTTATTGTGTCCCACTTTAGGTACAAATGCTTTTGACAGATTGTGCATAAAGAATAATCATTTTTCAGTCAAATCATTGTGAACAAAACGCTTAAATATAAAGTATTGTCTACTTGTTCTTTTCAATACTGAAATATATAAATGAATGCCATTAGCAAGATTATTGTGGGTCTTAGAAGCATAAAATGAAAAATTGCATACAATCTGTACTTTATGGGCATTATATTATGAATACTAAAAGCTGGCCATTTTCAAGGATATGTTTTACAGAAATTTTATTTGAAATGATTTATCAGGGGAAGCAAGCAGAACAGGTGAAAGCGTGGCTGATGCCTTGGGTGACATATTGTACCAGCTCATGAAACTAATAGCAACAAAATAAATATTTACCTAGTATTGCATATTGTTAATAAAAACGAAATAAAGGAACCATGCTATGCATACTTCTATTTACAGAACATAACACGGCATTCTCAGCCCTGCCTAATCTAATTCGGGGGGGGGGGGGGTGGGGGGGGGGGGGGGGTCTATCTCAGTAGTGCTTGGCACAAGGCAAGAACCAGCCCTGGATAGAGCACCAGCTCATTATAGGGCCCCACTCACCCACCCACCCACACACACTTTCACAAACAGCTAGTCTGAAATTCTCAATTAAAATGTCCTGCATGTTTGGTGAGGTAGATCTGCAGGTAGAGAGTGCAGATTTTACATGGAAAATGAGTACAGCAATTAAACCCCGGTTGTTATTGAGGTAGCAGTGATACCTACTGCACCATCATGCCATCTTATTTACAGACTGGACCAGTATGTGGGGTCAAACAATCATCTCAGGTGTGCTTGGGTTAGTGTTGAATGTTCATGCAACAATTTACAGTATATTTTTCACCATTTTGAAATAAGAATACAAACAATGAAAGTTAAGTATGAACCATACGAGTTACATACATGTCAAGTGCCAAACATACATACTTAATTTATTTCAATATTTGAAAAAATGTTTTCATTTTAAGCCAGCATAGTGGCACAGCTATAGTTCTGCTGACCCGCAGTGAAGTAGGCCAAGGTTCCAGTCCCGGGTGGTCCCTTCATGGAGTTTGCATAGGTTTCCTCCGATTGGGTTCTCCAAAGACATGCAGGTTAGGTGATGGCCCTGCTCTGTGTGTGTGTGTGTGTGTGTATGTGTGTGTGTGAGTACAGAGTGGGTTCACCCAGAGATAGACTGGTGACCTGTCCAGAACTTGTTCCTGCCTTGTACTCCAGCTTTCCTGAAACTCTGCTCAGGATGGAGCAGGTTAGGAGATGGATGGATTTTAATTTTAAAAGTCTCAGATGGCCTGCGGTGGGTCGGCAACCCTGCCCGGGATTGGTTTCTGCCTTGCGCCCTGTGTTGGCTGGGATTGGCTCCAGCAGATCCTGTGTTCGGATTCAACAGGTTGGAAAATGGATGGATGGAAGTCTCAGATGTCTCAAAACTGCAAATCGCTGCACTGCAAGCACCTGAGCATCAAAATGTTGCATATGCAACTACATTTCAGTAACTCATACTGGTGTTCATCTTCCTGATTTTCGCATATGGTGTTGTGTATATATTGATCGCTGTGTTGTAAAGATTTTGTGTATTTCTGGTACTTTACGTTGTTAAGGTGTCAGGCACAAAGTCTGTAAAATGTCTTTTTAATTTGGAATGTTTGTGTTTAGTGTGTTTAGCTTGCAGAACAGAGCTTGAAACTGCCAAGTCACTTAGAGGAGCGTGTGGGACGAGCAAAAGAGCCAAGTATTGTTCTGCATTCAGTTTCACAACCACAAAACTTAATAAAAATACATATTTGGGTCAATCAGAAGTGAAGCATTGATACCTTTGCATCGTTTGCAATGCCTGTTTTGGGTTTTGATTAGTTTTAGTTAGTCAGTCATTATTCAACCCGCTATATCCTAACATAGGGTCACGGGGGTCTGCTGGAGCCAATCCCAGCCAACACAGGGCGCAAGGCAGGAACAAATCACCCGGGCAGGGCGTCAGCCCACCGCAGGGCACACACACACACACCAAGTACACACACTAGGGACAATTTAGGACCACCAATGCACCTATCCTGCATGTCTTTGGACTGTGGGAGGAAACCCATGCAGACACAGGGAGTACATGCAAACTCCACGCAGGGAGGACCCGGGAAGTGAACCCACGTCTCCTTACTGCGAGGCAGCAGTGCTACCACCGTGCCACCGTGCCACCCCTGATTAGTTTTAATTCTTTTATTAATTTTTTTAATTAAGAACAATATATATTATTTTGCCCTTTGTTCCAAGATTGTACTACACCATGGGAGTTTTTTATTAAAAACTCTATATTGTCATACATATTGTATGTGGACCACGTGTATACCTAGTAAAGATATATTCAATATAGGGAGTCAGCAAAAAAATGTACCTTGCCTCAGGACAGCATTATTTAACATGCCAGCCCTGTTACAGAACATACTAGTGAATACAACTAGTGGGTCAATGGGTGCTGGAAATTCAACTGAAAGCAATACTCATGGATTTGGTTAATTTAGAGCTACCAATCAAGTGGAGAAGCAGTGTGTTTATATCCGTGTAAAGGAAGAATGGCAATATTAAGGATTGTGGCAAATATAGGAGGATAAAGCTGATGTCACACACAATGACAATTCGGGAGAGGTTATAAGAGAGAAGGCTTATGGAAGACACCACCATAGGGGAGGAGCAGTTTAGTTTTATGCCAGGGAAAGGAACAACTGATGCACTTTTTGCATTAAGACAGATGACAAAGAAGTTTCGAGAAAAACAGGAAGGATTGCATATGGTGTTAATTAATTTGGACAAAGATTATGCTAGAGTGCCATGTCAAATGGTCTGGAAGTGCGTGAGAGAGAAAGGAGCACCAGAAACGTATGACAGGATAGTCCTGTGCATGTGTATGATGGAGTGAGGACTTGGGGTTAAAAGCAGTGTTACTAACAGGATTCCAGTTCGAGAAGATCTGCACCAGGGATCTTCTTTCAGTCATTACCTCTTTGATCTGGATATGGGCGCGTGAAGTTATGGGATAAAAGACCAATCCCCCAAGTATATGCTTTTTGCTGATGATATTGTGTGGTGTAGTAAAAGAAAAGGGTTAGAGGAGAGGAAATTAGAAGAACAGACAAGGGCTCTGGAAGACAGAGGATTGAAGATAAATAGAAAGAAGTCAGAATATATGAGGTTTAATGATGATTAGGATTCAGAAGTTAGTCTGTAGGGAGAGCTATTAAAAAGAGTGAATACATTTAAAAATCTGGGATCAGTGGTAGCCCAAGATGGAGAATTAGATGCAGATAACCCATAGAGTGAAGTGTGGATGGAACAATTGGAAGAGGTATTAGGAGTATTGTGTGATATAAGGAATTAAGGCAAAGGTTTATAAGACAGTGGTAAGACTAGTAGGACAAGAAGTTAGATTTGTCAAAAAGGAGAATGTTGAGATTATGTGTGGAGTTAGAAAAAAGGACAGATTAAGAAATGAGACAATCAGAGGTACAACAAAAGTTGGAAAGATATCTAAGAAAGTACAGGAAAGTAGGCTGAAGTAGTATGGACATGCGATGAGGAGAGACAATGAATACGTGGGCATAAGAGTGATGGGAATGAAAGTGCGGGGGAAGAGAAATTAAGGGATAAAGTAAAAGAAGAATTGAAGGAAAAGGGCTTGACTGGTGAGGTGCAGGACCAAGGTGTATGGAGGAGAATGATCAACCACATCGACCCCACATAGAAGTGGGAAAAGAAGAAAAAAAAGAAGATGATGATGAAGAAGAGGAGCTACTAATCAATCTAATTTACATGTCTTAGAAGGTATTTTATTATAAATCTTGTGTTGCAATAAATACTGAGTGTATACCCAGTAAGGGTATCCTGTATATAGGAAGGTGGCAAAAATGTGCCTTGCCTCAGGCAGTATTATTTAACATGGCAGCCCAGTTGCAGAACATACTTAATCCAGCTAGTGTAGCAATAGCCTTTGGAATCTGAACTGAAAGCAATTCACATGAATTTGGCTTAGTTAGAGATACTAATCAACCCAAACTTCATATCTTCTGGATTGAATTCCACACAGACACCATTCACTGAACTCAGTTTCCAGGTGCTGTAAGGCAGGAACTGTAAGCTTGTGCCACTCATAGTCTCATAAGAAAACATCGTAACTCAGTATTTACTGCCTCCAAAAATTTTGAATCTTTCTGCATCAGTGTCCTGGGTATAACGTTAATCTGCATCCAGCCCTGCAAGTAGGCCCTCCAACCAGCAGGAAAAATTTGGGGGTTGGTGGCAGGACTGGCAAACCAGCCACCATAAAAAACCTCACACTGTTCCACTTCATCTGAACTAGTGTGGTGCTGAGGTGTCACCCGTTGCATGGCGGCACTCGGGTCCTAATCTGGGATCCTGAGTTGGTTTGTCATGTCGTGGGTGCAGCAATGTGCTGTATGAGACTGTGCTCCTAACCTCTCTCTCTCTCTCTCTCTGTAGCTGCATCAAGGCATGACCATATTTCATAACTCAGCCTGATGACAAACAATGCAAAAAAAAGTGAATACTGTAGTTAATTTGCCTGGCAAACAAAAAAATATTTAATAAGATTGCCACCGAGATAGTTGGCTGCTTTTAGACTCTCAGGTTAGATAAACTCGGACAACACATGTGAACTTGTGCTCCGCTCCTTGGTTCTGCTGTACAGTGTCATACATGTGCACCAGAGGGTCACCTTTCGGGTTTGCCTAAAGGAAGTAGTACCACCCAGGGTGCTGTCATTGATGGCCTTATCAGCCTCAAGAAAACGCCTCTCGAGGGCAATGGTGCCAAGGAAGCCCCGCCTCTTCCTGTCTGCAGGTTATAAAAGCATTAAACTCTGGAAAGGTGGTGTCTCATTTTGGTGCTGACCTTACTAATGTACATGCAGATCCAGACTAGAGCTTGCTGCCAAGCGATTCCCATAGAGAAATTTGTCCCTCACAAAGAGCGAAATCAAACGCATCTTTTTTGCTGGTTTTCTTAATTTTTATTAAAATTAAAAGGGGTTTTGCCCAGTTGGCACCCCAAGCATTTGGCTTTTGCCCTGCCTCTTCATTCGTCCCAGTACAACAGTAACACTAAACTCAGAGCTGAGGAACTGCTTAGTAATTTATATTTTCTAAAGTAAGGTATTAAATCATTTATGTTTTTTTTTTGTGAAATCTTTGATATTCTTAAAGCTGTTACATGCATTATTACACTGTACTGTATATGTGTGCTGACATTACTGACAACTGCAATAAAATAATTTCATTGTGATTGTGGCATATGGCAATAAATCAACAAAATACAAATGGAAACATGAAGATTGATGATTTGGTTCATATACTTATTCAGTTTCTAAAAACTAACTTTAAACTGACTAGCTGCATATTTACTATTTGTTAATAAATTGCAAAATTTACAAACACAGATAATCTGATCTGAAGGCTAAAAAAAGTTTTGCTATGCTTTATTTACTTTGTTGCAGTTGCTTAAAATGTTAATCATTTATTTATAAAGACAATAGGAATGGTTTACCTGGAGAAACATGCTTGTGTTTAACCCCTTATATAACAGAACGGACAGACTAAAACAGATACAGTATATGAAAAGTATGAGAACAAGAATTCAATGTTTTAAGACCAAATACATTTTCTATGTGTTTTTCTAAAATTAAAGGCCATGCCAATGATTAAAAACAGAGTCATCTTTTAACTTTAGCACAACATCCGAGTTCCAAATATAGTTTTGCCATTTTCTTATTTGGATGCCACTATTTTAAAAAACAAAGGCTTATTAACAATGACTCATCCTTACATAACAATTACAGGTTAGATTACAACATTTGCAGAATCATTCAGCAATGGAGTAATGAATTTACAATAAGCTTACTTGGCTCTTAGCAGGTCCTGATCTTTCAAAGCTGAACCCTGAAGATAAATAACTCTTTGTGACCACATTGGAATCTGTAGAACTCGACGAACCTGACTGTCCATTTCAGTTGGACATAGTATCACGACATAATAATCCTGGAAATTGCAACAAAACGTTAGCACGCCACAATCAGGAAGTTAAACTGATACCCTGAATTGAGCATTGACATTCCTCTTCAAAGAGTTCAAAGAGTTTGCTTATTTTTATTGCATGTAAATAATTCTTCTTGATAGCACCCACAGGAATGGCAAGGTGGCACAGTGGTTAGAGTGGCTGTCTGGCAGCCCCAAAACAGAGGATTTGCATTTTGATCCAGATGCTGCCTACTCAGTGTCTATAAAAAGTATTCACTAGGACTATTTTCCTGTGTAGTTCCTAGCTGGGGGAACGAGCTGCCCACCTCCATCTGTACTGCTGACTCCCTCCATGTATTTAAGAGGCAACTAAAAACCCATGTTTTACGAATATTTATCTAATTGATGGGGGAAAAAGAAAAACCTTTGCTCTGTGATATGGAGCCCCATAAGTGTCAGGCAAAAAAAAAAAAAAATCCAGTTTGTAATTTGTGTTTCTCGATTATGTTTACCTCCTTTGGAAGTTGCTTTGGATAAAAGCATTTGCCAAGCAAGTAAATGTAAATGTAAATAATTAACAAAATAAGAAGAACTTCCAAAGGGATGGATAATTTTTATAGGCATGAAGTTTTCATGTTCTTCTCATCTCTGTGTTTTTATGTTTGTTTTTCTGGTTTGACATACATTTCCAATTAATTTGTGGCTCTAAACAGGTTTAAGTATGAGCGTTGTTAATGACAGACTGGCACCTTGTCCATCTTTAATTCCTGTTTTGCATCCACTGATCTTGATATGAGAACTTGTTGCTGGAGACCCTGAATTGTGTAAGTGTGATACAAAATGCATACACATATGTGACATTTTTACCGAAGATATTACAATCTCTGTACCCTGCAATCCCCAAAATTAAGGAAGTGCATTTTGTTCACAAAAACACTGAAATGGAAGATGCATCAATAGGGAGCTCAAGTCGATTGTTTAATGGGGTAAAAACAACAATTGACATTTCACAGTTCAGTTTTGAATTGCCTTGCCATAATTATTTATATTCACTGATGTCTCACCTTCAGGGCTGCAGCATGTTATTCAAATGCACGTGTGCTATCCTTTCCTACGTGGTGTCACAACAAGCTCACTAGGGTGAGAACTGTCAATTGTCATTATTACAACACCAGTAACGGCGTACCACACGAGAACGTGCAGTGAATACACTTGACTTGAGCATTCCTAGTTCTCATCCTCTTTCTCTGTACGTTTAGCATTTGTTTGCTCAGAGGTTGATGCGCTTACTGCTTCCTGAGCAGCTGTTCTTTTCTCCACCCTAGCGGCCCGCTTCTTCTCTTCTTCCATCGGCATCTTTTCGTGTTAAAACTGATTAAGTCAGTGTTTGTGTTGGAATTACTTAGTACGTTTTCTTTAATTTTTCACTTAAGCTGGCACTTAAGTCTTCAACCTGCCTTAAGAATGATTTAAAATATCAAGAGGTAGGGGAAGTGACGGCGAAGGTGGCAGGGATGAGAATGACACCCATATGTAATGCACCGCATGGCCGCCCTGCTGGCCGCTGCCAAGAGTTGATTCTACAATAAAATAAAATAAAAATAAAAAGAGGAATAACCTTGGAGGTCAATCATCACCCCGAAAGTGGATAGTAGACGTCACGCAGTATATGTGTACCAAATTTCATGTCAATAGATCAAGCGGTTTGCGAGCTACAGGTGATTTAAAATGTTGGACAGACAAACGGACAGCCACGGTAGCGTAGTATAAATGAAGATTAAACAACAAAAGGGTAAATTTTAAAATAATCATTAATTTCCAATCAACTTTATTCCAAGCACAGAAATGCAGATAGTTGTAGTTTATTCTAACAGCACTGGGCAAAAACCCCAAATGGACAAGACAAAGGTTCATTGTAGAGCATCCTCACATAAACACTAAATTAGAATCACAAACGAGCTGAAACTGCTCATCACTGCAGGGAGAATTGGAGAAAATCCACCCAAACTCATCAAAGTCAGTGCTCAGGTCAAGATTTGAAAGAACAACTCCAGAGGTGTGGGAGAGCAGCACTAACTACTACACCACCATGCACTCCTATTTTAAAACATAACATTCTCATACTCCGTAATCCAATTTATGGTAACAGGGCGCCAGAACTAGCCCCACATGAGAGGAATCAGCTTTGGACAAGATGCCAGTACATCTCATGGCCAAATCCAAACTCATATATAGCTGGTTTAGAATTGCTTATTAACTTATACCTCACAACTGTATGAAAAATGGAGGAAAGCTGTGCCACTGAAGAAAAATCCACATCCACCTGGGGGCAGGGGGGAACAAACAAACTCAACACTGACAGTGTCCAGGGTATGATTTAAGGAAAGGATTCTGCAGCTACAAGTCAGTAGTTCTAAGCCTTATGCCATCATGCCATCCCAAATTAAAGCAATTTTGTCTATAAAACATTTTGTAAATTTATTTTTAAACATATTATCATCTAGATTGGACTTATTTAAAATTCTTTTAGATATTAAAAGTCAGCAGCATTACCTGTAATCGGGGATGGGCATAAAATTCATTAAGAAAGTCCATAAGCAGGTCAATTTTCAGGGAGCTCACGCACAGTACAACATGCTTCTCAGTCTGAGCTCTGTGACGGCTATAATTCCCACCAGATTTCTGTCTCTCCATCCATAAATATGCCAGTTGTTCAAACTAGAAAACATCAGGTTTGCTTTAATCTTACTAATTTACAATAACAAAGTTAGATCAAAACTAGACTTGTTTTCTAATTAAAGTTTGTTGAAACAAATCATTACTTCCTATCATGCTAAAAATGAATTTCAAAGCATATGTCGGCAACATTCTTCCAGTGAGAAAAATGTATTGTGCAATAGTATGATTTCAAATTTTTAAGTGCATTCTTTCAGATGAAAGAAAAATTAGTTTCTTTGTACCTGAATGGGTAAAACTACCAGAGCCACGCAGATCATAATAACCACCAAAAGCTTGGAAGGCCAGATCTTAGGAGTAACATCCCCGAAGCCAACAGTCGAGAACGTCACAATGCAGAAGTACAAGGAGTCAAACAGAGCCAAGTTGTTTCCTGCTCGTTCCAAATGTTGTATCCCACATATACTGAAGAAAGAAAGACAGATTTATAGTGTCATTATTGTCCTGTGTACAGAATACAGTGACATTCATTCATGTCCTAATCAACATTCTGCATGTAATGAAACTATTTATAAACACATAAATGAATACAAAATAACATTAGTTATTCCATGTAAAGTATTTACAGTTATAGAGTCATGTAAAAGAAACATTTACAATATCTACACTACATAAAGTATACTAATGTTAAGTATAACTAGCAGTGTAAAGAATAACAGCATATAATCTATTAAAATACTGTAAATGAACAAACAAAAAAAGATAAAAAATAATATATATGTATACAGCAGAACACAATTATATTCAATAAAAATAAATAAACCTAGTAAACAAAGGCAAATGAAAAAGTAAATTGGCAAAAATATACGAATATTTACACACACAAACACATATATATGTACAAACACATCAGAAAACATTAATATTCAATGAAAATAAATAAAAATAGTAAATAAGGATGAAATAAAGCAGTAAATGTTTGGCATTTTTTTCTTTCACTTTACCCTTGCTTAATGTTTTTAAACTAGAGTTCTGTTTTGAGGTAACGTTGCCCTTTTGTTAATTCTTTACGTAAGCATTGTAATTCAACCCCTGATCATCTTATAATTGCCCTCAGGTTCTTTATTTGGGTCTTGTTACAACGCCTGAGGCCTTTGCACCCCTCACTAAAAATTGTTCTAAATTATTTTAGTGTTTGTGCAGGTGCTTTGTTCCAGAGTTTCCAAAATTCGACAGCTTCATCTCATTTCATAGGTTCAGGTAGTAAATGTGATTTCTATGCAAATAATTCCACAGATTTTGCTTCAAAACATTTAGTTAAATTTAAAGTTCCTATCCTATACTTACTGGGCATATGGACATATATCAGGACATATGGTCTTTTTTAATAGAATATTACTTAATCAAAAACTATAAACAAGAACAAAATTCAATATATTAAGAGTAAAAATACATCGAAAAGTTTTATAAGTAACCATTTCCAATGTCATTTTTTCTTCTTACCTATACAAATAAAGTGAAAAGTCAAGCAAAATGACACCTTTTATTGGCTAACTAAAAAGATTACAATATGCAAGCATATACAAATAAATAGTTTAAAAATTTTCAAAATACGAAATTCATCTTAACCCCTTGTATCCCACACACAATTTCAAACAAATGTTTCAATCGTCTCCAGTCTCCCCACCACTGCTGTCCCCACATTTCAGCCCTCCTCATTTATGCAAACAATAAAACCAAAGCCCAGTAAGCCCAGCTTTCTGATACATGGACATATGGTCAGAAAACTGCATGCCATTGTATCCTTCTGTTTGCAAGAAAATCTAACAGTATTTCCGTAAGTGGCTAACTGCTATGAACAGAAATAGCTGAGGAACTTCTACTCCATGTTACTTTACAGGTGGTAAAAGACTATACCATTTTCTAAATAACTATGTGAAACTTCAAATTAAACAAATACTTATGTGGATTTTAACTTTAACGTTACCTTTTTAATATTGGCTACTACACTTGGAAAGTATTTTGATAATTTGAGATTCATTGTTTGGTTTTTGACTTTTGTTTTGGTTATTTAATTTCTGGTCTTATATTTTAAACTGGGTCAGTTGTTTTTGGCTTTTGGTTGGTGTTTTAAGTGTTTAATATTTAAATTTTTTTCTTTGTAGTTTTTGACCCTATTTTGTATTTTGCTATTCTTTTTTAGATTATTTTAAATTTGGTACTTTCTGTTTTGTTGCATTAGTTTAAAATAATAGATTTTTTTCTTTTTAGGAAAGTGTGAATTTTGTATTTTAATTTTTCCCTTTTATTCATTCATTTGTTAATGGTTCTTTTGTTTTGACTCTATAGATCCTTGCTTCTTTTGGATTGCTTTTTCTTAATTAAATATATTTCTCTCATTTTGTTGGAAGTCATAAAAGCAATTCTGTTATGAAACATGCAAATGCACCGTTCTTAGTGTGCAAGTTTTTGGATTTCAAAACTGTCTTGATTTTAGGGTTTTGCAATATGTTCATTTTTACTTATTTGGATTTTCTTTGGGTATAAAGATATATTTATAGCTTTATCGTCAGGACCAGTTGTGTATGTTTTGTTACTGTTTTATATATTTTAAACTTACCATAATCTTAACCTTTAAACAGCCGCAACTGGCTATAGTCAGTTCCCAATGCAATTTGCCAGCATGCTGGAACTGAGTAAATTTGGTGACATACATACGTTGAACATCACAACTGGCTATAGTCGGTTCCCAGTACAATTTGCCAACACACAGGAGCTGAGTATATTCGGCGACATACATTCATTGAATGCTGCAACTGGCTATAGTTGTTTCCCAGTGTAATTTGACAGCATGCCGGAGCTGAGTATAGTGAGTGCCGTACATTCGTTGGGCAGCCAGCTCATGACCACTGCCGCCCCCTGCAGCATCACTGTCCCAGGGATTCAGCCGTTGCACTAGACTAGCCTGCAAGCATCAGCATTGGCCTCTGTGTGCTTGCGTGCAGCCAGTTCAAGCGCAGCTGGCTCTGTGATTTACTGAGTTTCATCAATGGCGTCAGTTGCACCTTGTACATATAATAATAGATTGTTGCAGTAGTTTTTTAATAGTTTTTACAGTTCGTTTGCAGATGTATAAAATGATCAGTGTTGCAGTAATTGTGATGCTCTTTGCATGAAATAAATATGTGTTCCATTAAAATTTCATTTTTTCTTGGTGAATTGTGATGTTTCCTTGAAAAGTGTAGCAAAAACAGTATTTGGTGACCAGGGGTGCATTAACCCCCAAGTATGTGGCTGTTTAAGGGTTGACAGGAACCATTAGTGAAGAGGACAACTTGAGTAAGTCACAATCAGAGCTCCCTGTTTTAATTTCCCCTACAAATGCTGTCAGGTGACAGATGTCAAATAATCACTGCATGGCAAACGACCCAGACAGAAGGAGTCAGGAGTAAATGATATGTAAGGCAGAGAGAGCTGGGTAACATGGTCCACTTATAGTCTCCATTCTTCATTATCTTATCCTGGAAAAATATTTTAAATATATCTCTCTGTCTCCCAGGGAAACATGTCACCAGACCATTTAGATTAATTTAGATCAATGGTTATATCTTACCCTTTGTAAATACTTTGCAGTTGGTTTACCATCTGACCCCTTTTGTTACCACCAAATAATCTCAGAACCATCCTCTATACATTTTTAGAACCGTTTCTCTAATTTTGTAATGGTTCTTCATTTACAGTTCTCTCTTTGCATTGCTTATTTCTGTTATCTCTGCTCTCTCTCTCAGTTCAGTCCAGTTGACAATATTCTTTCTGAGTACCACTGCTTTCAAACTGCTACTAGAAAGTTCCACTTTTTCTGAACTCTTGAAAATCATTTTTCTATAATTTATTTCTTCTTGAACTCTCAGCATTGCGGATTAACAAGACATCTGGATTCACTATCAAGACTAGTCATTTGTAACCATGTTAAAAACAAAGCAAAGAATCCTTGAGAAGCAAACAGGTAGGGGTAAGCAGCTTTTTTCAAATATGCAAGCAGTTGACTGAAGGCATTGGCCAGCAAGAGAGTGATGTGATTTCATGCTGTCAATAATCCCTGATATCAACCCTAACAGCCCCATAACAACCAATCAACACTAAAGTCAACAAATGGCAGTGCCCACAGAAGGTATAACACAAAAAATAACTAACATAAGTAAATGTGCATTGAACCAAAACATAAACAAAAAATAAGTGTGACTGTTAAATTCTATTGTCTTTAAAAGGTGATAAATAAATGGAATGTATTATCATTAGTAGTAGTAGTAAATCCCCCCTCTTAATGCTTAAATATTTTTTTGATCCTCAGAAAACATTTAGAAAAACTAAACATAAAAGTCATGACAACTTTATTTTGCCCTTTGAATCCTAACTACCCATTCTTGTTTGTCTGGTATTCTGACCCTTGTTTGTTTTTTGACCACAATCTCTTCTTTCTCAGTCATCTCCTGGGCCTCTTATATATAACGGCATGCGTAAAATTCACACTAAAACATGGCGTACAGACAAAACTGGAAATGTGCGTACGTACAAAAAACCCAGATGCACAAAACTGTGCATAAGCCAACTCCCATGCATGTTCGCCCCATAAATCCCAGTTAACGTGAAATGTAACGCACGTGTAGGCGCCTGCCGCTCCACCCCAACTCCTCCCAGAAATACACCTCTTTGAATATGCAAATCAATATAAATAGCCCCTTACGTTCAATGTTTTGTGACAAGACAATGGCAAAAGCACGGGGAAAAAAAAACCTTAAGCGAATGTGAAGTGGAGGAACAGAAAAATGTACTTTTGGTAACTTAGGCAGTGGTATGAGCAACAAAAGGAAACTGGTGGAGTGGCACTCAAAAGTTCAAGTTCAGAAAGTCGCACAGTGCCCAAAATTAAAAAGAAGTGGTTAGATGTCAAAGTCAAGGTGAAAAGGCGAGTCGTAGCCCATCTGACTGTCGGAGTGTCATATGGAAGCTTATTAGGGTAGAAAGAGAAAAGAAAAAAAAAATAGGGTCACAGTGAAGAAAAAAAAGTTAAAATTTAGATTTTAATCTCGAAATTTCCACTTTAATCTAGTAGTTAATTTTGTCATTAAAGTAGAACATTGAAAACTTTATCTTAAAATCAATATTTAATTTAGTAAAATTTCTCAAATCCCATTGGAACTAAAGTAGCACGTTAAATTCTTCGTATTCTATGTGTTCCCTCACCCAGTCATTTATCACTATGAGCTTCTTAAATGGGTTTTCTCTTATGCCAACAGGAGCACGCAGGCAGTGATCGCCATACAGAATACATTACATTCATGATATTACAGCTCTCTGAACATTTTAGAATTGTAAGATGTATACTTGATATTATTCTCATGATGAAATGCATTAAAGCATGTATTAAACATGTGAGGGCACAGTGGTGCAGTGGTAGCACAGCGGTAGCGATGAGCTGGCACCTCATCCAAGGATTGTACCTGCCTCCCGCAAGATGCTTGCTGGAACACATGCAACCCTGAATGTAGTAATTTAATGCAGCAGTACCAACCCCAATTTCTGTCCTTCCGTTTTCTCTCTCCACATAACCATTCGCCACACAATGAGCTCTGTAATGTAAAACCAGCTGTAAAACAGAATGCTGATTCTTCAAAACTTTTGTGGAACACTGAAAAATCTTCATTATACATGCTTAATTATTCCATCCATCTAGGGCTGTGCCAGTCATTGCAAGCATCAAGTGAAAGGTATGAACAACCAATGCGCCACCACACTCTCACATGTTTAATTATTAGCAGTATACATTATTCAAATGAAGTTAAAAATGTATCTTTAAAATGTAATATGCATACTTTAATGGATTTCATCATAAAAATTATATCATGTATACATCCTAGCGTTCTAACAGCACACAGCACCAAGAGGATACCTCTTGGAAATCTAAATCAACTTAGAAGCCAGTCGTCATCATCTGTAAATACACGCTCTCTTCTATTGAACTGAATTGAATTCCTTTATTGTTATTGTATGGTACAATGAGATTTAATATGCAAATCCTCCATTAACTTATTTTCCTATAAAATGATAAAATAAATAATAATACAATAAAAATGCAATGAAAAATAAGTACAATAAACGTGCGTACAGTGCAAATAGCGCAAATGGTCAATAAAGCAAATCAGATTGAGTAATGTTTCACTTGTAGTCAAGTTTACAGTGAGGTAATTGTAATTATAAGTACAAGCCGTTCTACCAGGATCACTTGATGGACTGATTGAGTGCATTTATAGCTCTTGGGATGAAACTGTGGACCTCGAGGTCCATGCAGGAATGGCTCTGAAGCGTTTGCCAGGTTGGAGAAGTTCAAAGAGACTGCAGCATGGCTGAGTGGAATCCATGCAGATGCTTGTGGCTTTCCTTAGGAAACATGTGCTATAAATGTCCTCCAGGGCTGGAAGCTTTATCCCAATAATCCTATGCACTCTCGATACAACCTGCAGTACAGCTTGCCGATCAGCTGCTGTGCAACTATGATACCATACACAAATACAATGGGTTAAAGTACTCTGAGTGGTGCTCTGAGAGTAACAACACTAAAGCAGCTATTGTATTTGGAATAGTTTGTTCATTCTGTGCACCATTATATTGTTACAGAATGATTACAATCAAGTGAATGAAATTTGTGATATGCAATTAATTTTTGTGTATTCGATAAATCCCACATCACTGATGTGAATCTGGAAAAAGGGAGACCGCACAGAAACAGTAGCACTGCTTTGATGCTGGGTACCGACAGCTTGACAAATTTAGCAGAAAAGTGCATACACAAGGGGGGAGGCTGCCGTTAGAATGTGTGTGTGGCTCTCTGTTTTTATAGATCATGATGTGAGCATGGAAACAGGCATATGCAACATTTTTGTGCGTATACATCATTTATACATGAGGCTCATTGTTTTACAGCACTCACAATAATTCTCACACACTCTTTGCGTCCACAACACAGATATGCCTTAAATTTTGGGAGAAATCTCATGTGGATATTAAACAAACATTGTTAGTGACAGGCCGGGAACAAACTATGTTTTGAATAGTCCTTTAATTTTGGTACATACTCATTGTAAAGCTGACTTGACGCTGGAACTGGTGTTTGGTTGATCTTGTGCTTGTTGGAAAGTGCAAGTAGGTCTTTGTAAGCCACTTCAAGAATACTTATAATGTCTCCTAGTCCAATTCTTCCATAGTCTTCATTATGGCATCATCAATCAGGAACTACTTAAGAACATTAGGTAGATTGCCCAATTGCAGCTGGATAGTCTTTTGATCTTTTTGAACCCCTGCAGATTTTGGTTATTTCTCCATCTTATCTGGAGCTTTTTTTTTTTGTCACTCATGGTCATGTGACCTCATAATTGGATTCACCTTTAGAGACTTGAAAAAAAATCAGTCTATAAGGGTTCTACTTTTCTATTAATTACTGTCTGTATCTTTAATATGGCCCTGCGGTGGGCTGGCGCCTTGCCCGGGATTTGTTTCCTGCCTTGTGCCCTGTGTTGGCTGGGATATGTTCCAGCAGACCCCCGTGACCCTGTAGTTAGGATATAGCTGATTGGATAATGGATGGATAGATGGATCTTTAATATGTAAGTGTGCATTGAATTATTTTTTATATTTATTTATTATTATTTTTATCTAGCTTCATTTTGTTTTTGCTTTCTTATAACTATTTCTTTGACATTTTGTGAAGCACTTTGAGTTTCATCCTGTGTATGAAAATGAAATAAAAGTTGTTGTTCATTACATTTTTATACTTCATGTTTTAATTTTTCTAAATATCATTTCGATGTGCCCTAATATAATTGCTTCATAACTGTGTAATTAATTAGATGATTATGAACAGAATCAAATTCTTGCCATGCACACAGGGCTTACAGATAGACCTGTAAGAAAACCGTAATAACAACACAAGTAGAGAAAAATGGCACTCTGAATGTAATATGCTAACAGTGAAGTGAAGTAAGTTAAATTAATCTAAAGTCCAAATTACTGTTAGAGGACCGTATTGACATTTAGCTAAGTCAATATGATCTCTGCTCACCCACTCCTACATGCACAGGAATACAGACTGAAAACATACCATAGATAAGAAATATCACTTGCAATTTGCTCACATTATTGATTTTCAATTGTTATCTAGGTTGAAGAGGTGAGATTTACTGAAAGTAAGTGTTTTACTGGAAATGTAGTTTATTCATTCAAAGGTCAACAGTTGAAGAGAAATAACTGATATTGTCTGTTTTACTACAGTTTATGTTCAAGAACTAATACTTAAAGTGATGATTATACTTCAAATTTTTAACAGATCTCATGACAAATGTTGACACACACAGTATAGAATATACATGGGCTTGTTTGTGTTTTTTATACGTTAACACCTTTAAGGCTATTACATGATAACAGCACCCTGGTAAATGTACACAAAGGAACGGGATTAGGCAAGATATTAGAAAACAGCCCAGGCACAGCATTTAATCCAATGCTAAACTGTAGCCTATTTTGGCACACAAAACGTTTAGACTTTTCTGAGCTACAAGCCTCAACTGTAAACTTGATTCAAATACAAGAAGTATGCTGAATGTTAGGCTTATTTCATATAACCATTTCATTGTCAAAGTCCAGCATGTATCATATACACTGGTATATGAAATCTGTCATAGAAATCCTCAATGCTCTTCACTGCCCTGTTCTTGGCTTTCCCACTGGACACTGCTAACTCTTTAATTTCCATCCATGCAAAGATGGGAAAGGTGCCATATAAATAAAATGTATTATTATTACTATTTATGGGGATATATAAAAATAACTTGTCTTTATGTAAATAGTCAATACATAAATATTACATTCATAATTTAGTAGGAAACTCTAATATCTTAACTATCACAGAAGTAGCATCTGTTCTGAATTTGAAGAATTGAATAGAAATAAAAGTAAAACCAAACAAACACAAAAGGAAGGCTTAGTCACAATTCTAAGTATTGAATAGAATTTCCTAATCATTTTTCATTGCTGCCATAATCTGTTGCATAGATCTGCTAATTAAGGAAGAAAAACAATGTACTTTGAAATTAACTGCTGCCAGTGAAGTGACACCATCATTGTGTAAGGCTTAACAAGCAAAAATACAAACACACTGGATGTTTTCTTATAAAAAAAAGAAGCAAAATGCTCATAAATTAAAGCTAGAATGAAATAACACTAAAATGCCACCATTTCCTGACAGATCCTCCTAAGGTATGCATCTTCATGGCATCTTCAGAGAAGTTTATCAGACCTAGAGTTTGTGAAACTGACCAGTAACCCCTGAGCAGTAATCCTGCCAGTGTGCAAAACATAGTGAATTCATAAATTGTTTAGACCCCTTCAATTTCTGCAGTTATTGTTTTATAGATATCATTTTAAATAGATGAATTTGCCATTTTTGCCCATCAGTCTACACACAATCACCCATAATAACAAAGTGAAAAGTTTGAAAAATTAAAAACTCAAAACAAACCTCTCCTCCATATAAGCCAAGGTGTAACCCAAAGAGTCATGATGAAATGTCAAGAATTCAGTAACCCGCAGTAGTTTGCTAATTCTTATTCCCAAATCCTTGTACATTTGACTATGCCGACGAACCGGCTTAAATACTGACGCACTTACGGATATCACCGCGATGTAAATTCATCGTTACACCCTTAGCAACCCCTTGATGCATCCCAGCAACTGAAGCTCAAAATGGCAATAAAGATCTCAAAACAAAGATGGCGTTTGGCAGATTGAGAAATGATCAAATATTACAAACATAATAAATAAATTAATAGCCAAAGTCAAATAATACACTTTACACAACAAAGGTTACATATAAAATAAACTATCCATTAGAAAAATGTGTTGAATGAGGAAAAAACTGTAAACAAACTGCAGACTAATTCAAAATTCATGACAATAGCAACATTAAAAACAAATTGTGTTCTTCATCTGCACACATTGTTTGCAGTATGAGTGCTGCAATTTTGTGTTTTTTTATTTAGTCTGGTTATCAAGCTGTTGCTGGGTAAAGTCAACAGGAAGTGTGTGGTGTGTGACATTATCAGGTCAAAGGTCAAAGCATCATACACTTCCTGGTCATCCAAGTTTGTGGATAATTCAAATAAAAAAAAAATCCACAATATTCACTTCTTGTTTTTTCCCGATTTACTGGCTATGAATTCTCATCCATCAACTTTGGTTTCTTCTCCTTCTGGCAAAAACGTCTTCTCTCAGTATTTTTCATTTTATTTTGGTTTAACGGCTTGTTTAAAAGATTTCTTTTGACTTTGGCTTGTTCCTGACTACAACTCCACCTCCTAATTTGAATGTTAGCTTTTAATGTGGTCAACTGGGGCAGTAAGTTCAATAATGTGTCTAAATAAGGAGGAGAAAAAAATAGGTGGCCTCAATCGATAAACTCACTCAAAAGGTTTAAAATTTGTGGAACTGTACTTGCGTGGATTTCTAATTGATTCTTCTCAAGAGGAATGAGTATTAAGTAAATCTTTTAAGATTATGATTGGCTACTACTGTCTGTCCACTAGCCAGTGAGAGATAAGTAGGGGTTAAGTCTTTTGTAGAATGTCCTTCAAAAATAAACAGAATATACATGAAAATAATGATACAAGTGAAACAAAATGGTGCCCTTTATGTAGCACAATTTGCGCAACTTAATTCCATTCATAAAAGAGAATTTTCTAAATGCTAAATTATCTATTACCAAAATTCCAGTTCTGCATCTAATATAGTTTAGAGCAGACGTCTCCAACCTTTTTCCCCTGAGAGCTACTTTAACAAAATGAAAATGGCTGAGAGCTGCTCCTGTTTTCTAACGTTTATTCTCATAGCTTATTTCAACCCAGACAAACTGAATAAGCTTGTTTTGCCTGAACATTTACAAAATGTTGGTGTTCACAACTCACATTTTGCATTAAAATATCACAAAAAAAATATTTAGTTCACCTGCAAGTGCATTTTGTATGTCTGTATGCATTTTCTAGTGTATCTCACACTATTGAATTAAAACTTGAATGCTGTCAAAACAAAACAGTGCAATTCCAATTCCACAGATATTCCTTATTCATTTGTCATTTTGTTCCATGTCACTGTTTTACTTTATTCACAGGTCCAGTTGCATGTGTGATGTGTTTTTTAGTTAGTCAGATGACTGGCACTGCATGGAGTCAACAAGAGAGGCAGGTGGCTGGTGGAGTAGAGCCACTCAGGTTCACTCTTTTGGAGTCATTTAAATGTTCGTCTGTCAGTCTTGTTCTGAACTTTGATTTCATGACATTCATGTCAGACTCACAGAGGTATGTAGACCCAAACAAAGCAGACATTTTCATAGCTGCTTGGTGAAGATTCTTATAGTTATCTGGCTCTACTAAGCTCCAGAAATTCTGAGAATGCTGTTGAGACTGCACATTATTTTGAAGGTTTACTAATATATAATATATAAAATCTAATGTCTCTCTGTCTGTCCACTTTTCACGAGAGAAATACTTAATGGATTTAGATCATTTTTTTTTCTATAATTTGCTTGAATATTCCAGTTGATTTTGATACTTCTCTCATTTCACTATGTACCATAGTTCACTTGCCATACCGATTTATTTGCGCAATGGGGGGGGGCCTTCCTCACTCACTCACTCACTCACCCACTCACCAGCTTCTGGGTGTGTTCCTTAACTCTGCTTAGCTAGCGAATTAGAGAACAATTGAATTGTTTTATTATTTAAAATAAAGTGTTACTTAGGTCTTGATGAGTTTGAGTCTGGATATTCTCTTAAGTGTATGCCACACTGAAAAGATAGATTGCAATCCAGATTGTGGATCATGATTTTGTGTTAAAAGGATCGTGATATGATTTTTTGGAAAGATCACCCACCTCTAATGTGACTAATCAAGTTTTCAAACTTATGTAGGATTCATTAACCCTTTGGTGAGCTACTTGGAAAGGGGTTGTGAGCTACTGGTAGTTCACGAACGACGTGTTGGTGACCCCTGGTCTAGGGACTGTTCACTTTTATCTAATACTCACATTTTCAGTAATAACGTATTTACATATTCAAAACATTTCCACAAAAAACATCACTTTTAATTAATACAATAGATTCACTATGGTTGATGGAGCCTAGCTACAGCCAATTTAATTTTATATTCTTGGTTTTTACAATCAGGCCTTTTCTAAAACTAGTTTTAACTGTTTAGATCCACCTTCTCTCCCGTCCCCTTACCTTAAAACACTTTTTATATAAATAAACAAGCCACAGTAGCTGTCACCGACAGTTAATAAAAAACTTAAAAAATATTTTCTATCTCTTGTCTTATGTGTACCTTCAACAACCTTCACTCCTTATTCATTTGTGTGTAAATGCCTCTTCGCTGGTACTCTCTGTATTGATCGTGTTCCTATAAAGCAGCGGTGGGCAAAGTCAGTCCTGGAGGGCTGCAGTGGCTGTGGATTTTTGCTCCAACCCAGTTGCTTAATTAGGAAATAATCCTTGCCAATAATTTAATTTCATGGCTTGCTAATGTCAGGTCATTTACATATCCTAGATTTTTTTCCTTTCTAAGGATATCACCCAAATGATTTGAAGGCTAAAATGGAGGAGTAATTCTCAGTCCTTCACTTTTTCTTCTCTTCACTTTCCTTCCAAGTATTTAATTAAACCAAACAGGTGTAAATGAAACAAGCTAAATATAGAAATGCTGGTTTCATTGTCATTTGCATCTTATTGCTAATAAGGAGCAATTAAAAATGAAGAATACAGCTGTTTAAGACTAAAATAAGCAGTAAGCATTCAAAATCTTAATGAGCAAGACAACTAAAATGAAGCAGAATTGTTACTTGAGCAATAAGTGCTTCTTATTAAGCAATTGGGTTGAGGAAAAAACTTGCAACCACTGCGGCCCTCCAGGACCATGACTTTGCCCACCCCTGCTGTGAAGCCTACGTCTCATACTCTTATTATTTGCAAGACACGTTTATTGCCTCCTCTCTGGTTTTATACTTGCCGTGTTTGAAAGTGACTCTCTCTGTGTGGCTCATGTGCCTTTACTCCTCCATGTGCGTCTCACACTTGCACTTCCTCTTTTGTCTCATCACCAAAGCCAAACTGACCAATCAAATTGCTCAGAGACATTCAACACAGAAACCGTACCGGTTTATTTTATGTAATCTGCCCTTCCTTTTACCATAATATTTGTTCAATTTTATTTTGTTAACATTGCCTGTAAATCTAGCTGAGTTGTATTGTTGTTGGGAATTTAATGGGTTGATTCAAAGCAACTTAAATGAAATTTAAGGCATCAGATATGTCAAATATGAGATTTAACTCCCTGGTTATGTGTGTCCATCGCCAATAAGTGACTGTTAGCAAGGTCAGTAGTTCAGTGCTATAGCCCGGAGCATTTACTTCTATATACACTGTAAAAGATTTGACCATAATTCAACCATCAAAATGTGCACAATGGCCACCATATTGTTTACATCATTAAAGTTTACTAAAATGTGACCCTGCTTAGGATAAAGAAGGTTTAGAAAAGGACAGATTTTCATTTTATTTATTGTATCATCTAGCTTTAAAAGGTAAACTATCAAGTTACCTAAAAACAAGAAGAGAATTTTATTCTTTAGATGTTATGTTCTATAAACAGACTTTTTAGATTATTTATCTTTATTATGCTAGGAGGAATGTCTGCTGGATAGAGTACTCATGCAGTTTCACATGGTGAAATCTGCTAGTTCAAGCAAAGGTGAATGGATTGCTGGGGGGAGTGAATTGAAAGCTCTGAATGAAGAAGGTAGCATGGAATCAAATCTTTGCCTGCAGCAATAGCTTTTTATTTGTTAAGTCTGAAAGCCCCTTACAGATCCATAATGCAGATATTCAGGTTTTTGTAACAAGTGTAGAAAAAGAATAAATGGATAAAAGGGCAAAAGGGTAGCATGCTTCTGAACTTAAATAAATAAATAAATAAATAAAACATTCACAGCTTGCAGTGCTGACCTACACTTAGAAGACTGGATTTCTCCAAACTAAGTGTCTTACCAGATGTGTGGCCCAATATAACAATACGAAAGGCACTATATAAATAAAATGTATTATTATTCACACCTCTACCATATCTCCGCACATCTCTCAAGCCTTTGTCCCCCTATTCCCTTTGCTTTTTCTGCATTCTTACTCTTAGCATTGTGTTTAAAGTGCCCATATGATAAGACAACAGCCAAATTCAATGAAAGTTCAGTGTTTTGCCCAAATTCTATGCAAGATAATAGATAAGTAAATTAGCATGCAGTGTTTAGTGCAGTGGAAAGCAAGTCAATGATGGAGAAAATCACAACTTGGCAATTAATCAAAACATAACAAGCTAATTAATGGATGGGATTTTCATTACTAATTTCCAACCCCCAAAGAAATAAAATAGGACCAAATGTATTTTGTCAATGAATTCCTTTTATGTTTTCCAAGCACATTGTTCATTTCTGTACAATCAGGGACAACATAATAGAAACGAATAAGAATGCCCATGGAACTGAGCCTACTCCTCTGGGCACACAATTTCCTGTGCTTGTGGAAAACCTGTGTGACGAATGAACGTACACGAAACAAATATAAAGAGTTGGGGAATTGCCCCGTATATTGATTGTAGCAAAAGATTGGTCAATTGTTGAAAAAATCTAAACATTTGACAACTGCAGAGGATGTTATGTGACTATTTATACAGAAAATGGCAGCTGGATATGATTAAAGAGGAAGTGATGTTATCAAGGGTGGACAGGAAGTGACGTCATCATCAGGGCCCGGAAGTGACATAATCAAGGGTGGACTGGAAGTGACGTCATCAGAGCTGGACCGGAAGTGACGTCATCACCTGAAGCCGGAAAAGTGACGTCTGAAATTAGGAAGTGAAGTTGCCATTTTCTGAGATGTGGGTTATTGCAGGTATGTTTGGTTTATTGTTCTTCTTGGAGTCTATAGTATTAGAAAGAGAGGCATCAGTACCATAAAACAACTCCCCATCTGTTAATAAATCGCTCACCTGTGGGTTTGTTGGCTGTTACACCTGCCATGAATTAATGTTTACAAATAAGTGGGGAAAAACATAGTGCAAGATGAAATTAGTTCCATGAAAACCCTCTACTGGAGAAACTTCCTCTGAGAAACAGTTGCCTGTAATCCTTCAGGAATTCAAAACATCCAACATTATTTTACATTAAATTAAATTTAAGTACCAGTATAAAATGTAAGTATGAAATAACCTAATGTTACATAATAACCCTAAAATCAGACACTTGATTAAAGTGTTATTTTTATTCTTATAAACTAAATTCTGACTGCCAAATTGAAAACATTATTTTTTTTTCTGAATGTGACCTGGACTGATTATGTCTAAATTTCCCTGCTTTGTTAACTTTTCAGATTGTAATTTTAGTGTTAACAGAATTACTTCTTTAAGTTCATCCCCTACAAAAATGAATGGTGGTTTTATTTTATTCCGAAGAAATAGTGACAAAACAGTATAGACTCAAACACAGTGCTTTATCTTGTTTTTTTATTCCATTTTTCATTGTGAATAAGCTGAAAATACAGAAAAGATGAGTGGCCTTTAACATGAGAAACTGATTGATATTAATCTACCCACAAAGGAGGACAAATTATGGGTTTAATCTATGGATACTGTGGCTTTCAAACTTATGGCAAAACGGAAAGTTACCGTCTTTCAGTCTCTCATAAACTAAATTAGTTGTCTAACATGTAGTTGTCTGTTGGAGGCCAAAGAACTCTTAATGCCTCATAGAATGTTCTCCTTTTTTCCTGGTGGGGCCTGGAGACCAGCTTCTTATGGCTACACCCAAGAAGAACAAAAACCAAAGTGGGGTAGATTCCTCTTTAAGGTCGACTACAATGTATGACATTCAGCTCTTCCAATCTTGTGACAAATTTCAAAAAATAAAAAGGAGGAACTCTTCCATGTGGAGGGTGTAATCTCTACACCACATGGGAAATAATAGCCCGAACTAAGTCTTAAAGACAACATTGATATTTGCACTGGCATTGAGCACCTGTAATTTTCAGTTGTTTTTTATTATGTTTTTAGACTATGGTCCTCTTATTAACAAAAACTGGTGCAAGTTCTTTTCTTGGTGATATAAGTGATCCTTGAAGATCATTGTAATATATATATATATATATCATCTGCTAAAATGTCTACTCTAAAAGGAAAGCTTAGTCAAAACCTGAAGGACTTGTTTTCTTTTTCTGATCTGTCATTCTTGATGTAACAGAGAAGTTTGCTTTCCATGAGCAGTGGCAATAACAGCCAACACAGGGTGCAAGGCAGGAACAAACCCTGGGCAGGGCGCCAGCCCACTGCAGGGCACACACACCCACACACTAGGGGCAATGCAGTATTGCCAATGCACCTAACCTGCATGTCTTTGGACTGTGGGAGGAAACCAGAGCACCTGGAGGAAACCCACGCAGACACTGGGAGATCATGAAAACTCCATGCAGGGAGGACCCGGGAAGCGAACTCTGGTCTCCTTACTGCAAGGCAGCAGCGCTACCATTGTGCCACCGTGCCACCCAAATCTAATGTTTCCATGGATAAATTACATATTGAACTTTAAAACTCAGTGGAACTCTGCTGTGACCAGTTCTGGACAATGACAATTAATGTGAAAAGCATCCATGAAAAAAAAATCTCATTAACTCATGCTGCATCATTCACATGTCTGATATCCATTTAAGCTATATCTATCTATCTATCTATCTATAGTTACAATGTGAATTGTTCCAAGGCTTAGTTCCCACAATACTGTGTGTGTGTGTCTTCAGTTCAAGTGCATAGTACTGTGGGAATTATGTCTTTCCTCAAAACACATAATCCAAGGAAGTAACTGTTAATAATATGTCAGCAAAAAATGAACACATTTTGAATATTTTGACCATATAAATAATTAACGGGCATGTGGCTGATGCAAAATGAGTTACCTGCCTTCTATTATCTAGGACTGGTACCACAGGGTCCCACTAAATTTGAATCTTCAATTTGTCATTTCTTGATGAAAGCACAAGATTTACATTTTTTCTCAACCACCAATACAAATTATATGGGGTTAATAACATGTAGAAAATGTCATGTAATTTTTGGATAAAGTATTCCTTTAAATGAAATATGCTTTGCAGTTTAAAAAGACTAAAAACAAAAAGATCTTTCTGAGACTAGAGTTACAAATGAGTCCTTAATGAAATCAGTGATTGTTTTAAAATCTGTTACCAAATAAATTTCTAAGTTAAAGGTACTAATAAATTACAAAAGAGGAGACAGTGCCTATGTTGATAATTATACTTAAGACTTCTTATTTTTTAAGACAGGTAAATTAATAGCGTAATTTATCAGTGTTAGTGTGAAATCAGTATGGACTTAGACAGGTGAGTTCCAGCTTAATTAAATAAAGCAGGTTTATGAGGAACAATAAAGTACATGATAAATAGGTGACCATGAAAGCTAAACAACAGTCTTCTACTTACATGAAGGCAGGCATCACAGCACTTACATAATAAATAACACTAGAATGCATTTCATTTCTGAACAATGATGTTACAATTTTGTTAAAGGCAATAACAAAAAAAGGATGGAAAAGTCCTTCTCTCAATAATTTTGAAAGATCAAACAGGTATTTTTCATGAAAGGCCAAATATGATCAAGTATTCCTTGTAATATGCACTACTGTAGTCTCTGAGTTTCCAAGATGCTGAAAAATTAGTTCATGCTTTTTGTTTTTAGTTGACTAGATTACTGTAACGCACTCCTCTCAGGACTACCCAAGAAGAACATAAGTCGGTTACAATGAGTGCAGAATGCAGCTGCCAGAATCTTAACTAGGAAAAGAAAATGTGAGCACATTCCTCCAGTTTTGATGTCACTACACTGGTTACCTCTGACATTCATAATTGACTTTAAAATACTGCTAATGGTTTACAAAGCCTTAAATAATCTCACTCCATCCTATATTTCGTAATGCCTCTCACCTTACACTCCAAATCATAACCTTAGATCATCAAATGAGGATCTGCTTATTATTCCAAGAGCTAAACTTAAAAGAAGTTGTGTGGTGGCCTTCTGCGGTTATGCACCTAAAATCTGGAATAGCCTACCAATAGAAATTCGCCAGGTGAACACATTATTTTAATATGGCTTTTTTATAGGT
This sequence comes from Polypterus bichir lapradei, assembly GCA_026402145.1. NCBI lineage: Eukaryota > Metazoa > Chordata > Cladistia > Polypteriformes > Polypteridae > Polypterus > Polypterus bichir. Next base: position 19,649,540 of record JANRMT010062857.1, on the reverse strand, counting down.
TCATTTCAGTATAACCCTGATATTCTGTATATGCATTTAATTATCATTTTTTTCATGGTTTCACAATCTGTACTAACCCCTACTTTCTCTGCTGTTCTTTTTCTGGTTTTCTGTTTTTGAGATCTGTACAACCACCATGTGATCAAAGCATCATGCATTCCCTACATTAATGGATTGAAGGCCAGATCTCCACATTGAACATCATCATCTAATTCTTCCACATGAAGCCTGAAAACCATGAGGACTGATTGAGATCATTTGTGTTAGGGAGAGCTGGGTGGTCTCATGGCCTTGGAACTCTTGCAGATTTTGTTTTTTCTACAGCCCTTGCTTTATTTTTATTACTTAGTATTGCCTAATCTTATTTTTACATTTTTCTTTTTTCTTTCTCCGTCTTGTAAAGCACTTTGAGCTACATAATTTTTATGAAAAGGTGCTATACAAATAAATGTTTTTGTTGTCTGAGTTTCTTAAAGTTATGCTATCGTTCTTTAAGAAAAGTGAATAAGGATATCTGTTTTTTTTGGACTAAGCATATATGAGCTTGTTTTGTTTTTGCTGTATTTGTTTTTCCTATCTCCATTTTGATTAAGTCATTTGTTTTTTGCAGCAAACTTTGTTGTGGCTTGATCTGCCATTTTGAATCATGTGACCATGCTCTTGTGACTTGTGATGTCATGGCTGCAGACATATAAAAGATGGCGGCGAAACACTCTGGTTATTCTGTTAGGAACAAAGACTATGATTTTCCTGCTTTCTTCACTACTTTTGATTTTTTTGTGTTTTCATTTTTTTTCTTTATTCCCTTTTTTTGAGTTTTATTTTTCTCTTACTTTTTGATGTTAATTTTTATCATTAGAGTATCTGTTTTTGGTTTTTTGTTGTTATGTGAACTGTTTAGTTGGCTCTTGATCTTCTGATTCAATCTTTTAATTGTCTTTCAAGGAGAAGCCTGTTTCTCAGATCGGACATAAGACCCAGCTTTTACATGTGGATTAAACTATTATGCTTCAGCCCAAAAGAATCTGAAATTGAGTAACATAAACTAGATATTTTCCTTAAGAGTGTGGGACCAGATATCATTTCCCTCTGTTGCTGGTGTGATTTGCCACTGTAGTTTAACCTTTCACAACTCATATTTATGGACAAAGAAATATTTAGGAAATTGTAAGGGATGGGCTTGTACAGAAAACATCTCTTTATGTAGATGCTATGGTACTTTTAAATCCTGGTCAATATTCTTCATCACCAAGTATTTATGGAATAATAGATCAATTTAATAGAATATTCTTGTATGAACTTGAACATGAACTTGAATATCTGCATATAATTTGGTATTTGGTTAGTTTTTCTTAGCCTACAACAGTTCAAATATCTCTGAATCCCAAAATTCAGAATCAAAAAAACAAAAAAAAGAATGCTAAGATCTATTTATTCCTATTTTTTCACTCTACTGGAAAGTGTTAGGCTAGATATTAATAGATGGTTAGCACCTTCCCTCACCTTAAGTAGGCAGATTCATATGGTCAAATTAAAAAAACTGACCATCCTTGGAAAGATTTTATATTTTTTCAGTGTTTCTGTATATACGTGTACAAATCCTTCTTTAAATAATTAGACCCAATTTATATCCATGTTTATTTGTAATGCATAGGAGCTGCAGATTAAAAAATCCATGCCATAAATAATTAAACTGGAGGGCCGGTGGCTTTACCTAACTTGTACTTCTAGTACTGAGTCTACTACTGGCTTCTATTCTTAAATTTTTGCATGGAAGCAAAAAGAAATGAAATTGGAGCGACTTGATTAGTTATGAAAACAAAGTCTTATTCCAGTTGCTCTTTATATGATTTGCTCTGTGCAGATACCTAATACAAACTATAGCCATTTAAGCAGAAATCACAGCACTCACGTATAATAGTGGCAGAGCAGAAGTGTAAAAGATCTGACGTGTTACTATAAATTGTATCCTTAAATGGAAAAAATCTCTTTCTAACTTTAAAATTTCAATACATGAAAGTATTTGGCTTTGAGGCCCTTACTGACTTTTATATTGATAATACATTTGCATTTTTCAAACAGTAACCTACAGTATCTTATTAAAATATTTGGCATACTTCTCTAAGCTTGTTTTAAAATCAGTGGTGAAAACTACACAATTTTAAAATACTGTATATATTTGTGTGTATGTCGGGTCTTGAAGCCTGAAAAATCGATCATAAAATCAGACCCTGACTTATACGCCCATTCAAAAATACACTTAATTTATTTTATTTTTTTTTTTTTTACATCTTCCTGCTTCCCCCAATCTCGCACCAGTTTCTCAGACACATCAAATTTTGTTGCAGCAGCGCAGTTACCAGTTTCTTTCGATACTTCTACGACATTTAATTTTAAAACCAGCTTCATATTTTCTTCTGATCGAACACTACATTGTAGATAAGGGATGTTCTTACGATAAAGGTGTATGAGGTGTGAAAGGCACTATATAGGCGCCCGACCCGACACAGACTGACAACGGAGGCACAGGTAAAAATAAAACAAACATTTATTTTTTTCCACTGGGGGGGTCAAGTCTTCCCCGTGTCCCTCAGCTACAGCACAGTCCCACAAAGCACCACAGAAAACAAATCAAAACTATTCTTCTTCCTCCACTCCTCCCAGGCAGCTTCGTCGTTGTCATCATCCTCCTGACTCTGGCACCTCGAGTAGGGGCTGCAGGCTCTTTTTATAGCTCACCCGGAAGTGCTTCAGGTGATAATTAACCTAATTCAGGCTGCACTTCCGGGTGTGGCTGCATTCCAGCCCACATGGGCTCGTTAAGCCGTGCAGCTCCCCCTGTTGGTGGCCATGGAACCCAACAGGGCTGAGTTCCGGTGTTCCACCATTGTGGCCCCAATGCAACCCAGGGGGGCAGACACCAAGTGTTCTTGGGGATGTAGTGTGTATCCCATGGCTGCTCCCCCAGATCCAGTGTCAAAGGGGCATCCCAGCCGGGCATGGGACCTAGCCGTCTGCCACAGAGGGTGCGACATACGAAAAAAACAAAACAGTGCAAACGTCGCTTCGGATTAGTTCAGGTATTACCTTGTGGTCACGTAGGCACAACACATAGAAAAAAAAGGCAGTGTCCTCCATGGTTACTCTGGTAACTCAGGTTGGCGTTTTTCACATTCGACTTATACAACCAAGATTATAAAATAAAAAAATAATATGGTAAAATCAAGCCCCGACTTATCTGCAGGAGAACTTAAATGTGAGTATATATGGTAATAAAGACATAACATTTTTTAGAAGTGAATTTTTGTTGTGATCCAATTTATTCAGCATTCAAGGCTTCACAATAATACTGTAATGTAAAACAGCCATTCTTAATGGTTTCCTTAAATATTAGTGGCTTTTTATTTTTTTTAAACATGGCACTTAAGTAAAGTGCATACTTGATCTTGAGTGGGGTATATAGATGTAAAGTGAGTTGTCTAGCACACTGCCAGCAGATTTGTTTCTTGACTCACACCCAATGTTTTTAACACAGAGTTTAGCTATCTGTATCCTCCAGTTGGATGAAGTTTGTTGGAGATCAAACAGTGTTTGCAGTCATGCAGATGTTGCACCAGTCAATCGTGGTAAAGACAACTTTCTTGTTTTACCCGTTAATCTATGTTCCTATCCTCACATCTGATTAGAAGGATCGGGTCTTGACTGATAGAACTAGAATATGGATACAAGTGGCACAACTGAGCTTCCTTCTCAGGGTGTCTGGGCTCCACCTTAGAGATGCATATATTGAGGACAGACATTTGGGAGGAGCTCAAAATACATCCGCTGCTCCTCCATATCAAGAGGCACCAGTTACGGTGTTTTTTGAGGAACCTCGTTAGGATGCCTCCATAGGGATGTTTTGGGCATGTCCAACCAGGAGTAGACCATGGGGCAGACCCAGTGTACACTTGAGAAACAGTTTCTCTCAGCTGGGCTGGAAATGCCTTGGTATCCCCATAGAAGAACTAGAGGAGGTGGTGGAGAGAAGGGACATCCAGGGGTCTTTGATTAGACTGCTGCTCCTGTGACCCAGACAGGGACAAGATGGTTAGAAGACTAATGAATGCATTTGATAATGAAATATAATCTTGGAGCTATAATATGTACAATATGAGAAAAAGGAGGAGAGAGGTTGGGAGCATGCACTGATAGCACGTTGCCACCCACCACACAACAAACCAAGTGCAGCGGGTGATACCTTAGCACCACACTGGAACAGTGTGAGGTTTTTATAAGGTGGCTGCAGTGCCCTCAAGTTTTACCTGTAAGTTGGGGTTCCTGTTTACAGGTTGGATGCAGATTAACATCATGCCCAGGATGAAGCAATTGCAAGTTAAGGGCCTTGCTCAAGGGCCCAACAGAGTAGAATCACATCTGGCGTTTATGGGATTCAAACCTTCGGATTGATGGCGCAGATCACAAGCCTTAGAGCCACCACTCCATCCCAATATGAGAAAAATGTGATAAAACTATTAAACTCCTCACCTCACTGATCTATCAGTGTATAAAAGAAAATATATAGAATAAGTTTCTAGGATATAGTGGGCACAGTATAAAGTATAAGTCAAAAAAGCATCTAGTTATGTTGTGGGTTGCACTTGTGAAGCCTCATCTAGAATACTGTGTGTGTTTTTTGGATTCTAAGGTGCCAAAAACAAAACATAACAGCAGCTACAAAACTGATTCCAAGACAATAGGGAAGGTGGAAAGATGTAAAGAAATTACTGCGTTCAGCTGAAGGCTGGCATTGCATTATAGGACTCGACATAACGTCTTGTGGGTCAGCATGTCAAATATAATGACTGCAGTTCCTAAATCTTTTTTATGATGGTCTTATAGGACTAGAAGTTGTAAGGGTTAACTAATTATGAGATTCTTCTTTGACTTTAATCATGGTACCAAATATGCTGGGAAGGTACTGTGGTGCTAATGTGGAAAACACCAGTATAAGAGCAATACTGTAGAAAAGTAAATTTGACATACTCAATCAGTGCTTCTTTCATTGGCACTGTCCAAAATACTCAATTTGTTTCTTTCCTTGCGGCTGCTGGCACGATTTATTATTTGTAGACATTATATCCATTGTACTGTCTCATTATGCTGTCATTGGCTGTTAAGTGTTGTAGACACAAGAATCTGCCCCAACGACTTGTGAATCACTAAGGGAAAAACATTTTTTGAAGAAAGTTGTAATGGCTTTTCAGAGTGCTGTCACGCTACACAACTGGTACTAACTAATGTTTGAATGCTGCATATGTCTGCAGGTTACTAGGATAAGCTTAAGATTATTCACATAAAGTTCATGACTGAAAATGATAGGAAAAATCCCATATTGTGAAGCCACTGTAGGAAACCATGCAACAGCCTCCTTAGCATTAATTTTACTCATGGAAAAACTAACCAAAGATGTTGACATTTTTTCATCAAGATAAAGTGTTATGTAACAGGAACATGTAAATGAATGAAATGCGTTCTGTATTTATGATGATGATTTGTTATGTCTAGTGTCCACTGATGTACTGATGCAGAATTGGTATACATCCTTCATGTGATATACAGTATTTTATACAGCCCAATGCTACAGTTGGGACAGTAGAAGCGTGTTTCTTTGTGTGCTCTTTTTTTTCCTGTTGCTTATGTATGAGAGGCGTAGACTGATGGTGCACAAGGCGACTTAACAATCAAGTAATTGACATTATTGATGGCGAGTATGTTACTTATCTAAGTGATGACTCGTTTGTAACTGACGACCAGGAAAGAGAGAACTTTCCTGTGGAGTTTTTGAACAGCATTACACCGTCTGGAATGCCAAATCATAGTCTTACATTGAAAGGAGGCTGTATTATCATGCTCCTTTGAAACCTAAATACAAAGCGTGGACTGTGTAACGAAACTTGCTTGGTTGTTACAGATTTGAAACAAAATATAATTCAAGCGGAAGTTCTTACTCGATCAGCTGAAGGTGATACAGTGTTGATTTTTCTGATCGATTTATGTCCATCTGAAAATGGATTGCCTTTCAGATTGAAATTGTGACATTTTCCTGTTAACCAGCCTTTGCAATGACTAATAAGTCAAAAGATCAAACATTGGATCACGTTTGAATTTATTTTCCAGAACCAGTTTTTGGGCATGAACAGTTATGTGGTGTTCTCCACAGTGATTCAAATGCAAAGTGTCAAAGGAAAAGTAGAAGAATCCTCGATTCAGGGCAAGTTGATTAAAAATTGCAAGCTTTTTAAAATGTATGAAAGCCTGCAGGGACAAGAAAAATAATATCATGATTGCCTACTTAACTGGGCCAGTGGGACATCAACAGAGAATTACTCTTCCCTGCCCAGAGTAGTTCCTTTCAATTACCTGACATCTCTGCATTTTCATTTTTTTTTCTGACAATTTCAATTGTTGGCTTACACAGCTAGTCTAAATATAAATGTATAAATCAAATAACTGAAGTAGCAAAATAATATTCCTCAAATAATTTATTGACTCTGCTTCATTCATTTTCAGGGTTCCAGAGAGTCGACCTAACCCTGCAGGAATTGCTGTTTGGTGGGGACATCTTCCATTAGATGGCACTGGCAGATCCATTCTTATTGGAGAAATTGCCAGTTACCCTAATAATTAACTGTTTGGAATGTAAGAGGAAAATGAAGGCACCCAAAAAAGAACCCACAGAACCATAGGGAGAACCTTTAAATGTGACGCAATTAGTAACCATGCTATTCCAGAACTATGGGTCAGTAGTGCTAATGACCATGCCTCATGTTACACTACTAAAATGATGCATCTGTTGCAGCCAGGTACAGGAATAAGGGTTCCACTCTGTGAGAAAATTTGTGGCGTCAACCGGGTTGTCCTGTTTATTGTCCGCAGAGATCAAACAAAAAACATTTTTCAGACTGCATCAAGTTATGCAGAGTATTTAAGGGAAAAGCAAAAGAGATGTTGGGCTGGATAGGCAAGGTTAAATTGGTAGTGGAGCTCCATCTGGCAGGTTGCTCAAGCAACCTGAACTGGAATGGGTGGGGTCAGGAGCATGCGTGACGCTGTTCATTCATCATACCTTTTTTTTAACACTAGAATTACCAGAGTCTACGAAAAAACTCGTAGATCTGTCCCACCTTAAATCGTTCTTAAAACCATTCTCACCTCTCCGCCAGCCTCCTTTGTCCTGTAAATGTGCCGATAAAAACAAACTGCAAGCAGCCGGCTATTCCATCCCCCCATCGACTTAGAACATGCACGAACTTCTCCCAGCTCATGCCTCGATTATCTGGGAGTGAAGTGGACATTTAGAGTGGAAATAATAGACTGTTATTTGGAACACACGCATTTCATGTGTGTTCCATTTCTACAGTAATCTGTATAAACACAATGTCAAAACAGAACCTTTTTCATATTTTAGTAATAAATGTTACAAAATGTAGGCATAAACTATAAAATGTGTGAAACCTGAAGGCCAAAGATCAAATAAACACTTTCATAAAAGGTTCAAGAATGTTATAATAGCTTCTGTGCCGTACTGGTAAAATTTTGTCACTTAGAGTGCAGCAGACTTGCTGTACCTCAAGAGACCTGAGTTCGATTCCCGCTGGGGAGAAATTATTATTTTTTTTTTTTAACCTTCGCCGTTCTGCCTGCCTGAACTCCCTGTCTATCTATATAATAATAACAGTAGTTTTATTATTATATAGGAGCTTCCCTGTCTGCCTATCATATAGTGCCTTTCCTTCCTACCTATCTATCTATCTATCTAT
>JANRMT010062857.1:19571845-19641638 GCA_026402145.1 Polypterus bichir lapradei | reverse complement strand
ATATATATATATATATATATATATATATATAATATATATATATATATCCCCTTAGCTTTTTTTTTTATATACTCAGCAAAAAAAGGAACGTCCATTTTTCAGGACTGTGTATTTCAACAATAATGTTTTAAAAATCCAAATAACTTTACAGATCTTCATTGTAAATTGTTTAAACAATGTTTTCCATGCATGTTCAATTAACCATAATCAATTAATTAACATGCACCTGTGGAATGGTCGTTAAGACCTTAACAGCTTACAGAAAGTAGGCATTTAAGGTCACAGTTCTAAAAACGCAGGGCACTAAAAAGACTTGTCTACCGACTGTGAAAAACACCCAAAGAAAGATGCCCAGGGCCCCTGCTCATCTGCGTGAACGTGCAATAGGTATGCTGCAGGGAGGCATGAGGACTGCTGATGTGGCTAGGGCAATAAATTGCCATGTCCACACTGTGAGACGCCTAAGACAGCGCTACAGGGAGACAGGAAGGACAGCTGATCATCCTCGCAGTGGAAGACCACGTGTAACAACACCTGCACAGGATCGGTACATCCGAATATCACACCTGCGTGACAGGTACAGGATGGCCACAACAACTGTCCGAGTCACACCAGGAACACACAATCCCTCCATCAGTGCTCAGACTGTCCGCAATAGGCTGAGAGAGGCTGGACTGAGGGCTTGCAGGCCTGTTGTAAGGCAGGTCCTTACCAGACATCACCAGCAACAACGCCGCCTATGGGCACAAACCCACCTTCGCTGGACCAGACAGGAGTGGCAAAAAGTGCGTGAGTTTCTGCATGACAGCAATGTCAGTGTTCTGCCATGGCCAGCGAAGAGCCCAGATCTCAATCCCATTGAACACGTCTGGGACCTGTTGGATCGCAGGGTGAGGGCTAGGGCCATTCCCCCCAGAAATATCCAGGAACTTGCAGGTGCATTGGTAGAAGAGTGGGGTAACATCTCACAGCAAGAACTGACAAATCTGGTCCAGTCCATGAGGAGGAGATGCACTGCAGTACTTCAAGCAGCTGGTGGCCACACCAGATACTGACTGGTACTTTTGATTTTGAGCCTCCCTTCATTCATGGACACATTGTGAAACATTTTTAGTTTATGTCTTACGGTGTTGACTCTTTTAGTGTTCATACAAATATTTACACATTAAGTCTACTGAAAGTAAAAACAGTTGAAAGTCAGGGGACGTTTCTTTTTTTGCTGAGTATATATCTATTATACAGTGCCTTCCCTGTTTATTTATATATCCAGTGTCTTCTCTGCCTGTCTGTCTGTCTGATTGCATATAGCGCTGAACTTACTGCTCTGTACTATTCTGTCCTCTGCATGTCCTGGAGTACAAAAGAAACACCACCATACAGCAACATGTACGAACTGGCAAGATCGGGGAAAAAAACACGCGGTCACTGATTACAAACTGCAAGATGAATGAAAGAGACAATATATGTGAAAACATCATCGCACTAATGCAATATTATTTGAAAATGAACAGCGTCAGATCGGTTGTGAATATGTGCCCAATCTGCTGCTGTTCATTTTCAAATAATATTGCATGTACTGTGCGTTAAAACTGCTGCACTGAATAAGCTGACGCCTTCTGTAACAGTGTCAGTGTGTATTCAAACCCGAACTGACGCTGTTCCTTTTCAAATAATATTGCATGTACTTTACTGTTTTAGAATAAAAACATACATTTGATTTCAGTCAGTCTGTAAGAGCCAGTGTAAATGCATGATAATTGTAAAGGTTAGCTTTTTTTTTTTTTTTTTTAATTCAGTTCCATTCTCTCAGTTGCGTTCACGATCCCCCCCCCTCCCCATCTGACACTGCTTTTTTCACATAAAGACGCGCTATAACTCAAATGTGATTTATTTGGAGACGCTCTATAGCTCGAATGTTATTTATGTAGGGAAGAAAGTACAGTGTCAGGTGCTCATTCAGTGTAATTGTAACCATAGCACAGAGAGGTGTGTACACTGCAACAAGTACACATGTCTTAAATGTAGGAAGGGTGTGTGGCAATTGTTAATATTTGAATGAGATGATTTTATATAGCACGGATCGGAAATCAGCAGTTCTTAGCATTGCACCACACAAGCTGTCATATCAACCGCCTACTGTAACTTGCTTTATTTTTTCTTCACTTATAGTCTAGAATAAAAGTGCACTTGTTTTGTTATACTTGTACACCAACATATGTTCCTGTGTTTGAGCGACACGGGCATGCTCAAAAAATAGACGTGTAATGCCTCGAAAAGTGCACGCAGGCACTTCAGTTTGCAAGCATTGGTACGAGAATGCAGTCACAAGTACACTGCAGAGCTATAGCACATCTTTATGTGAAAACAGCAGTGTCAGATGGGGTGGGGAATAGGGAAGGATCCTGAACACAACTGAGAGAATGAAAAGTGAATAAAAAAAAAACCAAAACAAACCTTTACAAGTATCATAAATTACACTGGCCGTTACACACTGAAATCAAATGTATGTTTTTATTCTAAAATAGTAAGAATAAGAGCAGTTTACTTCTCAAAATTGAGTCGTGCGGAATCTAACTCATGACCTTTTGATTACTAGTCAGCAGCTGATACCATTACGCTACCGTGGCAGTTGTAGTAAGTGTGTCAATGTGGCATGCTAAGGCGGCTTTTTTTCTGCAGTTATATTTTTGAATAAAAGCATACTTGTTCTGTTATATTTGTACCTTTTGTGAAAGTGTTTCTTTGATATTTGGACTTCAGGCTTCATACATTATATAGTTTATGCCTACATTTTGTCATTTACTACTACAATATGAAAAACATTTCTGTTTTAAAAGTGTTTTTACAGGGATTACTGTAGAAATGGAACATGTATGAAATGCGTGTATTCCAAATAATGATCTATTATTTCCACTCTAAAACTCCACTTCACTCCCAGATAATCAATCAAGGCATGAGCTGGGAGAAGTTTGTGCACGTTCTAAGTCGGTGGGGGGATGGAATAGCCAGCTACTTGCAGATTTTCTTTATCAGCACATTTAGATTACAAAAGACGCTGGCGGAGAGGTGAGAATGGTTTTAAGAAGCAATTTAAGGTGGGACGTAGGCTCTGGTAATTCTAGTGTTAAATACAGTATATATACATTTCAAGATTATCTGGGCTGTGGCACTAATAATTTTCCTCCTAACAAATACCTGTACATTCAGCATATCCACTTTGACCAGTTCAAGTCTGCATAAGGTAAAGCTTATCATGGCAGCCTTAGACATAAGGTACTAGTCCATCACAGGGCTTGCTAAGACACACCCAGCCACAGATTTTCTAGTAAACTTTACATCTTTGGGATGTTCGAGAAAGAACATATTTGCAAGAGGATAATCTTGAGTGATGCCAGAAAAGTGAATAAATTACAAAGAGGAAGTGACCGTGATAAGAACAAAACTCGGGACTCTGGACTTCTGAGGCAGCAGTGCTAATCATTTTATCACATGTAACCAAGATATGTCAGATTCTATAGCAGATAGCAATTAAGATTATTTTTAAAAGGTCATCTTCCCTCATTCTCAAATTTCCATAAATCAAGAGAAAAATGACTCTTATGCACCTAGCTTGCATATTTTATCATTTTCACAAAGGGAATCCACACATCGTATGCAAATTTGAACCTGTATGTCAGTTTTAAACAGCAATTCTATTACAGCACTGAGGTCATTCACTGCAGTCAATAGAGAGATGTGTGTGGGTGGCAATTTTGTGTAACCTGTTAAGTCAATATCATAATTCCCCTCATGTCTCAGTATTTAGAGATCCTCTAGTTGTTTTGCCACATAAGATTTGTGCTTTAAATGGAAAATGTTTTAATATAATTAAGAGGGAGCAAGAGAGCCTTTGGTTGAATAGTTTAAGTAAGTACAAATAAATACCTATTTATCTGTATATATTGTTTGAATTATGATCGAAGAGACATTTCACATTAAATAAAGTGAGAAAGACCTTGCAGTCCTGTAACAAAGACAAATATAAATAATAAAACAAAAGGAAGTTAAGCAACAGAGAGTACTTCTTTAATTTGTTTTCTTCTTTTTGCTGATTGCCCAATAATTTAAACAATAGCACCCATAAACGAAGATAAGGTGTGTGATGTGAGAATTTCAGATGCTTATTTAATTGCTTTCCTGCTGGTGGCTATAATATTTTACAAATTATAGCATCACATGCATGTTTACACAAGAATTTGATCATCTGTTTTGATTCTCAGTGCTCCTTTTGCCTACGTGTAACACTTTTGTTATGACTCCACCAAAATGGGAACACCAATTATACATACAAGATGTTAGACACTGTCCTACAGAATGCAACCTCTACAAAAGATTCAATTTTCGTCAGCTACATAATGTGCAGAAGCAATTAAAAAGGCAAATAAAAATTTTGTAAGATTACATAATAAAAACTTGAATATAAAATAAGAGATGTTATGCTCACACAAGAAAGACAAAGCAGCACTTGAGCTGTGCAGAGGAGAGCAACCAAGTGCATCCCAGGACTTAAGAACATGTCCTACTCTGAGAAACGCAGAAATAAACCTGCTTGGTCTCAAACAGAGCACACTGCATGGAGAACTGCTTCAGGTCTTCAAAATCCTCAAACACATTAAAATAATTTTGGTAGGTTTACTTTATCAATGTAAGGGTGAGTCACATACTTAAGGACACCATTGGAAATTAAGGGCAATTGCATTTAGGGCTGAATCCAGGAAGCATTTCTTTACTTAAAGAGTTGTGGGAATCTGGAGCAAACTATTGAGACATGGAGTTGAAGCAGAAACCTGACAACCTGGATCAGTTAAATATACACGCTTGATGGACTGCTCTCATTTGTCAAATTTCCTTTGTTTTGTCATGATCAGGCTTTTTGTTTAAATTTTTATTTTTATAAATTATAATTGACCTCTAAAAATTCTTTTGAAGTTGTTTTAGGGCAGGGGTCTCCAACACATCACTCGCAAGCTAACGGTAGCTCGCAACCCCTTTCCAAGTACCTCGCCAAAGGGTTAATAAATCCTATATAAATTTGAAAACTTGATTAGTCAAATTAGGGGTGGGCGATCTTTCCAAAAAATCCTATCACGATCCTTTTAACACAAAATCACGATCCACAATCTAAATTGCAATCTATCTTTTCAATGTGGCATATACTTAAGAGAATATCCTGACTCAAACTGATCAAGACCTAAGTAACACTTTATTTTAAATGTCAAACAAAGTTGAATTCAATTGTTCTCTCATTCGCTAGCTAAGCGGAGTTAAGGAACACGCCCCGAAGCTGGCGAGTGAGTGAGGAAGGCCTTTTTCTCGGATTCGTGCAGATAAATCGATACCGCAAGCAAACTATGAAACATAGCGAAATGAGAGAAGTCGCAAAATCAACTGGAATGTTCAAGCAAATTATAGAAAAAAACCCGATCTAAATCTGTTAAGTAGTTCTCTTGTGAAAAGGGAACAGACATACAAACAAACATTGGATTTTATGTATTATATATTAGTAAACCTTCAAAATAATGTGCAGTTAAAGTCTCAACAGCATTCTAAGAATTTGTGGTGCTTAGTAGAGCCAGATAACTATAAGAATCTTCACCAAGCAGCTATGAAAATGTCTGCTTTGTTTGGGTCTCCATACCTCTGTGAGTCTGACATAATTGTCATGAAATCAAAGTTCAGAACAAGACTGACAGACGAACATTTAAATGACTCCATAAGAGTGAACCTGAGTGGCTCCACTCCACCAGACACCTGCCTCTCTTGTTGAGTCCATGCAGTGCCAGTCATCTGACTAACTAAAAAACATCACACATGCAACTGGACCTGTGAATAAAGTGAAACAGTGACATGGAACAAAATGACAAATGAATAAGTAATATCTGTGTATTTGGAATTGCATTGTTTTGTTTTGACAGCATTCAAGTTTTAATTCAATAGTGTGAGATACACTAGAAAATGCATACAGACATACAAAATGCACTTGCAGGTGAACTAAATATTTTTTGTGATGTTTTAATGCAAAATGTGAGTTGTGGACACCAACATTTTGGAAATGTTCAGGCAAAACAAACTTATTCAGTTTGTTTGGGTTGAAATAATCTATGAGAATAAACGTTATTAAACATGAGTAGCTCTCGGCCATTTTCATTTTGTAAAAGTAGCTCTCAGGGGAAAAAGGTTGGAGACCCATGTTTTAGGGTTTTTGGTGTTACCAACATCAGGCTTAGAGGAACCTGGGCCAGGTACAAGCCACTGTTGCCACAGCGATATGATGCCAAAAGCTTAACAGAACAGGCAGCAGTTTGGAGTCTCTGACCACACTCTTTTTGGTTTTATTCTGATTTACTCAAAGGTAGATACCTGCTTCAATCTCTGCCTTCATCAGGTGTTCTCCACATAGGTCCGGGGGGCACACTGTGGCTGCAGATTTTTGTTCCAACCAGCTTCATAATCAGTGACAACACCTGATAACACTGATCTCAATTAATTAGCTGGTATTTTTTCTTCTCTTCTCTTATTCTACATTACGAATGCACAGCAACATGACTTTTACATTTTATAAGACATTTAAAAATATTTCCATTTTTGCCATAGATTTAAATGCTTAATTCCCTTTTGTTGATTTCATTATATTTTGCCTTTCTTTGTGCAGTTTGCTCCCTTCATTGTGTCTTAATAATGACCACCAGCAGAGCAAACACCCAGGCAAACAACACTGAATAACCAAAGGCTGCAACTACTTTAGTGTTAGATCCACTAATTCAAAAATAATGGATTAATTAAACAATTAGAACACCTGGCAAAAAATAGAATGAAAAAAACGATGAAAATATTGTTGAAAAAAAAAATACATTATTCTCATATAACTGCTTTTTTAAAATATATATATAGTTAACTTAATTAGCTCAGGAGTCCAATTAAAAATAGAAGCTGGTTGGAACAAAAACCTGCAGCCACAGTGGGCCCCCAGGACCAACTTTGAGAACCCCTGGCCTAGATCAACATGATGATCCATTAAACAATGGTACATATCAATTCTGTTTTCCGAGCAATAATGTAAACAGTTTCTTTGATTAAACAATAGCTTCATTGTTAGCTATCGAGTTACGTATACCATTGTATGCTGATTAGAAACCAATGTCCCCAGAATCTATTGATTTTCAGAAGAAGCAGGCAGTTCTGTATCACAATATTGTACTGTATGTTGATGAGATACCAATCAAATACAATACAATACAATTTATTTTTGTATAGCCCAAAATCACACAAGTGCCGCAATGGGCTTTAACAGGCCCTACCTCTTGACAGCCCCCCAGCCTTGACTCTCTAGGAAGACAAGGAAAAACTCCCAAAAAAACCTTGTGGGGAAAAAATGGAAGAAACCTCGGGAAAGGCAGTTCAAAGAGAGACCCCTTTCCAGGTATGTTGGGCGTGCAGTGGATGTCCAAAAGAAGGGGGTCAATACAATACAATACACAGAACAAATCCTCAATACAGTATTACAAATAAAAATATTGCAAGTACGGAGAAGGAATTTAACAGTAGATGATACACATCAAATCAGTTTGATCTTCAAAGCAGTAACTCTTTTACAAGACATGAAAATATCTTTGGTATGTAGACAGACATCAACAATAACCTGCAACAATTATTTAGGAAATTTGCCTTTTCACTTATCATTGCAGTTTTAAACAAAGGGTGCCTATTGCTGCTTCATTGCTTGGCTTTTACTGTATGTTTATTATTTACATGTGTTTTTCATAAAAGCAAAACAGAGAAATGTCATTTTCTTGAAAACACCAATTTTACAACTATTTTGGTGCTTTAGTTGTTTTTAACAATATTGAAAATATGATGCGTTTCCCCTGTGACACCATTTTGTGGAGTATTTCTGGACTATTGCTATGCCATTGGTAGGTACGGTCAACCAGAAGTGTGTGATATGTAACATTTTGGAGTATAAGTTGCATCACATACTTTCTGGTTGTCCTTGATTGGATTACTTCAAAAGACCTTTTTATTGATTTGTTGTTTTTGATTTCATGGTTGCATATTTTTGTTTGTTTTTTTGGATGCAGTTTGCAGTTTTGGCTCTGGTTACATGTTTGTTTTTATTTTTTAGTTGCCAAAGTTTCTTGCACCCTTTCTTGACTACTAATCTTGAGACATGTCCTGAGCACCATTTGCTTAACTATTAGCCAGTTCTGATACTTAGTTTGAAACTTTTGAATTGGTGACATCTCCTGATTCCAGTTCTGCTCAGAGCTGGTGCCTCCTTGCCTAGTCGTTACAAGTGGCACAGTAGTTAGCACCTCATAGATCCGGTGTCCCTGATTTGAATCCCAAACATTGCCTGTGTGGATTTTGCACCTTCTCCCCTATGTCTGTGTCCCAAACATTGTGACCTCCATGCTCGGCAACCCCACCCTACCATGCCCATAACACAAAAATTTGGAATATATTGTGTTAAGCATGTAATTTATTCTGCTATTGTGGAAGTGTATGTTTGTAATTGCATCTCTATAGTATACAGTAAGAAATGTAAGGTTTACTATCCGATTGTGCCCAGGTGGGCCCGTCATTATAAAAAATGTCAGTAGACATTGACAGGTACTTTACTTATTTGTTAAGAGCTGTTAATTGCTGCTGCTGCTATTCTATTTTATTCTAAAATATATTGGACTCATAGCAACCACTGCTACTTAGCTCTAGATGTGTGTTATCTTGTTATTCAATGCAGTATTCATTTAATGCTTGTAAATGTTGTTAATTATTGGCAAAGCAGCTCCATAAAAGTGAAATTATAATGACATTCAGTAGCTCTTAAAGTCTCTACAAATTGTTTGGCTGTATAGTTGACTTATCTGTACTCCTCAAGCAGCAAGCAAATAGCAGTGCTGCTTTATATTTACTCTGGTACTAAATGGCTAAATATAACAATATGATGTATTAATGCATAGAGTGTTTTTCCATTAAGAATCAGTGAATGTAAAAGCAAACTAATAAAAGGCAAGCAGCCTTTTTCATTGATTTAAAAATTTTTCAAACAGCTTTTATTATTTATTTTCTATGAAAGTATTTCATGAGTAATCCATTAATATTACTCCAACTATTTTTTCTATATAAATTAAAACAAAAAAAATTAGTTTATGCGATTTTAAAACATTTCAACATGAAGAGAAAAAAAAATGCCAGTTTACAGTTTTAATTAACCAATTCAAGCGAGATAAAGTATGTTTAGTGTGGGAATGTTTCTGCAGCTTATAAATTAAATAATTTGTAAAGAAAAAATTGTAATGCTTAAGACTGAACTCTGAGTTTATGTGCACACACAAAACTGGGATAAGGTGAGTTACCTGGTTATGGCAGAAACCTGTGCTTGTATTTATTGCACGCTAATGGCTAAAAAAACTGATGGAGACAAATTTGATCCTACTTTTAGGAGTATGAGTAAAACCATTTTATTATTTTTTGTAAGTTAAGAAACTACCCCTAAATTCACAAGGATTTAGGAGAACTTGTGAGCTGTTCCAACTCTGTAGGAGCTACCATGTGGAGATCGGCATGCACATCCCAGAAAGGCAGAATGTTTTGGAAATGATGAGCAACTCTTAAAAAGACATCATTTTGACAGCGATGGGATATTATTCATAACATTATAATGTTATAATTATATTTATAACATTATAATAACATTATTTTAATATCATTATAATAACATTATTGTACATTATAATCATTTTTTTCTTTACACAAAGAACGATAAATACTTGGAATAAGCTGCCAAGTAGTGTGGTAGACAGTAAGACTTTAGGGCCTTTCAAAACTCGACTTGATGCTTTTTTGGAAGAAATAAGTGGATAGGACTGGTGAGCTTTGTTGGGCTGAAAGGCCTGTTCTCATCTAGAATGTTCTAATATTATTGTACATTATATAATCGAAAACCGAAACATGCATGCGGGGAAGCCATGTGTTGTTGGCCAATATTAAAATGTTGGTTAATGTTGTGCTTTTTGGCCACATAGAAAGGGAAGCTTTGCAATATCCATGATTTGGATATGTCACAATCTGCTGTTTCTCAAATTTTGCACCAAAATTTGAACACCCTTACAACATGCAGCCATACCACCTGCATTTCAAAGCAGGTCATCTACCTGAAGCTAAGCACGTTTGGGCTTAACCAGTACTTGGAGAGAAGACCTTGAAGGAAAGCTTGGGATGCTGTGGTAAGAGTTGTTAGTGAAGCCAACAAGGGGTACTTACCCCGTGATTTATGTGTGGTTTTCAATGCCCCAGTGCAGTGATGGAGACACTGTGCTGTAAATATGGCACTGTCCTTAAACGAAGGTCCTGACTCTCTATGGTCATTAAAGGTGCCTTGGCATCTTTTTAAAAGCGTAGGGTTTATTCTGATGTACTGATTAAATTACTCATTACAGCCTCATCCGTTCTGGCCCCCTAATCAGACTGTGTCTCTATTGGGCTATCTCGCTAACCCCTTCACCACCTAATAGCTAATGTGTGGTGAGCATACTGGTGCAATGATGGCTGCTGGGTGCTACACATTTGAAGATGGTTAAAGTGGCTCCCACCTGTCTATGTAAAGTGCTTTGAGTACTGAGAAAAGCTCTGTATCAATGTAATTTATTCTTTAATGTGTGAGGTAATTCACAGATTTATACATTTTCTCAAACTCCATGGGAGGTAATGTTGAGGTAAGCAGCCTTCATGTAGATTGGCATGCACATAAAGATCATTGCGTTAGTGTGGATGAGCATGAATGTGATATCGCAATGTGGAACACACTCAAGGATGCAAACCATATTGTAGTGGCCAGCTTATTACCCTGAAGATAAGTGGTGCTAAATGGGTGATTGACAGTGAAATGACACACAAGTACACTGAACTCTGCATTCCACAAAACCCTGGAACATTCACATTGCACCTTTATAAACTAAAGGTTTAAGAAGGCAGGTGAAGACTCTCACGGCATGGGATAGATAAATAGAGACTTGCAGAATATAAAGGGGATCAGAGAGAGAGAGAGAAAAACGGTATGTGATTCAGGAAAATTATCTGGAACAATACAAGAGTAGACACAACTTCAGTAATGGTGTAGAAAAAGCCATGGCAATGTTATGGGGTACAAAATCTGTACATTTTGGTTTATATTTCCATTATATTTTGTTCAAGACAAGACAACAGATAAACTACATTCAGGACAAATCAAAGCATGTCTTCTTCCCAGTTATATCTCACTTTTAAAACAGCTCTTCCAACAAAGAAAGGAAGACATGCTGGTGGCTCAATTACTTTATAACTTGAGAAAGGATGGACATCTAATTATTTTACAGTCTGGGAAAGGAAGATCTGCTGATACCTTGGAGAACATCAAAAAAAGTTTTATTGTTTGGAAAACGGACAGTGAATTAATTCATCATATTGACAGCCAGCCAAACAGAATATCTAATAATCACATCTCGCAAAACCCCCCAGTAGAATTTTAGAATAAATAGTCCTTGTCTGAGGAGCGATATAGTGACTAAGGAAGGAGGGAGGTAGAAAGGATGAAGATGTCGGAGGAGGACAGCGCGACGTCAAATTAAAGTCATTTCCATTTGGTCGAAACTACGAGTGCTAGATCACAAGCCACCTGTGACATTCATCCTTGTTATCTTTACTTTATCGTAAGCTTTTTCTAAAGACTATATATATCCAGACTTTTCTGTCAGTCCTATTTTCTATTATTCTTTGTTCCACTGATATTATTATTATTCCTGTAATAAATACCATTTTGCTTTTAAGTTTCTATGCTTTGTCTTAATGTCTAGGGTGATTGAAGTAATAAGTTAGATTTCTTTGAGCACCTGGTGCAGCTGGATGTTTGCCATTACCTCTGTTCTGCGAGGTTTATTAAAGCTGAGGGTGAGAGCTCCACCCCATAGTAGGGAACAATACATAAAGTAAGGTATTCTTGGCTGATAAATGGCCTATAGTCAAAGATGCTGAGCCTTTGTATGTTTAAATGTATTCTTGTAGGCCAAAAGTAATATTTAGGTCTGAAATATAATTAAAACATCGTATGTTGTTCCTGCCGATAATAAGTAAGTCTCTTGAAGTGCTGAGAGAGTGGCAGGCTGTGTGGTTTAAAGTGCTAGAGGTTAACCAGCTGTGTGTTTGTCATTCATGAGGCACTGTTGTGATTAAGGTCAGTGTGTATGTAAGTCTCATGAAGTCCTAGGAGAGTGACAAGTTGTGTTATTCCTAAGGCACTTGTGTGGTTTAAAGTGCTACAGATTAACCAGCTGTGCGTTTGTCATTTTTTGGGCACTGTTGAGGTTCTGTATATACAGTATATCAATGTATGTGTGTGTTAATCTTAAAGTGCAACAGCAGACCAAACCGGTAACGAACTTGACGAGTACACCTACCCTTGAAGAATAAAGGTAAAGGGTAAGTAGAGGGAAATACTACAATAATACAGCAAGTTTCAGTAAACCTGTTACTTCACAAAACATTTCTCATAGCCATAACAGTGGGAAAGAGTCTTCTTAAAGTACGGCATTGGATCATTCATTTTTTTCAATAAACATTCCCGTTATTGGGTTAACTTTTTTTTTTTAGTGTGTGTGTTTCAGTTTTTTACTCTGTATTCATTACAGTGCTACTCATGATGTTGCAAAGTGGCAACAATTATGTCCAGCTTAGCCCAGTATTGTACCTTATTATACTTTTGTTTTCTTCTACTTTGAATATTATTATTACTTACAATAATAACTTTGTGGTAAAGGCTTAGTGTTAGCATTAGAAATTTACAAAATGTTAACATAAGTGTTAAATTACAACAAACAATGGCATAAAATCATGACGTCATTCATTCTTGAACATGGCCTCCTGCTCCTCACTGAGAATGGGACTCCTTGTAAATTATCATATCCTACTCTGAGGTGGAGCCCAGTTCTTATCCCAGTTAGACTTCTTCTTTGTGCCCTTGTGCAACTGTTTTGCATAAATATTCATTTTGCAATTAAAAGGAGCAGCCCTGCTTGCACCCCAGAACTTCTTGGGACTAGTCCTATGTTCTTCCACCTGTACACACCTGCGAATGTGAAATATGCCAGGATTTCTGGGGCTGTGATGGAGTATTACTAAAAATTGCACCTCCCAGTAAAAAATCTGAATATTATATATAATTAATAAAATTTTGGGTAAAAGACACAAAATTAAAAAAAAAAAAACTTACCATGTAAAGATGAGGCACAGCAAAGTAGATATTAAGATGAGAACCTGATTAAACATAGCAGACTGTGTTCGCTGAATAGCTCTGTGAAGGTCATTCTGAAGAGTTAAAGACATGTTAAATGTGTGCAACTTCTGCAGAGACCAGCTTTATGTTCTTCTTAATCATTGATATACAGAATATGAAAAACATGCAGTCATCTTATGTCAAGGTGAAGAACAGTCAATCTGTATTTGTTATGTCTGTCAGATCATACTAATACTTAAACAATTATTTAATAATCCAGTTATTTTTTGTAGTATACAATACATATTGGTTCAGATTTAAAGCAATATCCATCATGATACTCTAGGACAGGGGTGGCGAACTCCAGGCCTGGATTGCCGCAATGGCTGCAGGTTTTCATTCTAACCCTTTTCCTAATCAGTGACCAGTTTTCACTGCTAATTAACTTTTTATCCATTACTTTAATAGCCCTGTTAGAAGAGTTCAGCCCTCTGAATTGATTCCTTTCTTCATTAAAATGACAGCCAAGCAGAAATGAGATGTGAAACGAGCTAGCAGATGACCAGCTAAACTGGGGTTTCAAACTCCAACCAATTTCACTCCAATCACTTTCTTAATGAGAAGCCAGTTCTTGCTGTTAATTAAACCCGTTATTTAATTCCATGGCTTGTTGCTGCTCTTATTCTGCCATAGCACACATTTCGAAAAACTGTTGTTTTTCTGTTCTTTCTAAGAGCACCGTCAAAATGTTTTGGTGAGGGAGGGTGGGGGGTTAAGGTGGGGAAAGAAAGAGAGCAGGTTTGATCTATACATAATCTATCCTCTTAATCTTTATAATTATAACTACCAATGTAATAAGCTACATGGCAACAACTCTAGGGGAAATAGGAAATTAAGGCCGAAGCTGTTTCACTTCCAGTTAAGACTATAAAATGACATCAAAACCTCAGAGTCAATGTCTCCATGATGGGACAGTTAATTTTGTGAGTTGGAATGTTAAAGGCTTGAATCACGAATTAAAGAGAAAGAAAGTACTCTCTCACCTAACGGGTCTAAACGCTAAAATGGTATTTTTACAGGAGACCTACTTACTAGGCAAGGATCAGTTCCGGCTGCAAAAAGACTGGACTGGCCAAATGTTCCATTCTAGTTTTACAAAGAAAACTAGAGGTGTGGGAATTCTCATACATAGAACAGTCCCATTTTTAGCATCAGATGTAGTATTGAATCCTGAAGGGAGATATGTAATGGTCATGGGAGATTTATCTAACTGTAAAATGATCTTGATTAATGTTTATGCACCTAATGTCGATAAGGAATTTATACAAAATTTATTTGCATCCATTCCCAATCTGAACACTCATAAAGTTATAATGACTGGGGACTTTAATTGTGTTCTAAATCCACTTTTAGATAGGACTTCTTCCACAGGGGGAACGGCATCTAACACCGCAAAGATACTTACAAAGTTTATAACTGACCACAACTTATCAGACCCCTGGAGGTTTTTAAACCCAAACTCAAGAACATATTCTTTCTACTCACCAGTACATCATTGCTACTCAAGGATTGATTACTTCTTTATAGATAATAACTTCTTGCCTATGATTAAATCTTGCGAATACGATGCTATTGTTATTTCTGACCATGCACCTATGATCTTGGAGCTAAAATCACTAAGCCCCATACACTCACCCCGCAGATGGCGTCTCAACTCGCTTCTATTAGCAGACGAGAATTGTACGGAATTTATATCCAAACAAATCCAATTCTTTCTAGAGACAAATACATCCTCCGAGATCTCTGCAGGAACACTCTGGGAAACTCTTAAGGCCTTCTTAAGAGGACAGATTATCTCATATCTTTCCCACAGAAATAAATTCGAAGCCAAGAAAGTAGAAGAGATAAAAAGCGAAATTACTAGAATAGATGAAGAACACGCCAGACTACTAAGCGAGACTCTACATAGGAAAAGGCAGGCTCTACATTCAGAACTAAACCTATTGACAACTAATTTATAAATCCAGATACCATTACTATGAACATTGAGAGAAAGCTAATAAGCTTTTAGCTCAACAAATTCACAAGCAAGAAGTGCGCAACGCAATCTCAGTAATCACCAACGCATACGGAGTTAAAATCGTCGACCACAAAAATATAATGCACACTTTCAGAGACTACTATAAATCCTTATATACTACTGAGATTAAAGAAGACAATACACAATCTAATGCATTTCTGGATACATTACAAATACCAAAAATAGACACTTTTAGTGCGGAGAAACTTGAGAAACCTCTGGCGTTATCAGAATTACTAGATGCTATAAAGTCACTCCAAGGCGGGCAAACAGCAGGCCCTGATGGCTACCCTGCAGAATTTTACAAAAAATTCCCCGCTCAGCTAGCTCCTCTCCTATTAGCAACATTTACAGAAGCCAGAGATAACCAATCTCTTCCTCAGACCTTTCGCCAAGCACTAATCACCATTTTTCCAAAACAAAATAAAGACTTGTTACAATGTGCATCATACAGACCAATTTCACTTCTGAATAACAACGTTAAAATACTCTCTAAAATCATAGCTAGAAGGATGGAGAAAGTGCTCCCCTCGGTAATATCACAAGACCAAACTGGATTTATTAGGGGCCGACACTTATCTTCAAATCTTCGACACCTGTTTAATGTAATATACTCACCAACTAAATCAAACACCCCAGAAATATTATTATCATTGGATGCAGGAAAAGCATTCGACATGATTGAATGGAAATGCCTTTTTACTACACTGGAGAAGTTTGGGTTTGGCCCGAAAATTTGTGCATGGATCAAATTACTGTATACTAACCCAGAAGCTTCAGTTTGTATCAACAACATTTGCTCAAACTACTTTAAACTAGAACGTGGTACTAGACAAGAATGCCCCTTGTCACTGCTGTTGTTTGCAATTACCGTTGAACCACTGGCAATACATTGTCGAAATACTGATCAGATAAAGGGGATTAGCAGAGAAGGACTGTAACAGAAAATTTCATTATATGCAGATGATATGGTATTGTATATATCGGACCCAGAAAATTCTGTGCCTGCAGTCCTAACAGCGCTCACAGAATTTCAAAAGATCTCTGGCCTCAGAATTAATCTGAATAAAAGTGTACTCTTTCCAGTGAATTCTCAAGCATATAATATTAGATTAGATACTCTACCTTTTATCATTGCAGAACAGTTTAAATACTTAGGGGTAAACATCACAAGTAAAGCTCTTTATCAGCAAAATTTCACCGTCTACATAGAAAAAATCAAGCTAGACTTGCACAGATGGTCAACCTTTCATCTCACACTAACTGGAAGAATTAACACTGTTACGATGAATATTCTTCCTAAGCTCCTTTTTTATTTCAAAACATTCCAATATACATTAATAAGTCATTCTTTAAGCAATTAGATTCAGCAATAACCTCATTTATTTGGAATTCAAAACATCCACGCATCCAAAGAGCGACCCTACAAAGACAAAAGGCAGAAGGCGGCATGGCTCTACCTAACTTCCAGTTTTATGACTGGGCAGCAAATATACAGACGATAAGAACCTGGACACAAATAGAGGAACATACACAGGCTTGGTCCGCAATAGAAGTAAAATCCTGCAGTACTTCTTTGTATTCCTTGCTCTGTGCTCCAATAAACACACATTATCGGCAATACACTAATAACCCAATTGCGCTCCACTAACTTAGAATATGGAACCAATGTAGAAAGCATTTTAAGACGGAGAAGCTTCTATCTGTGGCACCTCTGCAAGAGAACCACCTCTTTCAACCTTCGCAAACATATGCAGTTTTTAATATCTGGAAAAATTTTGGAATTAACTTGCTTAGAGATCTTTATATAGACAACGTCTTTGCATCCTATGAACAATTACATTCCAAATTTAACATTCCAACTACACATTTCTTTCACTATCTTCAAATCAGGAACTTTGTTAAACAGAACCTCCCAGATTTTCCTCATCTTGCACCCACATCCATGCTGGAAAAAATATTGCTCAATCTCAAGGACTTAGACACCATCTCTACAATATATAAAATCATTTTACAATCCCTCCCTTTCAAAGATCCAAGAGGTCACTGGGAAAAAGATTTCTCAATTAATATATCAGAAAAGGAGTAGAAAGCAGCAATGCAGAGAATTCACTCGAGCTCCATATACGCAAAGCATACAATTATACAACTCAAAATTATATATCGAGCACATCTGTCTCAACTAAAACTCTCCAAAATGTTTCCAGGGCATGATCCAACCTGCGAACGCTGCAAACTAGTTCCAGCCTCACTGGGTCACATGTTCTGGGCCTGCGCCAAATCAACATCATTCTGGACGAAAATTTTTAATTACCTTTCAGACAGCCTTGGACTCACAATCCCTCCTAACCCATTAACAGCTGTGTTTGGTGTTCTTCCAGATGGGCTTAAAGTGGAGAAGGACAAACAACCTGTGATTGCATTCACTACACTTTTGGCAGGCAGACTTATCCTGATAAACTGGAAGAACCCAAACTCTCCTCTTTTAAGTCAGTGGGAAACTGATGTGTTATACTATTTGAAATTAGAAAAAATCAAATACTCAGTTAGAGGATCCGTACAGACTTTTTTCAAAACATGGCAGGATCTAATCAGTAATATTTTAAAATAATCTCATAAAGCACAGAGAATCTATTAATTTAGGTATGTTTACAGGTCTTAAATTTCATGCTGTTTGGCTTGCTCTCTCTCTTAGGGGTGGGGATCGATTTGTTCTTAAATCAAATTTTCTTTATGTAAAACTTGATTGATTTGTATGAATGCATTCCAAAAAATTAATAAAAAAAAAAAAAATGTTTTGGTGACCTGAGAGATCAACTTTACCAAGACCATCACCTCTCTTTAATTTCAGATATTGTGTAATGGCACAGGGGAGCTGGTCATGTGGTGGCTTGTTTTGTGTCTCATTATTGTTTGGCTGCTAATTAAAGAAAATGAAACAACTATGAGGCCTGAGTCAAGTTAATTAAAAGAAGTAACCAGCAGCAAAAACTAGTCACTAATTAAGAAGATGGTAAGAATGAAAACTGCAGCCACTGCAGCACTCGAGGCCTGGAGTTCACCACCCCTGCTCTAGGATATAACAATGCAATAACAATGGATGCCATAGATTATTTCATATTAAAACAGTTCTCTTTTTTGTTAGCAAATTAAAAAGATTTAAAACTGAAAACAACATAGTGGACAAGTTAACATAATTTCAAAGACAGTCAATATTTCTGCTGTAGTTTTTTTTTTCCTTAGATGGAGAATTCAGGTTCCATCACATCAGCAGTCCAATCATTCTCACAAAAATGTTTTCTTCGTTTCTTATCTTGTATGAGTGGAATATCTATCACTGGACTATCCACAGCTTTTGGAGTAACAGACTTTCAGACTATTTTAGTTGTTTGATTTGTTAAGTTTAACTTGATTGTATGGTACGTTACCTGCTTTTAATAAATTCAATAAAAGATTAAAAAAAATACGAAGCTCTTTTATATTGTGAGCAAAAAAAAAAAAAAAAAGGTCAAGTTGCTTTTTTAAAATGATCAACGCATTAAGTTACAAGATGAGTCATTGCTAAACAGCTGCGTATTGTGCAGATGAGTTGCGATGTTAATGGGTTTCATATTGTATCACTTAGTAATGCATTCTGAGATCAAACACTTTTATGCAAATCCATGTTGATACTCGTCCCTATTTTTCTTTGACTAAAACAAAAACAGAATCCCATGGTAATATTTTACCAAATGTGCTTTAATTGTGCAGTATTTGTAAAATCTTTAGAAGCTCGTCAGCATTCAGATTACACCTAGGGTATTGTTCTGCAACAGCTGTCATTCTAATTATGTTAAAGCTCATTCAGGCTTTTGTTTAAGCCCTTTAATTGTTTTTCTAGAAGAAGATAACACAATAAGTGAGTGATAATACTGTGATTTTCAACAATGCTAATTCCCCAAGAAACAAATTACTACCAAATGCAAAATGATGTTAACTAGTTAATAAACAAGATGTATTGCAGATGTAATGTGTAAGTCGATTAAAGGGCATTTTCATCTCGAGTGAAATCTCTCTTCAGATGCCTTTAAGTGCCACCATCCAAAGAATCCTTTGCCTTCTTCAACAGGAAGAACTACTTAATGTGTGAAAAACAATAATTTGAAGCTTTTTCTCAAGTGACAGATTTTTAAGCCTAAATTAAAATAAATTTTTCAGCTGACTAAATGTGTTTTAATATGGTTTATATACTTGTGGTAATATAATTACCTAGATTTTATTCTCAGTATTATGTATAATCATTCAAACAAACACTGAGCACTGGTGTATAAAGATAAAATAAAAGGGTCAACACTTACAATCATATTTTCCAAAGCATGTTTAGCCAGCCAGCAATTTAGGAACACTGGAATAAAGAGATTTCTCAATGGTGGCCAAAATATCTGAAAAAAGAACATATGCATAGTGGATCACCAAAGTTTACATGCCTTTATTAAAATATTGCCATTTATAAATGATAAGGCCAATCACGTTAAACATTTTTTTCAGCTTTAATAATATCGTGTAACTTCTAAAACACTATTTACCATATATACTCGCGGATAAGTCGGGACTTGATCTTACAGTATAATTTCTGGTATTTTATAATGTCGCTCGTATAAGTCGAATGCAAAAACTCATGCTATTGATACAAGGGATTATGATATGCTAGCGCCCACCTGAGAGAGTAACCACGGAGCACACGGCCTTTTTTTCTATGTGGGTGTGGCAATGCGCTGTATCAGCGTGTGCTCCTAATCTCTCTCTCTCTCTCTCTCTATTGTGCCTACGTGACCACACAGTAATACCCAAACTACTCCGAAGCAATGTTTGCACTGATTTGTGTTGTTTGTATCTCACACCCTCATACACTTTTATTGTAAGAGCATCCCTCATCTACGATGGAGCGTTAGATCAGAAGAAAATATGAAGCTGGTTTTAAATTAAAAGTCGAAGTGGTGAAAGAAACTGATAACTATGCTGCTGCAACAAAATTCGATACGTCTGAAAAACTGATGCAAGATTGGAGGAGGCAAGAAGATGTAAACAAATATATACATATTAAATGTTGCATTTTTGAACGGGCGTATAAGTCGGGGTCTGATTTTATGATTGACACGTGAGCATATACGGTAAATAAAAAAAAAAAACATATAAACAATTTTAGGAAGAAGTATAAAATAAACACTGTGCCTTGTTGTGTGAAGTGTGTGAGCTCTTACACTAGTAATTTGTTGAAGCACATTACTTTGATTCCTGTAGTAAGTCGTATCACATTGGTCTTTATCAACATAGCAAATTGGGATTTTGAAATTTTATCTTGCATTTATTGGCTTAGAAGATGCTTCAGTCCAAAGTGACGTACAAAACTGTTCAGCATAATCAAATAAACATCGGCCCATGGAACTGCCTAGAAAACAAGCATTTCTATGGCCATTACTGCAGACTGCTGTTAATGGGGGAAGTAACACATAAATAATATCATTTTTGGGTTTTGTACTCTAATGTCCAAATGAGAAAAATAATCTCTGAAAGTGATCTACATTAATCCACCTTCATAAAAGGTGTAAGATATGGCCGGCTATGTACCCCGGCCAATACCTCCAAGCCGCTAGGTGGAGCCCTCCTTGCAGCATGGAGGTTCCCAGAAGACCAGCAGGGCATCATGGACAATGGAGTTTTTATGCACCGCCCTGCTGGATGCCATGGGGGCCACGAGAGGGAGCTGCAGGGAGGACCGAAGAGTTCTTCGTGCCCTATGACCCAGAAGTTCGTCATAGGAAGAGCGACGGGCTTCCGGGGTGAGAAAAAGCATTGTTTACCCTGACCCGGAAGGAATAAGGATTTGTGGACTGTTGGATTGGGAACACTTCCGGGTCGGGAGATATAAAAGGACTGTGGTTGCTCCCAGATGGCGAGCTGAGCTGGGTGGAAGGGTGGCAACGCGTCTGGGAGCTGCAGGATTGGTTTATTGTTATTTGTGTTTATTATTGTGAGTTTATAAGTATTGTGGTGGAGAGTGTGCTTTGTGCACTGTGGCATAAAAATAAAGTCAGCATTTGGACTTTTACCTGGTGTTTGGAGTCATGGACAGGGGTTCAAGGGAGCGAGAGCGCCCCCTATCGACCACAAAGGATAAGCATCTGTGTGTCCATTTACTTATGTCTCTGTTTCTCCAACAGATGGTAATAAAATGCATTGCATTTGTCATTCTAACAAATGGCACACCACAAACATTGACACTACTTTTACGAATTCCACACCAAATGGCATATATTACTAGAAATGTTTATGATGCGCCATCTGTTGGAATGAAAAATGCAATGCATTTTATTACTACATGCATTACAAAATAAATTCCACAAGATGTGCAAATGTTAATGCTAAGGTCTACATTTATTACTTAGATTACAATTCATCATAGATGGGTAGCACAGATAGTTAAAAATATAAAACAGAAAATAAATAAACATTCACCCACTTCAAGTCAATATCTGGACACTGTCACTGTTAAAGCTTTATCTGGTTTTACAGGAATCATTTGTGGAAAAAACTTTTTCTAGTCTAGTGACAAATTCTCAATTAGATTGATATCTGGACTCCAGGGCAGCTGTTTTTAAGTAATTTCTGAGAAGACTTGGGTTTATGCCCAAGTTTGTTGACTTGCTGGGGAACAAATTTTCTCCCTCATTGCAGGTTTCTTTCAGACCACCTCGTTATATTTTGCATTATGCTTTTATAGTGAGAATGCTGTGTTTTTGATAACATGCAGTGGTTTGTCTTGCACAAAATATGGTGTTTTAAAAAACGTTCATTTTTTCTCAAATCAGACTGTAGAACCTTCCTCAAGCTTATTTCAAAGTCTTCCATATGTCTTCTGGCAAACTCGACCTGAGATGTCATGTGCGTTTTTTACCGGTGGCTTTCTCTTTGCTTCTCCTATAAAGCTGGAACAAATGAAGCACCCGGGCAGCAGCTACTGTCTGCACTGTCTCTCCGGTCTGAGCCACAGCAACCCTTATCTCCTTCATAGTTTTCATTAGTCTGTTGATGGCCTCCCTGACTTGTCTTCTTGAATGGTCACTCAATGTTTATAGGCAGCCTGCTCTAGGCAGGTTTACAGCTGTGCTAGACTCCAGGGGACATTTAGTTGCTTGTATATTTTCTAGTCTCCATCCCCTGACTTGTGCTTTTCAAACTTTCTTTCCCTGAGATGCTTGGAGTTTTCTTTTGTCTTCATTGTGTAGGTTACACCACCATACTGATTCGCCACAAGTTGGACTTTCCAGATAAGGTGCATTTATGCTTCAATTAGCTGAAACCCCAGAGAGGAGATCTCCATTGAACTCTGTGACTTCTACAAACAATTGGCTGCACCAGTGATGATTGATGTGATTGTGTCATATTGGAGATTGTGAACACTTACGCAATCAATTACTTTCTGTTTTATATTTGTAATTAATTTAGACCATTTTGCAAGGATCTTCCTTCACTTTAAGATTAAAGAGTCATTTTCTGTTAATCAGTGTCAAAAAGCCAAATGAAATCTACTGGGATTCAATGTTGTGTAACAGTGATAGGGGTGAACACTTTTTAAAGGTGCTATAGAGACCAGCTCTGCAACACCAGTCACCTGCTTTTCCACAGTCGTTCATAATGACTTATAAAAGGAATGATTTTTTGAAAAAAAAAATGTAAAAAAACAAGTCATTGTGTCATTAAATATCCGATAATGTTAATCTTTGCACACATGTGCTTCATATAGAAAGGGTATTGAGATCACACCTCTTTTTAACTCCTGTAAAGAGAACACACCACCCTGGCACACTACAGAGCTGATTCAGGTTAAAAATGGAGTGGATCAAGAAAACAAAACTGTCAAGTGAGACCATAAATGTTAAGATGAATGACTTCAGCATTAAATTAAGGGCTAAACTCAAGGGTAAGAGGTTCAGTAAAAACCACAAGGGCAAGTTCCTCTTTTTTGTGCTGAAGTTGAAACTAAACTTTTGAACTAAAATGTTTTATTACACAATTGCCACACTCTGAAATACTTAGTTTAACAAAAATAGATATGCTTTTTAAGATAATAGTAAGCCAAAACTATAATAAAAGTGAATGAAAATAAATATTAGAATAATCATGAAAAAAAAGTGTAAGAAATCGCCTTGAATGGATTGTTATTTTTAGGGCAAAGGGTAGTATTAAATTGCATTATTGTATTTTATTTTTGTATTTTTTTGTTTGTGCTTTATTAAATAAGATCAATTTTCTTTTACTATTAATTTGATCTAGATTCTTGTATTTTTATGGTCTCGGAGGTTACGGTGTGTGAGGTGTCAACCCAGGGGTTTCATAGAAGGGATAAGACGACTGAAGATTAAGGCCTACAGCAGGTAAACCAAACCTGTTAAAGCCCCATCACCAGGAGCTAGCAGAAGGGTCTGGAACTAAGGATGTAGCAGGTGCCACATGTGCTATTGTCCCGTTGTCAGTTTGCAGCTCCTTAGGGTGCCCTTCAAGAAATGGGTGACTGATAATACACCTTTAAGGGGGAGGTCACAACATGGACAGGACGAGAGTCAGAGAGACATTGTGCGGTGGAGGAAGGAGAAGCAACGAGGTAGCACCAAGAATCCACCTGCTGGAAGAAGTTTTTACTCACTCGACGATACAAGGGAGATGCGTCTTTTAAGATGGACTCTTTTGGTTTCTCTGGGGCAATCGACTCTTTGGGACCGGTAGCTTTTTTGTTATTGGTTTGGTTGCCGGTGTACTTCGTGAGGCTTCCACTTACCACCTTGCTCAGGAACTGTAAGGACAGTAAACCAATTTGGGGAAACTGGTTTATCTTAGGTGATAACATCTCACCCCCTAATCTGTTGTCTAAGGTTGTTTTTGATTCTTGTTAGGTACTTGTTTGTTTTTTCAGTCTGTATGTATATATTTTTTATCTTCTTCAACGTATTAATGTTTATTGTCTGATGCTGATCTGGGACATGTGGTGAGGGGTCAAATATAAGGACAAGTGTTTGTCACGTTAACCTGTAAGATTTTTTAATAACAAACTTTTTTCCCTAGCGGTTTTCTGATCATGCAGCAACCCGGGGTTTAGTTGTTCTCCCAGGGTGGCGGTACAAGGGACCTAAGGGTCCAAACTTCACCATTACCTCCAGATTTCTCACACGTTGGCCTCAGAAAGAGAGAAACATAACTTGGGTTTCCCTGCAGATCCCTCTGTAAAAACTCTGGTTGCTTACCACATTTAAAGCTGAATGTGACTTAAGTTGAATGGTGACTCTAAGATTTAGTTTGAACTAACATGGATAAACTTGAAAATGCCATTTTTGGAATAAACGTTTTCCATCCACACTAGAATTTTCAGATCATTTTCTGAAAGTTTGTTATCCCCAATGAAACCCCAAAAATGTGAAAATCCTGCCTATTGGTCATGCATGAGATATCAGCCAAGCAATTTTTTGTTTACAGAGCAAAACAATGAGGAAGAACAAAATATAGATCTATGCCTGGACAGATGATAAAGTGGCACTGCTTTTAAATCTAATAAACAAGTATAGGTTGAACAAAACCAAGCCTTGGGAAATATAGACTAGGAGTCCTACTTAAATAAAACAGTGACATTTTCTTGTGTTTCAAAGTGTAGTACTCATCAGCTGATGCAAAGAAGTTAGGAATTGACAATCCTCAGAGCAAAAGGAATTATCAGGACAAACTGAAGTCCGTGACGGATGGCATGAGAAGTATACTGTACATCAGCATTTTTGAAAAGCTCAGTATTCCCTTTCCAAACTGTTTCATGAGACCATGCATTTTCTAATGTGCACATTTCAGAGAGCATTTTAGAAACAATTCAGTTTTGCTGGTCAAAAATGGCATTTCAATTTGGACAAAAGTCCAGAGCAAATGTTGTCAGTGTACAGTAGATCTAGGTTGTGCCTCATGTGAGCAAATGTGAGTAGTGTGCCCTGTGATGGACTGACACCATGTTGAAAGTTTTCTCCCTTCATCTAAAAGCATCCCAAGGTTTGCTCCACCCTAGGCCTCCATAGAACGTTCTACTGAAATACGTGGTTTTGGACAGCCAATCTATGAATGTCTTCACTGTTTTTGACCCAATTAATATGTTTGAAAGTGATACGAAGATTACTGAAATGATGTGGTTGCTGCAACTGCAAAACCAGATTGGCAAAAAAATAGGGGGCACATGTTCTTTTGTTTCTTGCTGGTGTGTGACTGTTAAAATTGGTGGATATTACCAGTTTAGCAAATAAATCTAGTTATCCCATAAGCAAATTCAAACTGTTCTCTAATATATTTTAAATAAATTGTATTGAGATTTCTTTGTAATCCTCATTATAAACTAATACCAAAGATCTAAGGATTAAACAGTATAATGTAATATCAGTAGCAATAATCTGAAGTCAGTATTGTTAACAATTATGAAATTCGAAGCAACTCTGTCCTTTTATTTTTCTAGGGTTACATGTTTTACAGGAAATTATGTTTTCAAAATAGCCAAGTCGTTGTATAAAAGAGATGCAAAGCTCATATTTTCATTATTATCACAGTATTTCTAATCGCACACAAAAATCTTATAAACATTATTAGGTTATTTTGTGTGTAGCTTCTTGGAGATTAACTTAATTAAACATTTTATGAAGAAATTAAATCTCTCAAGTTAATAATTTTCTAAGAATTATATGATCATTCTGCGGCTTCATATTTTATGAAAGGATTTATGGATGCGGTTTGCTTACAAGAAAATGGACGGAAAGAAGGAAAAAAGTGTGCAACTATGAATTTCCTAAATTCTTTATTCAACAGTATTCCTTTTTCTTATCGCTATCCATACCACATCTCTTTCTTACATTTGCTGTTTTTACTTGCGTTTACATTTTGATCGCTGAATCTTGTTAAATTTACATGAGTGTAAAAACAATTTAAAAATATAAAATGATTAAAATAAATTCTTGCCTCCAAAAAACAAGGAAAAATCGTTATGCAAATAGAAAAAAAAAGTCCATTAAAAATACAACATGCAAATGCAGAATTATTACGACAACTGAATGTACACCGAGTGGTCCAGTCCTATCAGCCAAAAACAGCACTTTGCATAAAGACAAATTCACATGCTACAAAGAGCCATATTTTTTCTCGATTAGAAAATGTATTAAGCAAATGATGCGTAGTTGGAAAAAGAATGCTTAAAAAGAAAAAGTGTAAGTCCCCTGTAAATATTGTTATCAAAAGTAAAATAACAGAGAAGATTATTATTTACTTTACTCAACATCCAGTGGGGCCGCCCAAATGATCCCTTAATGCAGTTAAACAGACACAATTAAAGAAACAGCTATAAAAAGCAATAAATATCAATAAACTTGTAAAAATTAACATACTAATAATAATAATTATATTTACTGCTAACATTTACTCAAAGTATATTTGTATTCCTATTTCTCTTTATGCCTGTTTAATAGCACACTTACTGTTATCAAAAAGGGCACAGTATTGATCATTTCCAGGATGAATGGAATCCGAAGAACTTGCTCCCAAAGGTTCCCCTGGAAAATAAAAAGCATCAAAGGGTTTTGAAGGAGCTATGACAAAACGTGTGAATGAAAGTTTTTTTTTTTCAAAAACTGGCCCATATAATCATATGGTTTTTTAGGTTTAATACATTAAGATGTCTCAGTGTGACATTCAACAGGCTTCACTATATAACCAAATATTTTATTAGTCTGTTTATTGCATCTGCTGATTGTCTAGGAGTTGAAAATATGGCCTCAAGCTAAATCCCC
This sequence comes from Polypterus bichir lapradei, assembly GCA_026402145.1. NCBI lineage: Eukaryota > Metazoa > Chordata > Cladistia > Polypteriformes > Polypteridae > Polypterus > Polypterus bichir. The sequence goes on along the minus strand of JANRMT010062857.1, from coordinate 19,614,436 downwards.
ATATCCTTTTCAGATTTTGCTTCCTATGAGTCACCGTCACCCGTCTTATAGATATAATTAATGTTCATATTGCCTGCTTTTTGCACTTTGTGGCATTAAAAGTTTATTTCTCAAGTATTTGCCGAGATAAAAATATTGTCCAGGTCTTTTTCAGTTGTGCAACTGCCTCCTCAGTGTTTGCTTCCCCCATGTGAATTTCAGAAATATACTAGTCATATCAAAACCAATGTAATTAATATGAATTTGAAAAAGTAACTGTCCAACGTCAGATCCCTTAGGAATCCCGTTGATGATACATGGAGCAATGTCCTCTTATCTATACTCTTTATCTCCATCCAATTATCTTACTTGAAATCCAGTTCTGTACCTCTGATGTCAGTGGTTTTTAATTTCAAAATGAATCTTCAGTGCCATTCTGCATCCAAAGCATTCTGAAAGTCTTTGTAAATTGTGTTGTATGCTTTGCTTTTTACTGATACTAAATTAGATTTTTGCAAGATGCAACCAATTTGTTTGTTCCTTTCATAAACTTTTGCTGTCTATTATTTAGAATGTGGTATTCACACAAACCATTGAAACATAATTGTGACAGGTTATTGTCTACACTTTACAGCTTCCATTAATGTCTTGGGTGCAGTTCCATTTGCAACAATCTGAGGTTAGTAGGCATAGTGTACCTTATAACTGAGATACGTCAACAGTGTTGTTTCAAAAAGACTTATCAAGGCCACAGTAACCTGTTGGGGACGTTAAAAAAAAAAAATTGTTAGTAAAACAGTCATTAGAAGATAACTGACAGAAGCAGTACAATAAATTTTGAAAATATATTCTGTAATATTCAATCAAGATTCTGTGAGTAGAATTATTTAATATCAGAGTAGTACATTGTATCTCTGTAATATTTTTTGTTAAATCTTTTATTTCAATTACCTGACTATTGTTAGTAAGTATTTTCAATATATATTTTTCTTTTTATATGTTAATTATCTAACCTGCTTAATCCAGTTCTGAGTTAAGTTAAAGTTCTTTGTTTATATGTGGGTGAGGTGTAGAAGTCATCAGGAGTCTTAAATGGCTACTGATGCACTAGCAGAGTTAGATCTCTCAAATTCCAATTTTTCACAAGCCATTTTCAATGTAAAGACGGTGAAATCTGAATTCCAGCAGCCATACCTCCTGTATCTCAGAAGGGGTCATCCACCTGAAGCTAAGCGTGTTCAGGCCTGGCCAGTACTTGGATGGGAGATCATCTAGACAAAGCTTGGGTTGCTGCTGGAAGAGGTGTTGGTGAGGCCAGCTGGGGGTGCTTACCCTGAGGTCTGAATGTGGATCCCAATGCCCCAGTGCAGTGACAGGGATGCTGTGCTGTAAAAATGGCACCATCTTTTGGATAAAATGTAAAATCAAGGTACTGACTCTCTGTGAGCATGAAAGATCTCTAGGCATCCTTCGTAAAGTGTATGGTGTATCTTGATGTCCTGACTAAATTGCCCACCATGGCCTGGCCATTTTGGCTCTCTAAAATAATCCCCAATCTCTAACTGGCTAAATACCTCTCACCCTTACACCACCTAATAGTTAATTTGTGGTGAGTATACTGGTGCAATAATAGCTGCCGTTACATCATTCAGGTGGGTGCTACACATTGGTGGTGGTTGAAGGGGCTTCCTTCTTTCTATGTAATGCGCTTTGAGTAGGAAGAAAAACCCTTATATAACTATAAAGAATTATTATTATTAATGTAAAGATTGTAAACTCTGTGCCTGTGCCGAAAGGACTAAACATCCCAGTGAAGTGGGGCTTGCAGTGTAATAGAGGAAGATGTGAAGTTTCTATAAGATCATGGATGAAAATGGACAAGTGTGTGACTGATTTGCTGTGTGAAATGAGTAAGCAATAAAAACACATCTGCAGAAAGATAGTGGATAGTTATGATATTTTTAGAAAACTGTGAATGGTTACTACATTTATCTTTATAAATGATCCCACACAAGAAGATAAAATATGCTATAAATAAATAAAGATAGTTGTATTCTGTTTAAAATAACTTTGAGGTGGAAATTGCGGTCCTAACCACTATATGTTATTTACAAGAACCCAAAATTATATGTGCAGTATTTACAATAAATAAAATAGTGTGCAGATTTTTTTTTCTAGTTTTTGATAACTTCTTTTAACTTTTGTTAATTATTAACATTAAGATTAGATTCATCTGGCGTCTAACTTGCCATTAGTAATTTATGAATAGATTTTTAAATTGGAAGTGTGCTGCTGACATCACAAACCTGAGTGTGCTCATCTCAACTACCTTTTGGACAAGCTGCAAATATGAGAAAAGTCACAGGCAGAACAAAGAGGCTCTGAAAGTTCATTTATGCAACATCTGAAAATGTATGAGACTCTGTGGATTGTAAAGTGGGGTGTGTGGAATATTCTTGTAGTCAGCTGGTGGCACCTTGATCCCTAGCACCTGAGGAGCTCAGTTAGGGCTCATTTATACTTCACGCTCAGAACGCGTACGCGCCCGCATCATGGCGCAGAGTGCTAAAAGTCGGAACGTGACGTCAGTGTCTGTTTACTATCTACATGTGACAGAAAGCCTTTATGCAGATCCTACGGGATGAATGCTTCGATGTGGTGAAGCAAAATGCGACATACAAATGCATTCGTGGTGCTTTTATATTCAAGCATTGCATATTCCCAATCGTAATGACACGATACATTTTAAAAGTCTCACATACCATCTTTTGTGCCGTCTTTTTTTTTTTTTTTTTTTGCAACTTAACAACAGCAACATAATGTATAGCGCTGTATTTGAGCCACTGAGAAAAAAATAAAGGACACGGTGAAAACATGTATTTTGTGATTAAAGTGGAAATTTCGGCTTTAATCTAGAAATGTCCACTTTAACCTCGTAGTTTACTTTATCATTAATGCAGACCATTGTAAACGTCATCCCAGTTTTTAATCACTACGAGCTTCTTGGATCTGACAGCAGTGGCAAGCAGCAATAGATCACCACACAGAACACATGACATGTATGATATTCCAACTCTCTGCACATTTAGAATCTTTAGATTTGTACTTGATACCACTTTCATGATGAAATGCATTAAAGTGTGTATGTTACATTTTACATATAATTTCGTTTAAATAATGAATACTGTTAATAATTACACAAATGGGGGGGATAATTACACACATGGGGGTGACACGGCGGCGGAGCGATAGCTCTGTTGTCTCGCAGGGAGTTATGTTGCTGGTATTTCCCGCTTGTATTCCACACTGTGCTCCGGTTTCCTTCCAAAGATATGTAGATTTGGAGATTTGGTGCCACTAAAATGACACTAGTGTATGTGTGTGCATGTATTTACCTTGTGATGAGCTGAGGCCTCGTCCAGGGATTGTTTCTCACTCATGCCCAATGCTTGCTGGAATAGACACATCCCTGGATTGATGGATTTAATCAATAAACATAATTTTCAAAGATATTGCGGTAAGGTGTCATCAGAATTTAAGGAGTGTTCCAGGCAATTTGCAACACAGAGAAGCCGAACATGTTCTCTCCGTGATAATATCTCGCTCTGCCACCTGGTGGATTCCTCCAGATTTACGTAAAGTACGCGCGCAAGTATAAACACTACAACGCTTGCGTAGCAGGAGCGTCCGCTGCAGCATGCGTCACGTTGCGTGAAGTATAACTCCGGCCTTACACCTTATCAGAGGAAAAGCTTCTCCAAAGACAGAAAAGGCAAAAATCCAAAGGAAGGGTACAAGTAAGATGGAAAGGTTTTAGATCTAGCCTTCCTTCATATAATGAGGAAACTTCGATCACAATTAATTTACTTTACTGAACTGTCACATCTAAATGAGAGTCACAGCACATTCAGGTACTTTGGCATTTTGGGTACTGATTAAACTTGCTTTTAATACTGAATGGCATTCATTTGATTACAATAGAAACAATCACTTTGCTACTGACACTCTAATGATGAATCATTCTGATCATGGAATGCTGGCGTACTGTTTGTAGCACACATGGAGAAAGGAGGAAAGGATCGGGAACAGAATGACAAGAAAAAACAATTTAGAAAAAACAAAGTCATGAGTCATTACCAGGAGACCAATTGGACAGAGATATCAAGGCCCAACTAAAAGACCAAGTCCAAAAACACGTGAGAGCAAAAACTAAACAGACTATAAAGCTTGAGAAATTATTAGTAATCTTCTTATTATTATTATTTTAAAGCTTAAAAAATTGTAAAAATAAAACCAGCCATGGGAAAACTCAAACTGAGAAATAAATGAGTAAATGGATGTTCACTTTTGACAGCTGGTGACTGCAACCAGTAGACCTTTGAAAGGAACAAACTATAACGGCATGTTCCATTTGTAGACAAGCTGGGTCTGCTATTTTCAACTGTTAATGCCTTTAAAACCTGTGGCACAACTGAACAGATCTAACTCCATCCTACTGCCACCTACAAGCCTGTTGTCAAACAACAGCAGTTCTCTTATTATCCAAACCAGAATGTTTTGTGTGTATTTGGGAGGTTATGATTTGTTTATAATATTTATACTTTTCTTGAGCTTCATATTGTCACTCATGGGTGACTGAGGATTCCTTCCAAGGTATGCAATACTTTGCCAGGGCAGGACGGGGGTGCTGTTGCTAATGTTCTTGTCTTTTGTTTACGCAGCTCATAGAAGGCATCCAATGAGGACATTTGACCCACCCTCAATGTTTAAAGAAGGCCCCTACCCATTACAGTCAGAGCCCTATAACTGTGAGTGTCCCCAGAAGGAAGTGTCTTTTTCAGTCCTGGACTTTCAAAAGAACAGAGCTCCTGAACAAAACTGCTCAAAATGAGCAGCCAGTTCAGGCAAATTATGTGGCCGACAAACCTGAGTTTCTGTTTATGTGGTGCCATTGTGCTTTTTTTTTTAATAGGGGTGGCCCAGTTGGCTCCCCAACTATTTCTTGGTAACCATTGAAGTTATTTGGAATCTATCTATCTATCTATCTATCTATCTATCTATCTATCTATCTATCTATCTATCTATCTATCTATCTATCTATCTATCTATCTATCTATCTGTGTCCTTTATTAATGTATTCTTATTGTCATTCAATAGAAGCAGGTAATTAATTTGTAGTTGTATATACATTTTTTATCCATTTTATAATTTTAATAAGTGAATGCATGACAGTATGTAATGTAGGCCAATATACTCTGGAATGGAATGGCTTTCTCATCAGGCTTGGTTCCTGTCCTGTAGCTGATGCTGGATAGAGTAGGCTTTGGCCCAGTATGGCTTTGTATTGGAAAGATGGAATGAATGGTGAACTAATTATTTCCTTAATCAATAAGTTGTTTCTTTAACTGGGACAGTATCTTCAGACATACTTGTGTCAATGTGGAGCTGCTTAACTGTCAAGACTTATTTACAGATGATTATTGTGAAACAGTTTCACTTTAGAAGCCCAATTGTTAAACAAAAATTGTCATTTAAAACAAGTTGTGGAAAATTGTGATTTCCATTAAATATATTTTCCAAAATCACATTTGTCCATTATACAAACCTCCTTTCACCCTTACAGCCCTGTGAGAAGTCAAAGTTTATAACAGATACTTCAATTATCAGAAACCAGACCCAAATGTCCAAGCCAGTTCATCACAGGCACATGCATGAACGTTTCCGTACACAATAAACATTACACCGTGAATCGCTAAGGGACATGCATAAAGACTATGTAAAAAGAACTCTCCCACATGAACATGGATAGAAGATGGTAAGTCTGAACATATAATGATCAAGAAGGGATGTGTGTATACAGCATAGAAGCAATAGTGCTAACCACTGAGATTTCACACCATTTTAGAACTCGCATCTACTATTTATTTTAGGTTAAAATATTCCTTAAGCATAATTCCGCAATATTTAAAGTAGAGTTTATACTGTACCTGTAACCCCCATAAAGGAAGACTTCTCCTCACCCAGATAATAGGAGCCCTAGTTAAAAAAATAAATAACATGTACTCAGAAGACGTTTATACCAAAATACCAAAAGACAGACCTGATGAAATCGAAAAAAGAACAATGAGTATTAAAAGTTTTTGCTTTAAATTCAGGCTTAAAAGGTTGCCAGTGGAACCTAAAGAATTTGTCTCAGACTACAAAAGGGTGGTCCTTAGGAAACGACCCAAGTACATTCACCCTTCACTTCAATTACACAAGTATACATTGAAGCAACTGTTTTGGCTATTTCATAGGATTTATTTAAAGCTTTAGGCAGTAAATTCAAGAATAAAAATTATTTGCATTTTCACAAAACTCATTTTTAGTTGTCAATTATAGTTTTTTTATTATTTTCATATTGTAATTGGGCGGCACGATGGTGCAGTAGTAGCGCTGCTGCCTCGCAGTTAGGAGACCAGGGTTCGCTTCCCGGGTCCTCCCTGCGTAGAGTTTGCATGTTCTCCCCGTGTCTGCGTGGGTTTCCTCCAGACGCTCCGGTTTCCTCCCACAGTCCAAAGACATGCAGGTTAGGTGGATTGGCGATTCTAAATTGGCCCTAGTGTGTGCTTGGTGTGTGTGTGTGATTGTGTCCTGCGTTGGGTTGGCACCCTGCCTGGGATTACCTTGTGCCCTGTGTTGGCTGGGATTGGCTCCAGCAGACCCTCGTGACCCTGTGTTCGGATTCAGCAGGTTGGATAATGGATGGATGGATATTGTAATTATTTAAATATCAATTTTATTTTAATGATAGTCTGTTTGAATTTAATATTTTTTAACAATATATGCTTAAAGAAAGGCTTTTTTTTAAACAGTTATTAACTACTAGCCATGGTTAATAGAATAATTAGAAAATATTTGCTATCTCTTGCCCTATGTGTATCTTCAACACCTTTACTCTGTATTTGCTTGTGCGAACGTCTCTTAACCAGCGCTTCTCCTCTCAAGGACGTTTCCGTAAAGCCTTCTCCTCAGAATCTGTCATTTTCGAGGCACCTTTCTCACCTCTTGTCTAGTTTATAATGGATGTTTTTGAGGGCAACTCTCTCTGTGTGCCTCATTTGCTTTTGCTCCTCCTTGTGTGTCTCACACTTGCACTTCCTCTTTCATCGCATCACCAAAAACCAAATTGACCAATCGGATTGCTCAGATGGACCGGACACACAGACCTTAGTGTTTTATTATATAGTAGATAATAAGCATTGTTGGTACATATTTGGGGACCTGAAAGTACTGTGTATCTTACTGGGTCAGCAGTCAGAGCATACAAAATCCACATATGAGGGGGACAGAAGAGCCAAGAATTGACATTGGGTTCAGAAGGAATGGCCATCTCGAAAAAAGTTACAGCTTGGAGCCAAAATCATCAGCAGCACTAGCTTGGTGGGTCCAAATAAAGTGCTGCTACCACCGCTTCATATTAAGCTTGGTTTAATAAGCCCTATTTATTAGAAAACTGATTTCTGAAACAGAATTTGATGGTGCAACAGATGGCATGGAAAGAAAAGCTTAAGTGTCTGTCAAAGAAGTTAACTAGAAACTTAAAAATTACAATAAAGAATTAATTTATAAACATGTTGTGAAATATGTCTTAGTTAGGTTTAAGGAACTGGGTTGCAACATGTGTCTCAAAGTTCACTTTTTGGATTCACATCTGGAATTTGTTTCCTTGAATATCTTGGACTGGTGATTGAAGAGCAGTGTGAAAGATTCCAATAGGATTTCAAGAGCATGGGAAAGAAGGTGCATGGGATGCTGGGATGTCAGTATGATGGTAGACTATGGCTGGATGACTCCAAGGGATGCAACCAAAAGAAGCTTTGGATCAAAAAAAGTGACAAAATTAGAGAAGTCATACACAAGTCCATGAAGAAGTATTGTTGTTTTCTTTACATAGATGTTTAAATATATTGGATTGACTAAATATTTGTATGTTAAATTAATTTACAACATTGTATGCATAAATAATTTGTATAATCTGTTACAATTTAAATGACCAGTTTTGTACTTAAATGTGACGTGATGGAAACATTGTAATTATATTTTTTAATATATTCAAAAATGCAAATAAACATAACTATTCACAATTAAAACACATTTTTTTGAGTTTCATTTTGCAGACCTGTGTTATGTGTTGCTGGACCCTGGGACGTGATGAAAACTGAGGCCTTGAACTTTGAACATAGTATGGGGGATCCATGACTCCTAGAAAGTGCTGCTTAGGTATCAGAGTTTTAGGGTGAACTTGGAACCAAGAGGAATGATGGGAAGAAAAGAATAAAAGACGAATAAAAACATCCACTTCTGATAATGCAAGACACAGACGGGAAGAAGAGTGGTGTTTAGAATGAGAAACTGGATGTGAAAGAGGAAAGACTATTTACAGTAAGTGGTTACAGGCAGTGCAGAGAAATGGACAAAATGTTCTCTGTATGAACTTTTTAGAGTAAGCAGAACTATATGTTCACCCTTTTCTTTATTTAATAAATAACCTTTATCTAGTGTATAGCCACTTCCATTCTGTTTAATACTTTTACAGTGGAGTCAAATATTGTCGCTTTGATAAATATTAACTAAAAAGCAAAACAAATTAAATCGCACAGATAATGAGCGATTTGAGAAAAAATTGTAAGCATTTATTCTGATACATTTTCAGACCTTTTTCAGCCCACTCAATTTATATACAGTATAAAGTGGGCAACATACACAAAATTACAGAATTTAACAAAGAAACAAACACAAGACTAAATATAAAGTCTAAAAAACTTGCTTGTGTAACCTGGCTACTATCTTCTTGCCACCCATGGAACCCTTTGCTCATTCTATGCAGGTTTAAGACCCATTCTTGAGTCACTTCTATGACCAGGAGCAGCCTCACATTTTCAACAGGGACACCAAGCTACATGTCCCTAGAGTGTTCTTATGTCTCTGCATGTCTAAACCTTTGGTTTCCTTTAGGAAGTCCAAATCTCCAGGACATTTACGGTCTGCATTTTTTAGTGGAGCAGAATGTCCCCATAAACCTGACCTCTTGTGACAAGATGGTTTTACCAACTCTACTATTTCCTTCTCAACCTCACACTCTTTATAAGAAGATCCGGTATACTTGGCACCTTAGCTCCTGCCAAATGACCTTCCTCTGACAGTCTGAGGAAGTATTGCCCATTCCTTTCCAGGTTGCCCCTATTTCTTCTTTAGCTAAGTACCCCAGTAAATCAAGTGCCTTCCATCTGTAGAAGCAAGACAGTTTATACTTACTGAGCAAATTATTGGGAGCACCTGTACACCTGCTTATTCATTTCGGTTACTTAAACAGCCAATCATGTGGCAGCAGTGTGAATCATAGAATCCTACAGATACAGGCCAGGAGCTTGAGTTAATGTTTGCATTAAATACAAGAATGGGAAAAAATGAGATCTCTGCGTTATAAACTGTGGCATGACTGTTGGTGCCAGATGGGCTTTTTTTGTAACTGCTGATCTTCTAGGATTTTATCACATACAACAGCCCAGTGGGTGGCAGAACTGTGTACGGAAATGCCTTGTTGATGAGAGAAGTAGGAGGAAGATGGCCAGACTGGTCGGAGATAATAGAAAGTCTATTGTAACTTGAATAACCACTCTGTACAACTGTAGTGAGCAGAAAAGCACCTCAGAATGCATAACATGTTGTCCCTTGAGGTAGATAGGCTACAACAACAGAAGACCATGTCAGGTTCCACTCCTGTCAGTCAGGAAAAGAAAGCTGAAGCTGCAGTGGGCAATGGCTCACCAAAACTGGACAGCTGAAGGTTGGAAAAACGTAGCCTGGTCAAATCAATGTCAAATATTTCTGAGCTAAAGAGATGGTAGGGTCAGAATTTGGTGATAACAACATGAATCCATGCACCCAACATGCCTAGTGTCAACAGTTCAGACTGGTGGAGGTAGTGTTTTCTTGGCACAATTTGGGCACATTAATAACAGTCAGTCAACCCTTGAATGACATGGCCTGTTTGAGTTTTGCTGTTGATCTTGTACATCCCTTCATGGCCACAATTTGTCAATATTCTAATGGCTACTTCCAGCATGGTAATGCACCATGTCACAAAGCTAAATACATCTCAGACTGGTTTCATGAACCTTGCAATGAGTTCAGTGTTCTTCAGTGGCCTTCCAAGTCACCAGATCTGAACACAATGAAACACCTTTGGGATGTGGCAGAATGGGAGATTCTCAGCATGAATGTTCAGCTAACAAATCAGCAGAGATTGCAAGATTCCATTACGTCAACATGGATCAGAATCTCAAAGAAACATCTAATGGAATCCATGCCTTAAGGAACTGAGGTGGTTTGGAAAGCAAACGGGGCCCTACACAGTGTTAGTGTAGTGGTCCTAAGAATTTGCCCAGGGAGTGCCACTGTTGCTCCCATCTCTTTTGACAGGTTTGCTTCTGCTAGCTTTTCTGTTCTCTAGTCTACTAATTCACTTTACTATATGTCATATATAAAACATTCTGAAAATAAATTTTTTTTTCACTTGAAAAGTGCGTTTGTTCTGAAATTTTAATTATTTTCCATTTTGTAAACATGTTTTCTGAAGCCTTTTATTGTATTAAATGAATCATTTACTTACCAATTTATTTTTGTTAGTGTATAGTTCTGATTGGTACATCCCCAACTTGAAAATGAACAGAGAAAAGTAAATTAATGAATTATATCTTTCAGTGACATTAAAATTATAATGATGCCATCTGTAAAGAAGTTCTAGCAAGTTAACACCACAAAAACCAGTAAACAAACTTCTGGCAAAAGTTGCATTTTTTGTGGTAACTAAAGGAAGTTTTGCAAACTTTTGCATTTGCACATTGAATTTTCAGACGACGGTATTACATAATGTCTGTAAGGAAAGACATTTTAAAAGCAGGAACAAGCCCTGGGTGGGCCACCAGTCCATTTCGAGCTATATGCAAACACATCTACTTTCAAACGGAAACGATTCAAGTTAGCCAACTGACGTGGCAGCATGTTTACAAGTTATAAGAGGAAACTAAATTCAGTAAAAAGAGTGCTTTTTTATTCATTAATGAACAAAGCGAAACATTTCAAGATTTGTGACATTAAAATATTCATCACATTATTTAACATTTCTACTGTCTGCAGCAAAACACAAAGAAGAATACTTATTTGTGTTCTGAGAAGTTCCATTAAAGTCAAGGAGGTGCAAACTGCTCAATTATGTTTTCTGTGATAAGTACAGAAGCAAACACAATAAGTGGATAAATTGAATTTTTTTTACAAACACATTGTACAAAGTGTATAATTTTAGGAACATTATGCAAATTAAAAATGGTATGTGATGTTCTAGTCACTGCAACCCTCTAATTGGTGCACTTGATTTAATAATTCCTCCTCCACAATGCCGTATGATAACAATATTCACCATTTGGACTGAATGTTTTTATCTCTTTGCAGACTGCAAAACACCTTGTTTTTCAAAAACAGTTTTTTCCATGATCAACACATATTTGTTGCTCCTTTTCCAAGATGTAATCTATGTAAAGTTATTTTTTATGTGCACTAAATGATATAAAGTTGCTTAGTCATTTAAGTAAACTATTTCACTTCATTAAAAGAATGATAAAAGTCTGAAAATTGCCTTTTATAGTCCCTCTATATTTAAAATCCAACGTCTGTCTTTATGTATGTATGTATGTATGTATGTAACTATTTAGCAGATTTAGATCAGGTTTTTTCTAGAATTTGCTTGAACATCCCAGTTGATTTTGCAGCCTCTCTCATCTCACTAAGTATAGTTTACTTGTGGTACCAATTTATTTGCAGGAATCCGAGAGAGATGCAGAAGGCCGATGGGAGGGGGACGGGGCCATCCTCACTCATGCGGCAGCCTCAGGGAGTCCCATACCTCCGCTTAGCTAGCGAACAAGGTAACTGCTTAATGGATTTAGATTTTTTTTTTTTTCTATAATTTGAACATTCCTGTTGATTTTGCGACTTCTCTCATCGCGCTAAGAATCACAGTTCGTTTGCAGGAGCGATATATTTGCACTAATCTGAGACACAGGCTGTGGGCCGAGGGGAGGGGGAAGTGTGACGTCAGGAGTAGGGAGCCAGACAGGGCCCTCCTCGCTGTCCTGTTTCACTTCTACATGGGCAGCTAGTAGTAAAATATAAATCAAAGTAGTGTTGTCATGCTCAGGATACACACATTCTGGCATCATTCTATACCCAGGAAATTAATAGTTATGACCAACATAGACTAGTGAAGTGAGGACACACGAACAAGAATGGTGCAAAAGTGCCTACTGAAGTTTTAGTCTCACAACAGACAGGTCCCTGAGCCTCAGTGCATTTCTTTCCCGTCTCTTTCCCACTCCTCGTTTGGGTCTCCTCAGTGAGTCTGAAACACCTGTAAGTGTAGTCATCAATTAAAATGGCTTTTGTTCAAGCCACCTCAGCCAATCACTTCTAGGATGCTAAAGCCCGGCTCTGTCATCTCTCCAACATCCTTTGGTGTCGACTGGACAACCATCAAAGCACTTTGGCCACTCTTGCTCCCTGGATGTTCAACAGAAGCGACCCACGACAGAGCACCGTTCCTCTCACTCCCTGTAGGGCCACCTCCCGAATGCCATGCCTCCTGTCTGCCACACTGGCTCGCACTCCCGATATTTACTCCTCTTTGTTCTTTCTACACATACTCTCTCTTGATTTCTCCAATCCTTTCTCTGTTCTTTCTTCCTCAATATGTTCTCTTTTTTCTCAAATTTTTTCTACCTGAACTCTTTATGCTCTGTAGGTGTAGGTGCTTTGCTTATTGATCTGAAGAGTGTCAATGAGGAACAGCAGAGCCGATCACACCTGCACATTAACAAGCAATTAGCTAGTTTCCCCACTGAATACCTCACGCCTGCATGACTTTCCAGCGTCACACACCCACACCCATCAAGTCCAAGTGCACTGTTTCCATTTAAAAATTATGCATTGCCAAGGACGACACCACAAGTGTTCATTCATGCAGTGTATCTCGAAAGGATCTGAGACTTGAAAAATACAAGTCTTTCTACGTAGTGTAGTGTTCCTGCATATGCACTCAGCTCTGAGGCTTAAGTACTATCCCCCAATTTTGAGAAAGTCAGACTCCTCTACAAGAAGATGCCCATGGCAAGGTAACTCACCTCTGGATATAAACCATGTAATGAAATGATCCATTATTGATTTTTTTTTTTAATTTATTTTTGGCAAAGCTTTGTGTCATTTTTGTATTCGTTCTTTGTACTCCTATAGGATTTTATAGAACAAGGAATCCAAATATGGCACTTGTTTTTAAGTTTAGTAAGTACTACGTCCACAAATATGTGCTTGGACGCTTCATCATTGAGGTTCCCTGGGGTCACTGGGTGTTTTGGGTTTCGCAATATCAGACACCCTCACCCAGGTGACCCAGAATTGACACCTTGTAATATACTCTACTTGTTCCTGAGACTGAGACAGCTTTAGCTACTTTGACGACTTGAGTGATCTCTGAGGCATGTGAGTTGTTCGCTGCTATTGCTTCCCTATCAGCTCTTTGGTGAAGTCAAAAGGAAATAGCTATGAATGCAGCTTGTTTCCTGGCTCTGTCTCTCTGTTCTGCCTCCTATGCCATTTTGCCCTGCATGCTGACATTAGCTTCTAATTGATAATGTTCCGGAACTTCACAACTGATGTTTTTTCCTGGTCCTCTGCACTCTTAAACCATCTAGATAGTGGCCAAAGCTCCTGACATAGCTGATGACTCTTCTGTTCATGGCATAAGTAGCCTTGATTTTCTTCTCTGGCACTTGTACCAACCTTTCCACTCCATAGTTCACAATGACTGCAGGCATTGCTTGTAGTCAGCTGTCAGCCTCTCCATTCCGTATGTTCCAAATTTTTTGGGCTGCATCTACCTCAGAGCGTTGACCCACCGCACCAACCCCCCCTCCCCCGCCGCTCTCTCTTGCTAACTGGGGGCCTTTTAACATACACCTGATATGCTAATATGCCTAGCGAAGTAGTTTTAGGAGCCTTAAGGTTTAAACTGTTCAGAGATTCGATCAGTGCAAGATTATTTGTATTTACTGGGAAAATCACCTGACCTATCATAATGTCATCATTGAAGCAAATATGACCAGCACTGCAAAATCAGCTCAGCTGGATGGATCTATGCACGTGAATACCCAAATCGTATTTTCCAATATAAGTTTTCTCCAAATCAGTTTTGCTGAGGACGAAGACACCAAGTGACCCCCACATATCTCTCCTTTCAAGAGGTCCTATCTATACCACTAATCACTTGACCCTAGTCATTAAACATCTTCTACAGAGTCGGAGCTCCATCTATACTGTAGGCTCAGCTTCCCTGGACATTTTTGCTCATTTTGTGTATCACCAAAATCATTTCTTTGTACTGTGTGTTCACATATATAGTAGAATAACCAAGAGCTAAAACAATATTTACATTTAGACTTGTAATAATGCACTAATGATTGTTATAAATAGAAAAGCAAAAATAAATAAGTGACAATTTAATTACCATCCATTTCCTTTTGTGGGATCATCCAGTAAGACCCGACATATATACAAAAGGCAGCTTAGTAACTTCAAGGAAAAATTAAACAAACGAATCCTAAGACCTGTAAAGAAAGATAACACAGTTTGAATATTACATACAAATTGTAATCAAGCTGAATAGATTGTGTAAAATATATCTTTGTACCAGACAGTCATAAAGCTCATGAAATAAAATCTGTTAAACTTAACATGAATATGGAATATATTCCTGTTGCTGACTCCTGAGATCAGAGGCTGCTTTCTACAGAAGTGTAAACATACTTTAAAGTAGATAGACAAAAGCCAGTATAAAGTGCCTTTATTAATTTGGGCATCCTATGGCATGCATTAAGGGCTGAGTTAAACCCAACTGCAGATCTTAAAATGCTGCTTCCTTATTTAACATAGTTAGAGATCTTGTGAGCCTAAGAGTCCTTGAAACTAAATGGTTACTTAAAGAATTTCCTCCACAACTCATTTACAACAAATTAGCTTTTTTGTTTTAGAGAAATGTAACCTGTGGAAAAAAAAAGAAAGCCTGGCAATACAGCCCCACTACTTCATGTTTTACAAGAATTTATTTTTGCAAGACAGGCTTGCAGACAGACATTACCACTAGTAATCAAATGTCCCTCTTGACATTCTCAAATTGTCAGCCTGTTATTTTACCAGTCCTGGCTCCTTTCTTCTGTCCTTTCTCATGTCCAAAGTTTTCAACCTAGACATCCATCAGTTATGAAAAGAACATATGACACATATGGCACTTGCCATTGTCAGCAGGCAAATTCACAGACGCCATGCTTGGTAAGCAATTTAAATTTAGCATGTTAGCAGTCGGCATGTATCTGCTATTCTTGGTTTTCTATTAGGTTGCATCCTTTTGATTGATTAACTTTTGTTAGTTTTTTAATTAAGAATACATACTGGTACACCATTATACGTGATTTGAATTGCTTGCAGAAGTAATTTAAATAGTCCGGAAAAAAAAATGCAACAATAAAAAATCTAATATAAGACAAAAATCATAACTGAGTGCAGTTTGAATGCAGCATTAATAGCCTGTACCAAAATCTAGACTGAAACAGAGCCGATGTACACTTTCAACTATGTTCAAACATCAGTTGAAGTTACGCTGGGGTTGGATATTCCAACAAGACAATGACCCAAAACACAGTTCGAAATCTACAAAGGCATTCATGCAGAGGGAGAAGTACAATGTTCCGGAATGGCCGTCACAGTCCCCTGACTTGAATATCATAGAAAATCTATGGGATGATTTGAAGCAGGCTGTCCATGCTCGGCAGCCATCAAATTTAACTGAACTGGAGAGATTTTGTATGGAAGAATTGTTAGAAATACCTCCATCCAGAATCCAGACACTCATCAAAGGCTATAGGAGGACAGCATCTAGAGGCTGTCATATTTGCAAAAGGAGGCTCAACTAAGTATTGACGTAATATCTCTGTTGGGGTGCCCAAATTTATGCACCTGTCTAATTTTATCATGATGCATATTGCATATTTTCTGTTAATCCATTAAACTTAATGTCACTGCTGAAATACTACTGTTTCCCTAAGGCATGTCATATACTAAAAGGAAGTTACTACTTTGAAAGCTCAGCCAATGATAAGCAAAAATCCAAAGAATTAAGAGGGGTTCCTAAACTTTTTCATATGACTATAAATGAAAATAATAAATACAGTATAAAAGAACATATGAAATTTGAAACCTTATAGTTTAAAGATGTAAGGATTAAGTGAAAATAGCCATTGAGGGAGTGGTAAAGATGCTGGCTGCTCTTTACTGCAAAACTAATATGTACAGTAATTGTATTATTATTATTACTAATATTAATATCAACAATAATAATATAATTATTATCACACAACTATTTTAGATACACTGTAATTTTAAAGTACAGCATTCAAATACTTATTTCTGCTCTATGAGCTTTTAAAAAGCATTAGACATTATATATACAGTATGCATAATTAAAACAAAACATTTAAAAGAATAAACTCTTGCAAGTAGGCAAAGAAAGTACTCACTTGATCTTTGGTTTTTGATGAAGAACAGCTTCAGTCTCTCTTTAAATGTGTTTTCATCCACATAGAATTCAACCTGCACCCTGAAAAACAGGTAGAGTCAAAAATGTATTACAAATATATTATATTTTGGCATGCAAACCACATTTTTTTAAAAATAT
The DNA here is from genome assembly GCA_026402145.1 of Polypterus bichir lapradei. NCBI lineage: Eukaryota > Metazoa > Chordata > Cladistia > Polypteriformes > Polypteridae > Polypterus > Polypterus bichir. The sequence continues at coordinate 19,597,638 of JANRMT010062857.1, read as the reverse complement.
TAAAATAATATTTTTTTAATTTTCAAAGAATTTATTTCTTTTTATGACTTAATTTATATTAAACTGCTGTTGCCTTTCCCAGATCTCTTTACACCTTGCTCTCAGCATTGCCTGCCCCTATACCCCCCCCCCCTTCCCTCCCCTCCCCTGGGACTTAATTAAAAGGGTTTGAGAACATGTTTGTTTTATTTTCAGCTCACCTAAAGAATGCTGTAATTGTATTATACATGAACAGCCAAATATATTGTGTTAGTTCAAATCATCTCTTTCGGCTATTACCATCATGGAAACATCATCAGCCACTAAGGTCAAGAACTATTTGGCACATAAACAGTGTCATGCATGCACATCTGTGGACCACTCTTCGGGATCATCTGAAGTTTGTACTACAACTCTGGGTCTAGAGGGGGTGCTGACCCAAACCTTCTCCTCTCTTGTTCCTTCCACGGCACAGGTGAGATTTTTGGTGAGGGCGACTGACTCTACCCCTTACAGTCCCTGACCTATAAATCCAGCTGCTGCCAGAAGATGCTGTTCAGTCTTTTACCACACTTACCACAGGACAGATTTCTTTCCTTGCAGTGCTACCATTACGTAGCAATCTTATTTTGAAAGTTCCTTTGTATTGGCATACATATCAGCCCAAATTTTTATTAACTTTTCTTATATTTTTGATGCAATTAAACGAAGATGACCAGGTTGGTGCCCCATTTTCCAGGGGTGATGTGCAGTTTTTCAACCTCAAGAGCTTTCTTCCTACAGCAGTCCCTCTGTTTAACCAGTCTGTGATTCATTCTTGTTTCTTCCTGATCTCCAAACTGCTCCATTCAACCTAAAATATGATTAATTCTTAATAACTTGCTCTATATTTTATCAGGCATGAGTGCATTGTTAATTTTTTGATATATTTGTGTTTTTCTGCAATATATTATTATTAGTCAATGCTGCTGCATTTAATATTAAAATGGTCTCAATATATTAAATGTTGTGCCAGTAATTGCATTGACTCTTAAGTCTGTGGATGTAACACCAGTAGTTAGCCGAGCGCTGAAATTCAAGTTCGAATTTCTGATGTAAATTTTTTACATGTATTATAGTAATGTCATACATGGCCGGTCAGACTCATTCATAAAGGGAAAAATTTAAATGGGTCATCAAATTGTGCAAAGCCTATGGGTCACAGAATCGCAAAGTGTCTGTTCCTCCTCAATAACCTGATGAATGAATAGCACCAAACATCTTATCCATCTATTTATATTTAAAAGACTCCCACAACTTTAAAATTATTAACAAAGAAATTGCAGGAATTTTTAGCAAGTGTACATATCCAGAAGCACTTAAGCATATTTCATTTGAATGTAGGACATGAGAGAAGCAAAAAGGGTCTTTGGGGCAGGCACAGCTAATTTTTGAGGGACAACTTGGATATAGCCATTTATATCCCAGGTATGAAATACTTGTTTCAGTTTATTTTTTTTGTAACAAATTAATGTTTATAGTGGAAGTCTGTTATCACTTCAGATTTATTTATTATGTTATTGTTTTACTATTGTCATGTATGGTAAATTTTCCACCGAACCTGGGGTTCGGCCTGTCGTCTAATGCCTTCTCTCTTTCTCCTTATGCAGATCAGATGAGTTACAGCCTTTCCACCGCTGATGGTGTTTCCATTGTCCGCCCTCCTGGACCCTCCCTTTTCTACCTGGGTCTTGTATCATGTACAGGGTTACTGCTCCAACGATCACTCTTGATCCCACCCACTTTAACAATTGTACTAGATTCGCCAATGGGATCTGCCCCTACTCCTGGTGGGTTGCAAAGATGCTATAATTTTAAAAAAGTGGATCTTGACACCAGCATGGTTGAGAAACATTCATCTAAGTCATAGGTTCCCAAACCTTTTTGGGCCACCGCCAACTTTGCAAGACATACATTTTGTAATGCTCCCCCATTATAACAGTTTTCCGCGTTCAAGCCGTTTGATATTTTCAACATAAATAGCAACTAATGATACATTACTGCTTATGCCGTTAAATTATGGAAAAAGTAGTGGTCAATATGTGCTTCATCTTGAACACAGTTATTGATATACCAATTTTGATGAAACATAGCCCATATGTAAAGATTGTAAAGTGTATGCTCGAATAACATTATGCACAGTGTGGTATATGGCCGACAGTTCATCCCGGCCCATACCCCCATGCCGCCAGGTGGAGCCCTTCTTGCAACATGGAGATGCCTCAAGTTCCAGCAGGGCATCATGGACAATGGAGTTTTACATCACAGCCCTGCTGGATATTATGGGGGCCTCCAGGGAATGCTGCAGGGAGGCTCAACGATTTATATTTTCAGTATAACCCGGAAGTACATCCCAGTCACGGGGACAGAAGAAATGACGTACTTCCAGGTTGAAGAAAAAGAGGAGTTTTCACTTGACCTGGAAGTGCTGGGGAATCACATGGGCTGAGGGATCAGAAGAACTATAAAGGACTATGGGAAACCCCAGCGAGCTGAACTGAGTTGGGAGGAAGGGTGACAACGCATCTGGGAGTGGAGGATTTGATTATTGTATTGTGGATTATTGTGTGTATTGGGTATAGTGGAGGTGGAGGTGCTTTGTGCACATTATTATAAATAATAAAGTCAACATTTGGACTTTTATCTGGTGTCTGACATCTGATTCTGAGGATTCAAGAGGACGACATCCCCCCCTATCTGTCACAACAGTTTCATACAATGGTTTAAATATGAACATTCGGAATACATATTAAGAGATTGCATTACATTAGTAACAATCTCATTGTAATAATTAAAACAACATCAAATATATTAGAAAATTGTTTATTTCGAACTTATAAAGTAAAAATACAAAGCAAAAATAAATTAATGTGGAGTTTCATACAATGGTTTAAATATGAAAATTCGGAATACATATTAGGAGATTGTATTAAATTAGTAAGAATCTTATTGTAATAATTAAAACACCATCAAATGTATTAGAAATTGTTTATTTTGAACTTACAAAGTAAAAATACAAAGAAAAAATAACAAATTAATGTGAAGAATGAGCCCGATGCATTTTTAAAAGTTTGTTAATATCGGGTTCAACTTTCGTTAAAAACAGTCGTAAATCGCCACGCTCAGTTATATGCAATCGGTTCCTTTTCTTAGATAGTAAATTTGTTACAGCACTAAACCCACGCTCAGCCAAATAAGAAGATGGAAATGTAATTAAAAATTTCTGCACTATTTCTCATAGTCCAGGGAACAGTGTCGGTATTGATTTCTGAAGCCAGAACTCTTGGTATCCACTTTTGAATTTTATTTTTAGTTCTTCATTTGTTGTGAGTTCTATGAGTTCCACTTCTAAATTTGATGATCCTGCTGTGTTTACATGTGAGAAAGGATCTAGAACCCAGTCTGGTATATTCATGTTTAGAATGTCCTTGAATCGTTCACTGAAATCAGCAGGAGAACCTCCAAAGTGTTGGCAGTATGTAAGTAAATCTTTTTGAGAGACACTGCTGATAAATTTGAAAAGTGTGTATATTCCCCTCGGCCTAGATTCCACTTGAACAGAAGAAGTTTCCCCACAAAAGCGGCAATAACATTTTTTGTTTTAATTAAATTAAATTCATCACCTTGTAATTGTAGATTGACTTCATTAAATATTTTGTCATTTTTGGATGTAATCAGGTTGGCCCACAATCCGTCATCTCTGTTTTCTAGGAACTTTAGTACTGAATCAAACAAAATGTAAAATCGATTCAGACAAATACCTTTTGAAAGAAAGAAAAGAAACTTCGAAGAACAACAAACTTCTGTGTGAAGCAGCACACGATTAAAACCTTCACCGTTTTCACTACAAAGTTGGCTAAACAATCTGTCACTCAATGAATTGCTTCTTATCTTGTTGACTGCTCTAATAATGTGTATGCAGGCGTTCACTTAAATTCTTCACAACCAAATGTTGACGATGAACACAATGTATAGCAAGTACATTTGGTATTGCTTGTTTCAAATGCGCTATGAAACCCTTGTGGCGCCCTGTCATTGCTGGAGCACCATCAGTAGCAGCAGACAAAATATTATGAATAGGAATGTCTTTCTGTTGAAAAAACTTATTCATGGTATTAAATATAGATTCTCCCTTTGTATCCGCTTCCAAATTTTTAGCAAATAATAATTCTTGACAAATTTTTTTTTCTTTTATGAATTGTACATATGATAACAGTACTGCTTCATTATTTGGGAGATTTGATTCATCGAGTTGAATGGAAAATTGGTATGTCTTGAAATAATCACACAATGATTTTTCAACGTCTTCAGCCATTTCATTGATTGTTCTTTGCACTGAATTATTGCTGAAAAGAATTTTCCTGATGATATGTGATGCTAGCTTATGAAGCATAGTGTTTATTACTTCCTTTACTGCCAACAAGATTAATCCCTCATCAATTGTGTGTGGTTTTCCCGCTTTTGCAATTAATAATGAAATATTATAAGAAGCTTGTAATCCGTCTTTATCTTGTTTAGTGGATGACGCAAAAAGTTTTGATATAGTTGGACTTATAAAATATTTTTCTTCTTGTACTTGAAAATAGGACAAATCTTTAACCTTTTTGTCAGCATGCATTTTAGTCAAATGCTCTTGTAGCCTAGAAGGCTTCATTGCTTCATTTGAAAATACTTTTTGGCAAATCAAGCACATAGGTAATAAATGGTTCGTAGGAGACTGAATAAAGCCATATTTCAAATAATCAATACTGTACTGTCGACATTTCTTCTTAGATTCAGACATAATGAAGTAATAAAATTTGCAACAATATTCACAAAATAAAAGATTTAATTTACACTTTGTATGACTCCACTTATCTATCACACTTTCGACTGATGATTGTTGGCAAAGCACACAAAAAATAATGAAACTTGTTCCTAAACCACTGGTACTTATAGATTTGAAATCCAGCCCAAATCGACTTGCATGCATTGACTTGTTTGCGATACCATCATACTCGTGCTGTGAAGAAGTCACTGCAAGCACCCATATTCCTGTTGAAACATGCTGAATTGCATGAATTACCTACGTAATAGTTGTCCGACATACTACTAGTTAAGACTCACCTGCTGCGTGGATAGACTAAAGCCTGTATGCCTCGTTCAATTTTTTATTTTGCATGCAAGTGCATTTTGTTCGTCCGATCACGACATTGTCTGAATAATTATAAATAATAATTAATAAATAAAATAATTACACAAGATATAAACACCAAACCTACAAAACATAACCACAGAACACAGTATAATAAGTTTCGAATAATATTTGCTTTGTCTTTTCCTTCTAGTTAGCAATATAAGTTGGTACTAACTAGGCTAACTAAAATTTACAATATTATTTCTTTCTTGCCATTATTATTTTTACTCGTAATATTAAATTATATAAAATTGGGTTTATTTTTGTACAAATCAATTAGAAAAGTGATTTTTATATATTTTTTATATATTTTGGAATGAAATATAACGAATATATTTGCTATTGTAAACATAACCTATTTTACACACATATATACATGCTCTATTTTCTCATTGACGTATATTTCAGTCAGACATGGTCAATTTTCAAATGATTAAATAATTGAAATAGAAAATTGATGAAAAAATTGATTGTGTAAGACAGGCATAAGATGAATTAAAATGCAGAATTTATTCATGATTATTCAATCACAAAATCATGAAAATAATTAATTTTTAAATATATATTATTGATTTCTTCTATAAGGAGCCACCGACCCCTAGACCACCTGAACACCCCCCAAATGCTTCTGCAGCCACTATTGCCCCCCTAGAAGGCTTTAGTGCCCATTGGGGGGTAGTACCGCCCACTTTTGGAACCTATGATCTAAGTTAATAACAAATAAGAAACACAAAATAATTGATCACATAAGTATTTATACTTTCACGTCAGTATTTAGTAGTTGTGCCATTGGCAGCCATGACAGCCTTGAGACTATCCACAGGTCTTTTTCTATGAGCTTTGCACATCTGGACATTGTCATTGTTCCCTATTCTTCTTTGCTAAACTCTGTCAGGTACAGCCTTTTTTAAATCCAGCCACAAAAATTCAGTTGAATTGAGATTTGAACCCTGACTTTGCTATTTCCCGGATATTAACGTTGTTGTTTTTAAGCCATTTCTGTATAGCTTTGTCTTCAGGCTTGTGGTTGCTGTCTTGCTGTAAAGCAAATCCTCCAGGATTTAGCTGTACTTTGAGGCATTCATTTTCATTTTACAAACCATCCACAGCCTGCTGCAGGGAAGCATCCCCAGTGTGTGATACTACCAGTAGAGTGCTAGATGGTGTGTTTTTTGGTAATGTGCAGCGTTCAAGTATGGGATTTAAATGGGTAGCCACAAAGTTCAGTTTTATTCTTGTTTGACCTATTGAAGTTCAGCCTGGCCACAGACAGATACAGGACACACACAAGTCACAAAATACACACGTTTATTATTTTCTTCACACAGCACAATGCCCACAGTGCACAAACCCCACAATGCTCAGTCCTTTTCCTTCTTTCCCTCGTTCTCTTTTTTTAGGTCGCCTTGACTCCTCTCCCTCAACCTCCATTCTCTGCCTCCCGACTCCAGCTCCTTGAATGGAGTGAGGCGGCCCCTTTTATATTGTACCCAGATGTGTTCCAGGTGCTCGTTGATAACCTTCTTGCAGCACTTCCTGGTGCGAAAAGATGCCGACGGAAGACGAGAAGAAGTGGGCCACTAGGGTGGACAAAAGAAGAGCTGCTCACGAAGCAGCAAGCGCATCAACCTCTGAGCAAACAAATGCTAAACGGACAGAGAAAGAGGATGAAAACTATAAGTCTGTTATCCAAAAGCTCAACAGACTTTCAAAGAGACATTTGTGAGACAGAGAGGAAAAACATTTTCAATTGTTCCTATAAAGTACTACCGTGTTCCCCTAAAAATAAGACCGGGTCTTATATTAATTTTTGCTCCAAAAGATGCACTAGGGCTTATTTTCAGGGGATATCTTATATTTATTCATGTACAACAATATATGTCTATCCGAATACAGCCATGTCAACTTCTTCTGAAATATCCTCATAACTCACCACATTCAAACCCTGAATTCCAGCCTGAATTTCTTGCTACTCCAGCTGCTTTTAGGAATCCATCCAGGATTGATGTGCATGCTTCGATGTTTGATGAATGGTTCGATGCCGACGTACAAATGTATTCATGTTGCCTTTATATTCAGGCGTCGCATATTCCCCAAAGTAATGACACGATATATTTTAAAAGTCTCACATACCATCTTTCTGTGCTGTGTTTTTTTTTTTTTCTTGGTACCTTTCAATACCATCAGAATGTACGGCAGTGTATTTGAACCACAGAGAAAAAAAATGACATAATGATATCTATTTTATGATTAAAGTGGAAATTTCGGCTTTAAACTCGAAAAATTCACTTTAATCCCGTTACTGGTGTTATGATATTTTATGTTAATCACAAACATTTCTCTGTTTTATAGTTTGTTGCTGATGTAATTTTTGAGGTTAAAAATACATATGTTGAATATTATGTGATTAGGACAGCACAAAGCCCTTCATGTTGTTTATCATTGCCGCTTTTTAAATCTATCATCTCAGGTATAAATTCTATGCATGGTTGCTGTCTGTGTGGAGCTTTCCTCCCAAAAGACATGCAGAATGAGTTAACTGATGGTTTTAAATTGCTCCTGGTGCCCAGTGCAGTGGTGCTTCCTGCTTTTCATCCAGCGATGCCAAGACAGGCTCTGGGCCCTCAGTGACCCTAAACGGGATTGGGGGGGTTTAAGAAAATTATGCTCTTTTAGAGTTGTAATTTACTTCTAATAAATTATACTTGTAAATAGGTGTCTGAAGAGCACTAAAAATAAATTGAACTGTCTAGAAGAGGTAGAAATATTGTATATCCATCTGACGAACTTGGAAACTGAAAGAGCTTGCTTCCCTTAAGACTGCAGAGAATGATGAAGAGAATTAACTTTTTAAGTTCTTGTCTATAAATTGAAATTAATGAGTGCTCTATTTGATTTATGCTGCATATTTTGACCTTATTAAATAGAGTTAAATGATTTGGTGCTCCATCATCATTTTAGAATTATTAAAAAATAATTATCAAAAGGAAGGCCAGATGAGGGCCCTCACGGACCCCAGGGTGTTGAAACTCGAAAGCACATTACCCCCACCAGACGGACACGTATATTTACACATTATGGACATCACGGATATCAATAATACTGTAAATCAGATAAAGGCATTAAAAAAAACTCTAAAACTTGCTATCAGTTCAATTTCACTGTCTTTTCTTTTTCATTAGTGTATTATAATGAATATAATAAATTAAACATTTTTGAAAGGTTCATACTACTGTCTGGCAAAAAAAACTAAATGTGTAACTGCACTTTTGATGTTGCATATTTGCAGCAAGTAAAATAAAAGACCATCTGGGAAACCATTTGTTTGGGTTTGGCATTTTTTGGTGCTTCTTATTCCCTTCCCTTTAGTGTCCTTGTCAGCTTCAACAAAGGTACCAGAATGATTATTCAGAGTGATGCCATAGGGCAGGAGTGTCAAACTCCAGGCCTGGAGGGCCATAGTGGCTGCAAGTTTTCATTCTAACTCTTTTCCTAATCAACGAGCAGTTGTCACTGCTAATTAACTTCTTTTCCCTTCATTTTAATAGCTCCATTTTTAAGGATTCAGTACTCTGAATTGATTATTTTCTTCATTAAATGGCAGCTAATACAGAAATGAGATATGAAATGAGCCAACAGTTGACCAGCTAAATTGGGTCTTCAAACTCCAACCAATTTCACTCCAACCACTTTTTTAATGAGAAGCTGATTGTTGCTGTTAATTAAACTCGTTATTTAATTCCATGGCTCATTGCTGCTTTCATTTTGTCATGGCAGACATTTCCAAAACTGTTGATTTTCAGTTTTTTCATCATCATCAAGATCATCATCAAAATGTTTTGGGGACCTGAGAGATCAATCTTACTGAGACCTTCACTAGGATAGATCTTTCACTAGGATAGATTTACCTGATATACAAAAAATAATATCTCAATTAAAATCCTCCACCTGCGTCCTTGACCCAAAACCAACAAGGCTTTTCAAAGAAGTATCGGGCGTGCTAATTGATAATGTTCTGGACATAGTAAATTTGTCATTAGATACGGGGGTCTTCCCAGACTGTCTTAAGACTGCTGTAGTCAAACCCCTTCTTAAGAAACATAATCTTGACCCCTCGGCTCTTGAAAATTTTAGACCCATCTCTAACCTGCCTTTCTTAAGCAAAGTTCTGGAGAAAGCAGTCATTATGCAGTTAAATGACCACCTAAATAAACATGCTATTCTTGATAAATTTCAGTCGGGTTTTAGAACAAATCACAGCACAGAAACTGCACTCGTTAAAATAGTAAATGATTTGCGAGTGAATGCAGACAGAGGCTATATATCTGTTCTCATCCTCTTAGATCTGAGTGCTGCATTTGACACTATTGATCACAATATTCTTAGAAATCGCCTTAGTCAATGGGTGGGCCTCTCTGGCAGTGTCTTAAATTGGTTTGAATCCTACCTGACAGGGAGAAAATTTTTTGTTAGTTGTGGTAATCAAATCTCAAAGACACATGATATCCGATATGGTGTTCCACAAGGCTCTATCCTGGGTCCGCTGTTATTCTCAATCTACATGCTTCCGTTAGGTCAGATTATCTCAGGGCACAACGTGAGCTACCACAGCTATGCTGATGACACACAGCTGTATTTATCAGTAGCACCTGATGACCCCGATTCTATTGATTCACTAACACAATGTCTGACTTGTATCTCAGAATGGATGAATAGTAACTTTCTCAAGTTAAATAAAGAGAAAACTGAAATCTTAGTGATTAGCAATAATGGATACAATGAGGCTATTAGAAATAAACTGGATACATTAGGATTAAAAGTCAAGACGGAGGCAAAAAGCTTAGGGGTAATTGTTGACTGTAATCTGAATTTTAAATCGCATATTAATCAGATCACTAGGACAGCATTTTTTCACTTAAGAAACATAAGTAAAGTTAGACCTTTTATATCACTGAAAGATGCTGAGAAATTAGTTCACGCGTTTGTTTTCAGTCGACTAGATTACTGTAACACACTCCTCTCAGGACTACCCAAAAAGGACATAAATCGTTTGCAACTAGTGCAGAATGCAGCTTCTAGAATCCTAACTAGGAAAAGAAAATCCGAACACATTTCTCAGGTTCTGATGTCACTACACTGGTTACCTGTGTCATTCAGGATTGACTTTAAAATTCTGCTTATGGTTTATAAAGCCTTAAATAATCTCGCCACTTCTTATATATCGGAATGTCTGGCACCCTATATTCCAAATCGTAACCTGAGATCCTCAAATGAGTGTCTCCTTAGAATTCCAAGAACAAAACTTAAAAGAAGTGGTGAGGCAGCCTTCTGCTGCTATAAACCTAAAATCTTGAATAGCCTGCCAATAGGAATTCGCCAGGCTGATACAGTAGAGCAGTTTAAAACACTGCTGAAAACACATTACTTCAACATGGCCTTTCTATAACTTCAATTTAAGTTAATTTAACTTAATCCTGATACTCTGTATGTTCAATTTCCTCATAATAACTATTCAGGGTGGCTCTAAAATCCATACTGACCCCTACTCTCTTTTCTGTTTCTTTTTCTGGTTTCTTTGTGGTGGTGGCCTGCGCCACCTCCACCTACTCAAAGCTTCATGATGCTCCAACAATGATGGATGGATTAAAAGGCAGAATTCTACGTGACCATCATCATCAAGCCTTTCCGTGAGAACCCTAAATCCAAAGAGGACTGTTTCATTTATGTTAGGTAGAATGCCCAGAGGGGACTGGGCGGTCTCATGGTCTGGAATCCCTACAGATTTTTTTTTTTCTCCAGCCGTCTGGAGTTTGTTTTTTCTGTCCCCCCTGGCCATTGGACCTTACTCTTATTCGATGTTAATTAATGCTGATTTATTTTGTTTTCTTATTGTGTCTTTTATTTTTCTATTCTTTATTATGTAAAGCACTTTGAGCTACTGTTTGTATGAAAATGTGTTATATAAATAAATGTTGTTGTTGTTCACCTTTCTTTATTTTCAGATATTGTGTGATGGGCACAGGTGAGCTGGTCATGTGGCGGCTTATTTTGTGTCTCATTCTTGTTTGGCTGCTCATTATGGAAAAAGAAACAACTAAGGGACTTGAGTCAAGTTAATTAAAATTAAGGCAGAAGAAGTTAATTAGCAGTAAAAACTGTTCATTAATTAAGAAGGTGGTTAGAATGAAAACCTGCAGCCACTGCGGCCCTTCAGGACTGCAGTTTGACACCCGTGCCATAGGGGAACCATTTTTGCTTCACCAAAAGACCCACCCACATGAAGGATCCAGAAAGAACCCCCATTTATTTAGATAGGTAACATGCTCCTAAAATAATCATGAATAGAAGTCAACAAGAAAGAATAACGACTTCATACGTGAAGAACCCTTCCCAGAATGAACTGATGCTTTGTCAAACAATGTTTCTATGAGGAACCACACAACCCAGTAAAAAAACTTAAAGTGCCATTAAAGAGCTGTTATTTCTAAGAGTGTAGTTTATTTGCCTGCAAGGGAAAATTAAAACTTTACCGAAGCTCAAGAAAAATATAAATGTTACTAGGCTGTTCACCCCCAGCTCGCTTCGCTCGCCAACCTCCCCCCGGCCTGCACTATACGCCAGGAACTTCACATCTCTGCTGCTCACGTTGTGAAGAGGGAGACTGAATGCTCCTCCGAAACCCCCTCTTAAACGGTGATACAATGGGAAACAAATACAGGTTTTTTTTTTTACCTCCTCTTTGCTCAGTCAGCTGCTGGCTTGCTGCTTCTGCCGTGCTGCGTGATCTCCATCTCACACAGTGCTTCAAACATGTAAAAACCTGTACAGCAGCTGTCCTACTCTTTGTCTTTTATTTCCGGCCCCGGGTGTGATTAAATCTCTTGGCACAAAGTCTTGTCTTGCGGGATGTGAGTTCTTGATATTTTTTTAGTTTATAATTTAAAAACATAATAAGGATCTGAAAATCTAACAACATCACATTAATGTTCGATAAATTCTGAAAAGAATGATACCAAACATATATATGTAGGTTTTAAAATAAGCCCAATTTAAAGCGTGAAAAAAAATCACATAAAAACGTCACATAAAATCGTTGCATTTTTAGGTTTAGGACTTCATATATACAGTATATAGAGTAGATAATAAACCACAAACCCCAAAACACACACAAGAACTTCTGGCTGGGATAACAGGCTTGTAGGTGACAGTAAGATGTGCCCAGTTGTGCCACAGGTTTACATTTACAGGGATTCACATTTGGATAGAACAGATCCCGCTTGTTGTGTCCATAAATGGAACATGCTGACAGAAGTTTGTTCCTTCCAAAGTTCCCGAAGTCATTACAATCTTGGTAACAGAGTGAATCATATCTATTGCGGAGTTAATAAATATTAACAGGGTGATGCAAATGTATTTCCCTTGGCAGGTAGTGTGGATAAATTCAATCAGTATTTTAGGATCTGCACTATACATTTTAGTAATAATTGTACTGTGCTTACTCTTTTGTACCATTGCTTATTCACAAAGATGTCCAGTTTTTCTCCTGCTGTTTTCATTCCATCTGATCATTTCAGATGAAACCCATCCAGCATTAAATAGCATCTGGAATAAGAAGTACCCAAAATTTCACATTAACTGAACTCACCACAATACATCTATGTGGGTGCTATTGGACTGTGCATTGCTGCAAAAGCTGCTCGAATTACCCGTTGTCTAACTATCTGTAAGGTCAGGCTCATCAGTCTTGACTGCAGTATACAATATACATCTTGTTCAGATCATCATTCTGGTTTATTCATTTATTGATTTTAAAGATATAGTTATCAGTTTAACAACATCTTTTCTGTTTTTTAATTTTTCCTTTTGTTCCACCTATGGACTCTCGTGTTGAATGATCATCCATTTTGTCTTCTTCTCTTTTACAGTAGCACATCAAATGTAGATCATGTAAATGTGACCCATTAGACATCTGCTCTCATTGTGCTTTATCCACTCTTTGTTTCTTGTAAAAGCTTTTTATTTAGGTTTGATCGGAAAGTTTTATAATATTTAGGTCTGAAGTGGGGAAGGGATGGATGCGGTATAATGCGTTGTTGAGAGGGCCTGTCAGCATAAACTTCGACATTTCTTGTTATCTGTTTTTTTTTTACCGTAGGCTAAGGCCTCTTTGTGAGTAGGGCCCTAGGGTATGTACCTGAGTCACCCATATCATAGATTTTTTAATAAAGGAAAATTTACAAAAAGACAAGGAATGAAAATGTATTTATAATAAAAAATATACTCCCACAAATTATATTATAATGTAAATCCAAATGAGTTCGGTTTCTCAAAAATGTAAATAAATGTCAGTAAATAATAATGTGGTTAATGAAATGTGTGTAAAAATCATTGAATCATAAATCCATACATTTATTTAATTCATTTAACCCAACTTTAGGGTCACAAGCTGGAGTCTATCCCAGAAGCACTGGCACCAAAGCATAAGCCAACACTAGATATGGCATCTGTACTTTAAATATTACAAATCGTAAATATTCCACATTGCCTGGAAATAAAGTCCATTCTGAACTGGCTGTTTTCAAAACTATTGACCAGTAATTCAGATAAAAGTATGGTTGTGCTCCAGCATTTGAAATGCTAGCAACAAGGCACAAAAGCGGGTGGCAGCAGCATTAAGAGGTGCTTCTGGTGGAACTGTAAATGTAAATTCTGAAGAGCCTTTCAAGTGGAAATCCCAAAAATGAACCTTTGATGTAAACTTTTATGATGGTTTTGAACAAAGGATGTGAAAATGAAAGAGAATTCAGAAAGGAGACCACATTTACAAGTGTGGCTGTTTAACCTCTGCACCCTATGACATTTTTCAGTTTTGAAAACCTTTAAATTCCAATTTTAGTATTCAGTATTCAGCACCTATCACAGAGTAGACTGTCACAAGGCACTTACTTAACAAAGCAAACTGAAATACATGGCAAAGTAACAAAAAAGTAATTTAATACAAGATAGGTCACAAGAAACAAACAAATAGAGCTCACATAAATGAGAATAGTTTGATAGTATGAGATGAGATTCAGAAGAATCACTACATTAGGGACAGAAAAATTCAAAAGAATGAACATACAGTAGGTAGTTAAAATGCATCACAGAAGAAGTGAATTTTCAAGCATGCTTTGAAGATGATCAGTGATGCTGTTTCAGGAACAGTCCAATACAGAGATGCCTGGTGTGGATGAGGAGGAGGAAGAGAAGCCACAAAGGTAAATTAGCTGTGGATAACCTCTGCCCAGGGCTGCTTTGGAATATACAGAAGGCTGGGCTTAGAAGACCTCAGGCGTTTCCCATAATGGTTTCAGATCTAGTGTGGATGATTGATAGTGTGAAGTGATAGATTATATGGAGTGTTGCAGTTAACAGCTGAATAAGTAGAAAGATAAGGACGTTTATGTTTTCCTTTTCTGAACCTTCCAATGAATGATGGAGATGTGAGTTGCACCCAGATATGCTAAACACACTTATTCACACCCCCACTCAATGATAAAGGAACAAATTACAGTTAACAATTCACTTGATTTGCACATATTTGAAAGAAAAGTAGCCTAATTTGTGAGCACAGGGAAACGTGAACATTTCATGCAGATAAAACCTCAGTACAGTTTTGGAGTACTGTGTGCAGTTTTGGTCTCCAGGCTACAAAAAGGATATAGCAGCACTAGAAAAAGGTCCAGGGAAGAGCGACTGGGCTGATTCCAGGGCTACAGAGGATGAATTATGAAGAAAGATTAAAAGAGCTGAGCCTTTTCAGTTTAAGCAAAAGAAGATTAAGAGGAGACATGATTGAAGTGTTTACAATTATGAAGGGGATTAGTCCAGAGGATCAAGACTGTTATTTTAAAATGAGTTCAACAAGAATACAGGGACATGACTGGAAACTTCTTTAGGGTAAATTTCTCACAAAATTAGGAAGTTTTTCTTTACACAAAGAACCATAGACATCTGGAATATGTTACCAAGTAGTGTGGTAGACAGTAAGACTTTAGGGACTTTCAAAACTCCACTTGATGTTATTTTAGAAGAATTAAGTGGATAGGACTGGCAATCTTTGTTAGACTTAATGGCCCGTTTGGCTGAATGGCCTAAATTTTATAAAAAAATTAGAAACTTTTTCTTCACACAGGGAAACACAGACTCATAGAATAAGCTACCAAGTACAGTGATCCCCCACCTATTGCGGAAGTTATGTTCCGGACCCATCAGCGATAGGTGAAAATCTGCAATATAATAAGACCATATAAATAAACATTTTTTATAGTTTAAGCCTTTGCTTTGTTATGAATTGGCTGCAAAGTACGTACACTACAGGTAGGATGTACTTATTGAATTTTTACTCCATTTTTATTTATATAAGGCACAGGTGTATATATATATATATATATATATATATATATAATATATACAGTATATATATATATATATAATGTTATAATTACAGTAATACATTGTTGTTATTGATAGTTTATCATAGAAAAATGCTTATTTCAACATAAAAAGTTGTCAAAAATCCATAAAAAACGATCATTATAAAACCACACATTTCCGTGATAAAAAATTAGATATGTTCTACAAAAAAATCTGCAATATAGCAGTGGCACGACAGCTGAACCTCAATATAGTGGTGGATCACTGTAGTGTAGTAGACAGTAGGATTTAGGGATTTTCAGAACTCGACTTGATGTTATTTTGGAAGAATTAATGGATACAATTGTCAGACTTTGTTGGGCTGAACGGCTTGATCTCATCTAAGAGTGTTCTAAGATGGATCAGGCTTAGAACTAAATTTGGAGACTGTGGGATTGTGACACATTACCGCCATACCACTCAAGTAAGCAACATGTTAAAAATAATTTTAAAAATGATCCTGGACTGCTCAAGTGCAAGTGAATGACGACACTTTAATCATCCATACTATATGTGCAAATCACTTCGCAAAGGGGTCATCTGTCCAGAGCAGCTGAAGTTGTTTCAGACCATCTATACTAATAAAAGGCAAAGCACTCACTCACTCACTCACTCACTCACTCACTCACTCACTCACTCACTCACTCATCACTAATTCTCCAACTTCCCGTGTAGGTAGAAGGCTGAAATTTGGCAGGCTTATTCCTTACAGCTTACTTACAAAAGTTAAGCAGGTTTCATTTCAAAATTCTACACGTAACGGTCATAACGGTCGACAACGTCCACCATGTTGAACTTTCTTATTTATAGCCCCATCTTCACGAAATTTGGTAGGCGGCTTCCCTGCGCCAACCGAAACCGATGTACGTACTTATTTCGATGGTATGACGCCTCTGTCGGCCGCCATATTGAACTTTCCAACGTCTCTAATTTTCCAACTTCCCGTGTAGGTAGAAGGCTAACCCCATCTTCACGAAATTTGGTAGGTGGCTTCCCTGCGCTAACCAAAACCGATGTACATACTTATTTCAGTGTTATGGTGCCACTGTCGGCCGCCATATTGAACTTTCCAGCGTCACTAATTCTCCAACTTCCCGTGTAGGTAGAAGGCTGAAATTTGGCAGGCTCATTCCCTACAGCTTACTTACAAAAGTTAAGCTGGTTTCATTTCGAAATTCTATGCGTAACGGTTATAACGGTCAACAACGTCCGTCATGTTGAACTTTCTTATTTATGGCCCCATCTTCACGAAATTTGGTAGGCGGCTTCCCTGCGCTAAACGAAACCAATGTACGTACTTATTTCGGTGGTATGACGCCACTGTCAGCCGCCATATTAAACTTTCCAACGTCACTAATTCTCCAACTTCCTGTGTAGGTAGAAGGCTGAAATTTGGTGCTGATTTCGGTGGTATGATGCCACTGTCAGCCGCCATATTGAACTTTTCAATGGTCTTTGTTACTTATGGGCCCATCTTCAAGGAATTTGGTACGCGGGTTCCCAACGCTTACTGAATCCTACTTACGTACATATATACGTCCATAGCCGGCAGCTCGGTCACCGTGTGAGGCGGCGTTGGGTCCCCCATCCCAATGCCTCCCACGTTGTTGGCTGCCTGCCTATATAAGGCCGTCCGTCGCTCCAGTCTCTACATTCCCTTCCTTGCTTCGCCATGGGATTCACGTCTCCCTGCTGATAACTACAGCCTTTTTATTTAATCCACGGCTTCTCCGCTGTTATATTGTTCATTTATTACCATTATAGTTATTGTTTAGGTATTTTACTTACTTTACATTGTTCAGGTACCCATTTCCTTTATCATTCCAACCGTACTGCGTTTAACATGTCTATCGAGGTGATCACCATCGATCAAAGAACTGTCACTTACCGAGTGGTTTCCATGCCCGGAGATGGCACCTACCTTTTCATTTCTCTTTGTTACATATTGCACGTCCAGATCAGGCTCACTCTTGATATCCGGAGGAACATTGTGTCTTATGTATTGAATGACTGGGACAGGTTCAAGGTGTGGTTTAATTTTCTTCTTAATAAAAATTTTAAGGCAGTACTTCGCCGCTGCGAAGCGCAGGTATTTTGCTAGTACATAATAATAGAACTCTTTTTAAAAGGTAACATTCAGTTTTAACTTCATTTCTTTGGAATTCAGAATAACGATGCACTTAATAAGTCCCTGAAGTAGAGAGTAGCATGTTGCTACCTAACTTTCTGTTCTGCTGCTGGGATGCAAACATATACATGCACTCAGACTTTGGAAGGGATCAGAAATCAAAGAAATAACACCTGCTTGATTAGCAATGGAAATAAAATAGTGCTAACATAATTTACACAATTTGCTATGTGCTTCAGTTAATTCTAATTTCTGTCAATTTATCAGTAATCCCATGGTCCACCATTTACTTAAAATATGATACCACTGTAAAAATTATTTTATTGTAGGGACAAATTTTCACTTGCTGCATATATAATAGACATTTATCTCAACCTTTACTAACTTATTCAGTATTTTAGATTATGGAGGTCACTAGGTATTCTGCCCTTTAAGCTCAAGTCCCTTTAAGTAACTCTTAGTTGTGGGGCATGTCACCCTTGCCGACCACAGTTGCTGATCATGGAGCCAGACAATGTCAGTTTAAAATGACTAAAAAATTTCTCCTCATGTCTAATTTACTGACTGCATATTGACTTTCGCAACTTTTTCTCACAGCCAATAACGTTCTGCATGAGGGAGCCAGAATTGTAGGAAAGTTTAAAGGCTATGGCGTGTTCAGTCTCAAAACTCTGCCTTTGTTTTTCTTATTTCCATTCTGCTGTGGCATGTAAAACATGAGACATCTTCTCTTTGTGAGGTCCCTGTTAATTGACAATGTATTATATTCATTTTACTTCCGGATAGGCATTCATCGGTTATCAGCTCACATGCACACAGAACAAATTCCTATAATTAAAGACAAAAACAAACCTGTTGTATGCTAAATGAAAAGCTTCAATTCAGTTTCTCTCTCTGAGAGAGTGCTGGATTGATTATTCCTTGTCTAGCTGCAGCCACGTAAAGGCACAAAGGATGCATTGTGAAGTCTTCTATTGGTGGTAAACAGGGTTGAAGTAAAGGAGTGAAAATAAGACTGTCCCAGACAGCAAGCAGGCCACTATTCGAGGTCCCCTAGGGTAGAATATCCTGGTTACAATATGGACAGTGACAGATAGGTTACAAATAATAGTTACAAAGCTGGTACTGACATTTCTTCCTAAACCCCATTATGAAAAGAACCTAAAAGGTTAGTTGGAAACTTTCATGTTAGGTGCACAGCAAACATAATCTGATAATATCATAAAACAATAGTAAAAAAATGAATACTAACTCAGTTTGTCTAAATTGTGATGTAAATAGATTGGTATCACTTTGGTAACATCACATGTATCTCATGCAATAGAAAGATATATATTCTTCTTCTAATAGGGAACTGGGCCAAAAGAAGCTGAAAGAACAGGTTCACTGCAAATCCAAAGTAAGTCATGAGAATTGTGGTTTACATCAATGTCAGTGTATGATCTGAAGGCCATAATTGCTGCCCTGCTATACTGGGAAATGAACATGATGAGTCAAAATTGATCTGCATCTTTATCCAGCAAATCAGTGAACCTAAACCATACATGATCAACACACTTTACACCATAAAAGAACCATCAGAACCTAAACTATATGATATAAACAAGTAGGGGTGTAAATTTAATTTCAGCAGACACTTCTATTTTGAGAACAAGGTGAAGGATGTCTTCACCTTACCATTCTTCATTAACCTTTTACTTGTGTTTATGCACCACTGTATCTGTATGGTATAAGTTATTTGTGTACCACAACTCAATCGAATATTATTCTTCCTAAGACATTCTCAATCATTTTTTTTTTCATGGAAATTCCTGCTTTGTTGTAGATTTACATTTGCAGTCTGATGATCTGTAATTGCTTACCTGGTTTTTCTAAACATTTTAATTGAAAACTTGAAATGGTAGTCATGTAGTTTGCTACTTCATCCACAGTTGTCTCCAGCTTATGTTTTTTTTTTTAAATTTTATTATTTATTTATTTTTTTTAGCATAATTGCTAATGGTGTCTAAGCTGTTGACAAAGCCCCTGCCAAACATTTTCCTCTTGCAAAGTCACCAAGACCATTTCTTCAGGTCATGATAATCAATATAACAAGTAGCTATGAGCGAACATTGCAGAGTTTGCTTCCTTGTGATTTCGGCTAAATCCTGGAAATTTTTGTGATGTTCACCGAACTCAACAAAATGAGTTACAGACAACAGGGATTGAGAAACTGAACTAGTGGATTATAATTGTGTAGTGGTCTTTTAAGTGTCCCTGGGGGCTTGGGAAAAGTAGGTCAACTATCCTGGAATGATTACTGTGGCCAAATATATGATATGAGCCGTGAAGCAGCAGTGCTAAAAAACTAGACCAAGACACAGAGGTAACAAATACCAACCAATAAGGAAATAAAATATAAAATATAAATGGTTGTGTTCACAGAGTTCCACTCATATGGCGCAAACATTGGCCATCCTACAAATTGGCGGCTGGGACTGGCTCATTCCGGTTTTATTGTTTGTTTCACTTGTGTCTTTTTAGATGGTTGTTGCTTTTTTCTTCTGTCAAGAAGAAAGAAACGTCTTGTAAAAAATAAGAAATCTATGGTTTTTGTAATTTTGCAGTGTGTCCTGTGTTTTCTGAGGAGGAGATGGGGAGCCAAATGGCTCCTTTAAGGCTTGTTTTGTACCAGGGCTACAGCACATGGCTAATTGCATATGAAAATTAGTTACATGTGCACAGAGAGCATTACTGTGTATCCAGTGGCAGTACAGGTATTCATGCACCTACATCTTCTCTAGTACCATCTGATCGTATATATATGTCCTTGTTTTGTAACTGAGGCATCACGTGTACTCCAAGCAAATCCGATTGTACTGCCAGCCGTATAAGGGTGCAGTACATATCTAACATATAATACATGCTATTATGAACACATATGTTAGAGATTTATATGTATGTACTCTTTTTTGTTGTATGTTGAAGTATACTTCCTCTATTTGCTAAGAAAAAAGAACACTACAGTATAAGAAATACAATACAATTTAGTTTTGTATAGCCCAAAATCACACAAGAAGTGCCGCAATGAGCTTTAACAGGCCCCGCCTCTTGACAGCCCCCCAGCCTTGACTCTCTAAGCAGACAAGAAAAAACTTTAAAAAAAACCCTTGTAGGGAAAAAAATGGAAGAAACCTTGGGAAAGGCAGTTCAAAGAGAGACCCCTTTCCAGGTAGGTTGGGCGTGCAGTTGGTGTCAAAAAGAAGGGGGACAATACAATACAATACACAGAACAGAACAAATCCTCAATACAGTATAAAAATAAAAATATTACAAGTATGGAGCAGAATTTAACAGCAGAATATATCACATAATATGATTTGGATTTGTTCAGAGTCCTGGAGATGTCAGCCATGAAGCTGCCTCCCCCATTGGCCATTCCACAGCTGAGACAGCGCTGAGCCAGCCAATCCGATGAAAGGACCCATCTACCCCACGATTCCTTCGATCCTCCATCAGGGATGACTTTGCTATAAGAAATGGTATCAACACTAGCACAGCAACTGAACAAGAACTGTAATAAAGGTCATAACTGGCTTCTCATGAATAGACTAACAACTTTTATAGTGTGAAACTTCATGCATGCATTAAAACTCCCAAATTTCTGACACTGTTAAATATCTGCAAAATTAAAAAGCGCAGATTGGTATCTGTCTGAATTTTACTTTTTAAATTCTTTAATATTATCTCTATCTATGTTCCTCAAGGCAAGAGAGAAAATGAATCCCTATCTTAAACTCCTTGTCAGGTATCTGAATCAGTCATTCCTAAGAACAGTAAAAATCATTTAAATCAAAGTCCTCGGGAAGGATTTGGCAAACAGGATTCAGAATGAACTTTCTTTCAGTAATTAATTTGTTAAAAATGAATTCATGAACAGTAGACAATCATGAAGAACAGACGTACTGTGTGATGTACACAATGTTCATTGTAAAATGGCACCTCTGACTCTCTTACAGTATTGCTGTCTCCAGATGTGGAAAAGACATTTATCTATTGTTTTATGTAATTATGGAGACAAAATGCCCTGGTTTATAAAATTGCTATATTTCAATCCTCTTGCTTTGTATAAACAATATGAACTTGCATGTCATTACTCAAAGATGTGATAACTGTGATTTGTAGGGGCACGCCAGCACCCCAAACACAACCAAAACACAAAGTCATGAGTTCAAAGAAAGCTATTTTTATTAAACAAAATACCTTTTACATGTTTTTATCACCTGGTAAATCACAGTCACGATTCTTTTTCCACCTCCGCTCTTCTTCAAGCAAGCCTTGTCCACATCTTCCTGACTCTGACCCCTGTACGAGGCAGAGCAGCTGCTGTTCAGCCCGAACCCTGGAATATTTCTGGTGCAAGAGGATTTCTACCAGGAAGCACTTAGGTGGATCCTCTCCATAACAGGCTAACTCCCCCTAGCAGCACCCGAGAACCCCAACAGGGCTGCCCAGCAAAACTACAAGTCCTCTGCAGCATGGTGTCCAAAAAGGAACCATACCAGAAGGGTACTGCAAACCACTGTACTGGGGGAACACACAGCCATGGAAGCCAGTCCCCCTGACTGTCCTTGCAACATAATGGTCAGTTAGTGGTAATTTTCCCTGTCGGTATTCCTGTCCATCCATATCCTTCTTTTGTCAAAGTTTCACGGCCAGGTAAGCAACCATCCACCCCAGCCGGGGTGCCAGCCAACATGTGTTTTCTGTGACATTGCAATCAAGGATATCTAATATCACTATTTCTGATACAGCAATCAAACCACATAACATTTATTTGCAGAATCAACAGGCAATTCAAATCATTCTATAAGATAGGCTTGAGCAAAAAGTATTCTTTTATGTTAATAATATACTGTAGTGTTTTATATAACTGACCCAGATTCCTCACTTTCATAGGTGTTCAGATGTGATGGATGAGTTGCATAAGATCACTGGGCTGAAGATTACCTTGAAGATAAATTATATTATTTATAGCAAATGCCTTTACGTGTATTTCTGAGGATTTCCATTTAACTGCTTCTTAGAAGTTCACTCCTGTATAGGTCACAATTATACTCTGTAAAGATCATCTTGAAACAAGTAGGTTTTTGTGTAATTTTTGGTAACCTGGGCAGATATAAAGAAAACAGTCCGAATCGCTGTCAACAGAGCAGCTTAAGTCGAATAAACCAAAATAAGAAGTTTGAATGCTAAGCAAAGCTGATGTCAAATAAATGTTGCAGAAAAACTCTTAATTCCCCATGGGGACAAATAAAGTATTATCTATCTATCTATTCCATCTTAACTAGTGTGGTGCTGAGGTGTCATCCGTTGCATGGCTGCACTCAGATCCTAATCTAGGATCCTGAGGTGGTGGGTGCAGCAACACGCTGTATCGGCACATGCTCCTTACCTCTCCTCTCCTCTCTATCTATCTACCCACCCTTTATACTCCATCCCAATTGTTTTGGACCCACTGGCGGCTCAGAACAATAATGCAAAATGTTTAAAAAACTGCAGAGGATCATTGATTTCCTCATTGCTATTGGTAAAATTGTTTTGCCATTAAAATTCCATATTGCATATCCCAAGACCACACTACATAGGTTTTCCTTTCTTCCCTCAAAGATGGCAGAATTACTGAACATCTACACTCAGTGGCTTTGTTGTACATCCTGATTGAATTGTGTGCAATTTGATGGAAAGACCATAGCCTAATAAGTTAGAGGGGTGTGTCAACATTCAAATAACACTGCATTCCACTTTATATGTTTTCCACTTTCTATACATATATACGTTGTTTTGTGTGTATATATATATATATATGTATAAATACTAGCTGTGTAAAGCCCATTCTGTAAAAAGCACTGGGTCCTAGAAACTATTGAAATCATATTTTGGGCATCACTCTCCTAGGAGGTTTCATTTTGCAGACATTCTGGCCTCGCTTGTGTTATTAGCGGCTAAGTGAGTTTTCTGTTTCCTTGGAGGTGGAGCCCTTACCCAACTCCACCTCTCACTGACAGACACACACACACACACACTTCCACGCGTAGACATTTATATATAAGATATATACTGTATATATGTGGTGGCAAGGTGGCGCAGTGGGTAGCGCTGCTTCCTTGCAGTTAGGAGACCCGGGTTCGTTTCCAGGGTCCTCCCTGCATGGAGTTTGCATGTTCTCCCCGTGTCTGCGTAGGTTTCCTCCGGGTACTCCGGTTTCCTCCCACAGTCCAAAGACATGCAGGTTAGGTGTATTGGTGATTCTAAATTGTCGCTTGGTGTGTGTGTGTGCACACCCCGTGGTGGGCTGGCGCCCTGCCTGGTGTTTGTTTCCTGCCTTGTGCCCTCTGTTGGCTGGGATTGGCTCCAGCAGACCCCCGTGACCCTGTAGTTAGGATATAGTGGGTTGGATAATGGATGGATGGATATATATATATATATATATATATATATATATGTATGTTTTTATAAATATTTTTATTTATTTATAATGATTTATTTATAGTTATTGTATTATTACTGGTGCTGTAATTTGTGTCTGAGTGCCTGGGCTTGCGAGTGTCCAGGATGCAGACCTTTAATGTTCTCTTTGGCAAAGCCATCAGCAGTGTGTCTGTTTGCAGAGAGAGTGTTGACCTTGTTGAGGGGTTTACTTACCTTGATAGCAACATTCATGTCTCTGGTGACTTTTCCTATGAAGTCAGTAGACGGATTGGGAGAGCAGAGGGGGTCATGAGATCGCTGGAAAGGGGTGTGTGGCTCTCCCGATATCTATGCAAAAGGACAAAGGTCAAAGTCTTTAGAGTATTGGTGCTTCGTTTTTTGGATGCTATCCAGTGACCTGAGATGAAGACTGCAGTCCTTTGATACTGTGTAGCTTTGGAGAATCTTTGGGTACCGCTGGTTGACTTTGTGTCAAACGAGCAGTTGCTCATGGAGTCCCGAATGAGGCACATTACCTGCATTGTGAGGGAGCATCAGTTTTGGCACTACGGCCATGTAGCGTGATTCCCCAAGGGTGATCCTCATTGTTGAAGACCCGAGTGGCTGGACCAAGCCAAGGGGAAGCCCACGTAACACCAGGTTGCAGCAGATAGAGGGTCATTTCTGGAGGGTGGGTTTGGACCGTGTGTCTGCCTGGGGTGTTGACAGCCAGGATCTTGTGCTGTTTCATCATGTGGTGGGTGCAGCAGTGCACTGTACCAGTGCATGATCCCCAACCTGACATGACCTGCTTTAATTTGGATGCACGGTATAATTTCTTTACTAACTATGTTTGTTGTGACAGAGTAAGATCTGCCCTTCAAAATGATACTTAGGCCAGGAGTCTTCAATGATGCACATGTACTGTGTATGCCATGGATACTTACTTGAAAACAGTAAAAGCAGTGAAAAAGAATAATTGCTTTTTGTACTGCTTCAAAATAGTAAAACTAGAAAGATTATTTGCAGATAGTTCATAACCATTTTTTCTGGGTGTTCTTCACATATTCACTAACACTTTTATAGTGTTTGTAAGCCTATCCCAAAACCAGTACAAATAAGAATATCATTTAAAGTACATTTTTTTGTAAAAAAAAAATTCATGAATTTGCAACTTATTCTGCTGTGATGTATGTGTTCTCCAATTGTAAAAATTTCAAAAAAGAAATGTCTGACATTTTTTTGAGGGGCAAAGCATGAATATTGAGTGAGGGAGGATGAAGTCATAGCAAGCAGAATCAACTTAGCAGAAAACTGACAAAAATTAAGTTGAGTTTCCCGGACAAACACTAAGAATTAAAGCTTGCTTTTGACAAAGCTATTTCATATGTGAGACATGACTCATATTGTTGTTTGAACTACAAATTATGTGACTGGTGTTATGATTTGTGAGTTTTCAAACATGCTAAATCAAATTTTACACTCAACAGCCATATACAATGTTGTTATGACTATTTTTTATCACCATGTTTTCAATAGTTTTGTGTGATTTGTTTGAATTTCTTA
>JANRMT010062857.1:19549213-19571835 GCA_026402145.1 Polypterus bichir lapradei | reverse complement strand
GTTACCATGGCATGGTTGCTAAAACTTATATCCTGGAAACCACCTGTGGTCTGGTTCCATTAGAGCCACTAGATTGCAGTGTTAGAGAAACATAAGGGAATATACGGTGTATTCAGAAAGTAATCAGACACCTTCATTTTCTGCACACTTTATTTTGT
Source organism: Polypterus bichir lapradei (assembly GCA_026402145.1). Taxonomy (NCBI): domain Eukaryota; kingdom Metazoa; phylum Chordata; class Cladistia; order Polypteriformes; family Polypteridae; genus Polypterus; species Polypterus bichir. Next base: position 19,571,677 of record JANRMT010062857.1, on the reverse strand, counting down.
TATAGATTTAATTTTAAATGGATAAATATGCAACTTTTCTATCATTCTATACTTAATAACCCATAATGACAAAGTGAAAACATGTTTCAAGTAAGGTTTGCAAATTTCATAAAAATCAAAAACTGAAATCTTTTATTCATATAGTCTTTCAGACCCTTAATTTAGTATTTTGTAGAAGCCCCTTTGGCAGCAATTACACCTTCAGATCTTCTTGGTTAATTCTCAGCAAGCCTTGCACACCTTGAGTTGGACAATATACCCCATTCTTCCTGGCAGATTCTCTCACACTCCAATAGACTGAATGGGAAGCATCTGTAACCTCCACAGATGTTCTGAAGGATATACGCCTGAATCATATAAAGACAGTCAGAGGCTACTCCAGCGCTGTTTGGGCAGTATGCTTTGGGACATCGTTGATTGAAAGGTGAACCACTGCCCAAGTATGATGTTGTGTGCACTCTGGAGTAGGTTTTCTTCAAGGACTTCTCTGTATTTGGTTGCTTGCATCCTTCCCTCAATTCTGACCAGTCTCTCTGTCCCTGTCTCCTGAGACATGTCTCTAGGGATAGTATTAGGTAGGTGATGAGCAGTGGCCGGTCTTCACCGACACAATCCTTGGAGTTCTGCTCAAAGACTAGTTTTTGCCTCAGAATCTTTTTCCTCATGCTCTTCAAGTCATATGCCTTTTACTCAAGACTGACTACCATCTAGCTACTTTACCATAAATGCCTGATTAATGGAGATGTTGAGATGTTTGTCCTTCACACAGACTCTCCCATCTCATCAGATGATGTTTAAAGCTCTGTTAGAGTGACCATTGGATTCTTAGTCATCTCCTTATCCAAAGGCCCTTCTTGCCCAGTAACTCTTTCTTCTTTCCCTGATCTCTACCTCAGCGTAATTTGATCGTCAAGGTCATTAGAGAGTTGCTTGGACTTTATGGCTTGGTTTTTGTCCTGCCATGTAGTGTGAATTGTAAGACCTTATATACTGTGTGCCTTTTTAAAATAACATCCAATCAATTCAGTTTGCTACAGGTGGACTCCAATCTAGTTGTAGTTCTCAAGGAGAATCAAAGCAAATAGGATGCACCTGACCGCGAGTTGGAGTGCCATAGCAAAGGGTTTGAATACTGATATGAATGGTAGATTTCAGTGTTTGATTTTTAATCAATTTGCAAACCTTTTTAAAACATGGTTTCACTTTGTCATTATGGGTTATGGAGTGTAGACTGATGGGTAAAAATGGAAAATGTATCCTTTTAAAGTTAAATCTCTAACACAATAAAGTATGCATAAAGTGAATTGGTCTGAATATTTTCTGAATCCACTGTATATACAACTACAGAAAACAGTTTGAATGTTAACTACACATTAAAAGCTTCCCACCTGTAATACAAAGGAATAATGCTGGCAAAATATATTTTTTTCAAGTGAAACCATAAAATGGTTTTAAGAAAGTACTGCAAATGTTTAAATATTTAATATCCTTCAAACATGTATGGCTGCCTACTGTGGTCACAGACAGGCATTACCACTCATTCTGTCAAACGTGACTTTGAATAAAAACATTTTACTTCCTCACTTCTTCCACTGGCCCTATCACAGAGTTAAATGGACTATTAAATAGTTTCTTTTGTTAGTTGAAAGATTTGTTTTTTAAAAGAACTTGAGCTTCAGAGATACAGATTGGCAACTGTGAACCTTCCCCTTGTTATGTTTCAGCCAGCATTTATTCCCTGGCTTCAGTGTATTTCCTGTTTAATTATTGTTTTTCTTATTATTGAATTATTATTTTCCTTTTCTTTGTATAATTCCTTTAGGTTGGTTTATTGTTTAGAATCACTGGACTGGTACCCTATAATAGATGGAATAGGTTACAGTATCCCCCACAACCCTGTTCAGGAGTAAGTGGGTTACAAAATGACTGACTGAATGTACTATGTCTTTAAATGCTGCTCCATTCCTTGTGTTTTGTGGGTGGAGCCCTAGGAGGCAGGGCCACCCTGATATTAATGCTGCTGGGTCCTCCCACTGCCTTTCTAATGAGGTCAGAGAGAGAGTGGGTCCTAGCAGTGATTCATTGAGTTTGTTGGGGTTTGTGCGTGAACACTGCTACCTATTTTTTATGACTGTTCTGCTATTTTTGGGATATTGCTTGTAAAATGTGATTTTGGATTTGTTAGCTTTGGCTTTCCTTTGTAGGTATACCCTTTTTGCCTTTCTTTCGGGTCTTGATTGTTTGCCTTTTCTTTGTTTTTCTCCCAGTCTTCATTACTCTTAAATAAATTCTCTATTTATGAATGGTTTTTTGTTTGCCTGTATGTATCAAGCAAGTAGTCTTCTCTCTTGAATGCATTTTTGTGCTGTTAAGAACTTTAATGATATTTTTTAACTTTAAAGCCAGCTCCCCATTTTGGGACTGTACAGGCAGAAGCCAGCCCATGAAGTTTGATTGTTGGCTGACTGTGGTGAAACCATCTCTAGACAGCTCAATGAAGGTCCGGGCCTGCTTTTTTGGGATCCTCAGGTAGGCCTTACACCCCTGTCGCCATGTTGATGCCTCCAAATCACAACACCCCTCACATTATTTAGTTTTTTCAGCACCTGTTGTTTTACAAATAAAGAGGACTCAGATTCTCTTGGTTTAATTAGAATAATAACCAAATACTTGATTTGCTTCATAAATATAATTAGAACTTAAGTATATTAATTTCATTTAATTATTTTATGACTTACTGACAATACAAGTCCATACATAGAAAAAGGATAACCTAAACCACATTCATTTACTAATGGTCATATTTATACAGGGAAATCTCTACTGTATATAGTTCCTTAGAATAGAAAATTCAAGTGTGCTTATTGTGGTCATATTTTAATAGGAAATGCTCAGATAGTTACTTGGAATATGTATAATATTTCAAACTATACAACAAGTCTTAAAATGCCTTGAAGTACACCTCCCCGAGGGAGAACTGTGAAAACTCCAGCTGCAGAAGAGACAAGTCCACAAAGTAACCTTCACAAAAAAGAATGTTTATGTCTTGATGTTATGTGGTTTTGTTGCAAATACTTTGAAAGTGTCTTTTGGATGATTGTTTCCATATTATGAGGGTCATTTTAAGTTTGTTTAAGTTTGTTTGTTTTGTTTATTTGCATGTTCCCGTAATGCCATTTTGTTTTCTTTTCTGGTCACTTTGATGGTTGTTAAGCAGTTGCTAACAGCAACATAAGAGGTCACAAATCAAGTAATATTAGGAGTCATGTGGTATAAAGATCACTCTCTGGAGTCTCTTTGTCATCCAACTTTACATATTCCTCAAAGAAATACCAAATTTGTTCATGATTTCTGTTTGTTGAATTTTAAGAATATTCTCACCCATTTCTGATTTTTTTCTTCAGCTTTGAGTTTTGTCACTAGATTCCCTTTTTGATCACCTAGTCCTCTAACTTCGACTTTCATAATTTACCTCCAGTATATTTCCCACTCCATTCATTCTTTCTGGCCCAACAGTTTATTTTCAAATAAAGAGCAAAATAAAAGCAAGGCCTTTAAAGAGCACACAAAAATGGAGTTGCCAAAAAGGTGATACAAACAATCCAAATAACGGAGCAAAAAAAGTTGAAAACCAGAGCAAAGATCCAAGAAAACTCAATACTTACAAGATCCACAAGAGCACATTTAAATGAACTACTGGGACTTGCAGTTCCAGCCTGAATATAAAGGCAGGACAAAGCCCCATAATGTTGAGGTCAGATTGGCCTTGCTTCTTTGGGATCCAAACACAACATACATGGAATATGGCAAAACAAGAATATACACATGGAAACTAAATAACCACAACATAAAATAATATTGCTATACAATAAATACCATGATAAATAATAAAGATATATACTCAGCAAAAAAAGAAACGTCCCCTGACTTTCAACTGTTTTTACTTTCAGTAGACTTAATGTGTAAATATTTGTATGAACACTAAAAGAGTCAACACCATAAGACATAAACTAAAAATGTTTCACAATGTGTCCCTGAATGAAGGGAGGCTCAAAATCAAAAGTACCAGTCAGTATCTGGTGTGGCCACCAGCTGCTTGAAGTACTGCAGTGCATCTCCTCCTCATGGACTGGACCAGATTTGTCAGTTCTTGCTGTGAGATGTTACCCCACTCTTCCACCAAGGCACCTGCAAGTTCCTGGACATTTCTGGGGGGAATGGCCCTAGCCCTCACCCTGCGATCCAACAGGTCCCAGACGTGCTCAATGGGATTGAGATCTGGGCTCTTCGCTGGCCATGGCAGAACACTGACATTGCTGTCATGCAGAAACTCACGCACTTTTTGCCACTCCTGTCTGGTCCAGCGAAGGTGGGTTTGTGCCCATAGGCGGCGTTGTTGCTGGTGATGTCTGGTAAGGACCTGCCTTACAACAGGCCTGCAAGCCCTCAGTCCAGCCTCTCTCAGCCTATTGCGGACAGTCTGAGCACTGATGGAGGGATTGTGTGTTCCTGGTGTGACTCGGGCAGTTGTTGTGGCCATCCTGTACCTGTCACGCAGGTGTGATATTCGGATGTACCGATCCTGTGCAGGTGTTGTTACACGTGGTCTTCCACTGCGAGGATGATCAGCTGTCCTTCCTGTCTCCCTGTAGCGCTGTCTTAGGCGTCTCACAGTGTGGACATGGCAATTTATTGCCCTAGCCACATCAGCAGTCCTCATGCCTCCCTGCAGCATGCCTAATGCACGTTCACGCAGATGAGCAGGGACCCTGGGCATCTTTCTTTGGGTGTTTTTCACAGTCGGTAGACAAGTCTCTTTAGTGTCCTGCGTTTTTAGAACTGTGACCTTAAATGCGTACTTTCTGTAAGCTGTTAAGGTCTTAACGACCATTCCACTGGTGCATGTTAATTAATTGATTATGGTCAATTGAACATGCATGGAAAACATTGTTTAAACAATTTACAATGAAGATCTGTAAAGTTATTTGGATTTTTAAAACATTATTGTTGAAATACACAGTCCTGAAAAAGGGACGTTTCTTTTTTTGCTGAGTATATATCAATATTTGCATAAACACAAGTAAGCAAACCATCAAAACTGAATAAAAAGGAACTGAAATATAAAAACATGACAATGAGGAGTTAACAGTTGCATTTCTATCTAATCCGGGGCCCTCCATGCTGGAAGGACCAGGAGAGCAAGCGTGGCCAGAGCGTTGCCTCCCCTGGGGAGAGGTAGAGAGCTTAAACAACTCAGCACATTCACATAAAAATGACAAGGGTGAGCTTTCTTGAAGGCTTTTACTGGATGTTCCTTGTTGTAAACTGAAATATATACAAAGGAAGCATACAGGTATTTACAGATGTACCTAAGGCAATAAATAATGATTTACAAAGCAATACATAGCAGACAGTGTACGTTAAACAATAATGCTTTAAAAGACACTTACAAGGCAAGAGTTTTCCGTGGTCGGATCGAGACAAAGAGAAGCACATAGGCAAAGGTCCAAATTGTTGCATAGCACAACTAACCAGACCCAGGGGTTTATATACCTTAACGATACGTTTTGGATGTGAACGAAACAAGAGATAAAGGCATACCTATGTGAGACACATTGTATTTAAATGCTTATTATGGGACCTACGTGCTTTACGAGAGTTTCATAAACATTTATAACACCATGAGTGTGGGACGTGACTGACAGGTGTGTTAATACATGACAAGACAACGGGGGAGCACATTTCAACAAATAGCAGTAATAGTTAACAGCGTGTGGGGTAGAACACTGAGAAAACGAGCTCTTCAAGAGTTACTGAAGGCTTATGGTTGGAGATGCAGCAAAAGACACAAAGGCATTATTGTACAGTTGTGTCCTCACAATGCTCATTGACGTTGGAGCTGGAAGACGAGCTGCTGCAAAGATTGATTAGTCTCAGGTAGGGGTCAGGTTGGCCTGTGAGAGTAGAAAGAGTGGAAGAAAGAAATAGAAGGTGAGAAGAAGGAGTGCTTGGTGGTATTTGGTATGTGGGCAAGGGGGAAGGCAACCTTATTGATAAGAGGTCAACACCCTTGTAGGGAGCCCTAGCATGGCGATAGTTCATATTTTGTATTCTTATGTTTAGCCCTTCCTTGTGTACTTTACATTCAATAAATGCACAATTTTGGCCTCCCTAACTCTTTCAGAGTTATTTTTTTCTGTTTTGGACCAAGGCTGAATATTTTTTCCAAAAAACTCAGTTTTTCTGAAAAGCACACAAAGCAATGGTTTTACACATAGATTAACATAAAATATTTATTTATGACAAATGTCCCTGTGTTTTATTTTCCATGAGTCTCTACAGTATATGAATTCACATATCTATTACACAGCATAGTCCTGCAAGGTATGATAACGTTAGAAGCAGCCAATGGCGTGCATTGCCTCATTACAGTGCTTGCCGTTTGTGTTACAATGGCACCGATGATTCAGGCATCTGTTGCTGCCTACTGTGACTGCTGTAGAAGCTGGCAGCCAGGCGAAGTCTGCTGATGGCGGCTGTCTTTGTGCGACGGCCATCTTCGATCAACTGTCTTTGTGCAGCTGGTGTTGACAGTAATAACGGTATGCAGCAACAGACACCAGTGGCACCTAGTATAACACATAATGCAAACAGCATACTGCTAGCAAATATAGCCAAACTATAAATGAACAGGGATTTTTGTCCATGTTTACTGCTGATTACCACCCTCTACCCCGGATGTCGATTAATGTTGACATCCACCTCAACCCTCTGTGTCAACAAAAATCCAACCTGAAAGAGTTAATATCAGTTAAGATGTTGGACTACGTCACAGGGAGCCCTTCCCTGTTGTGGTACCTACAACAATGCAACAAACAAATACTCAACAAGAGGCTTCACATTTTGTATTGGAATTACATGTGAGCAGTAACAAAGTATGTGCTGAAACTCTTCAAGGGTGTCACAGCAATTCTCTGTTTAAGATTCTGTTTCCATTGATTAGCTGAAGTCTGATCATGGCCCTATAAATATAAAATTTAATTGTAACAAAAGCACCCTCATACCTGAATATTCTGCATTCAAAATTATTTTAAAAATGATAATATAGACTTTTGCATTCACGTTAGTAATATATGCCGTAAAGTACATGGTAAATGCATCAATGAGAGCTATAAAAAAATGCATTTTATGTGTCTTACAAAAATATTCGTTTTAAAGCAGTTTTACTCAGTAAATGAGCATTTCCAAATAGATACAATTAAATCTGTCAACAAGATTTTCAATTGAAGCAAAACAAACAAGACAAGGGAAACATTTTACATGTAAATTTTTGAGTGTTGCACAGTGAAGAGCACAAATGACTGTGACAGCCGATTTCAATTTGTCTGACTAAATTGTGGAGGTGTTCTAACTGTTTGGAATTTCTTTTTAGATAGAAGATAGGAGCTGCGGTTATTTTTAACTGCTTATAACACAGTTGTGTGAGAAAAGCTTTGAAGTGTGTTTGTCAATGTGCTCATTCAAACTGCTTTTGATGTGCACAGTGGAAAGAGGTGAAATACATTTCCAAAAGGTAGGTTTGCAGTACTAGGGTGTTGTACCGTGTTAGCCATTATGGATGTAGTGTAATGACAATATGCAAGCTTTCAAGGCAACTCAGACCCCTTCTTCAGGATGAGTTACCTTGAAAGCTTGCATATTGTAATCTTTCTAGTCAGCCAATAAAAGGTGTCATTTTACTTAACTTCTCACTACAAAAGGTAGGTTTTAATTTATAGTATCTATGCAAGGGAACCACACCCTTCTAGCTTACGGTCAAATACAGAACTGTTTTAAAAATATATTGAATGCTGTGCAGTTTGTCATTTATAAAAGATTTTACATTTACTCAGAGGGGTGTGCAGGACCTAGGGCTGACCAACCCCACGCAGGGCCAGTTACGTCAAACGCAGTGTGGATTGTATAAACTTGCGGGCAAATTTAATAAAAATAATGATAACATACACCGGATTTTCTCATTACAGTATTCTGCTAAATTTTTGCAAGATAGCATGCAAACTTTATCAAAATATAACAATATAATCTATTTAAAAAGTGTGCCACAATCTCTTCCACTCATTACGTCGACAGCGATACAGCTAAACCAGTAATAAAACATTGTTGCGCGTTCCACTACCAAACACTTCCTGTACTGTTTCAACTAGGCCTACTATAGCAAACTGAACCAAAGGCTCGACTAAGAAACAATGGTAGGCTCTCCGGACACGAATGAGTCATAAGCAACAAGCAATCAGTTGTTCCCAAGTCAAAACAGAAGCCTACCCAGCGACTAATGTTCTGTTTTTTCTTGGTAGAGTAAAATTTTACTCTACTTTCCCCTTTTGTATTATTAATATGTAGCCTTTGTCAGAATGCCTCAAATCTCAGAGACTTACCACTGTTTATAAGGTATTATAGTATATAACTTCTCCTCACCTTCCCTTCTACATATATAACCTCAGGCAAATAGGTGTAGTAAAAGACAAGCAGGAGATAAGTTACAATTTAAATAATGTATTAATAATAATATTCATAAATAATGACAATATGTAAAGTACATTTGAATATTGGCAACCATGCAACCTGATAAATGGTGATGTGTAGTTTCAGGCAGAACACACTTTTTAGTTACTTAAAATGTCTCTAGTTAAGGAATCATTTGTGGTCAGCTTTATTCAGAATAGGCCGCATGCTTGTCTCAATATGGCTGCCGAGCTGTGCTCGTCATTGTGTTGTTCTATTCAATTCATGGTGTGAGATGGTCTTTCGTCAGTTTGGTAAGAGTGAGAGAGAGGGGTAAAGCAAGCAAATTTATAGGTTTTCTGTCCAACCCCTAGAGCCAATAGGGCATCATGGTACTTAAAGGCTTCTGATACAAGCTAGTTCCAAACAGCCATACTTCAGACCAATGGGGGAACAGAAAACATCTTCACACCTGCCACCCCCCAAAACCATTTGTTGAGCTAACGTTTGCCAGTTAGGCAGTCTGGCTTTCCTGTGGGGGCTGACTGAGAATCCTGCAGAGAAACATTTACCAAACTTGTTTGAGGCACTTCCCCCCAACCCTATCGTAAAATTACCCTAAAAGGGGGGAAGGGGTTAAACCATCAAACCACTGCTGTTATTATCAATAATGTAACACTAATATTACATTGTTTTGTTTAAGTTACAAATAAAGACATACAAAACATTTATCAACTTGTATGCAAAATTTCACATCACAACAGGGCTATACCCATTTTAGGAAGGGATTATACTGGCAACCCTTTTCGGGTGATGAAGGTGGACTATGGAATATTTTCAAAGATGTACATGTACAGAATTTGACCTTGAAGAGGGATTTTAAAAGGGTTCCTCTTAGAAGCATCTCAAATATATATAGACTGGAGAAAATAACTTGACAAATCCACTCGAATGGGACATGCGGATATCAAAAGTGGGGCCCCCTTAGGCACGGGGCCTGGGGCAGTCACCCCACTTGCCACCCCCAAACGCTGCTCTTGCATTTACTTATTTGGCTGAGACTCAATAGGAGCTCCCTGCCACCACTCTATGCAGCACGGGCTCTGAAATTCTTGACTCTCTCTTCTCTCTTAGACCTCTGTTCATTCTCCTTTTTCTTCTTCTTCTTCTACTTCTTTTCATTGTCCTCTTGTTTTTGTTCTCCCTGTCTCTCACCCAGGCTCCCTTTTAAGCCACTGCTGGGCTCAGGTGCTGCAATCACCAACTCTGAGGCATGAATGAGGCATTTGACTAACCCGCTCACATCTACATATGAATGTGTGATCAGCCAAACACCTCAATCAGCCTTTTCATGTGCATCTGAGCCCACCTGGAGCCTGCATAGTCTGAATTATATATTTAATTTTTAAAAACGTATAACGCCACAAACCTCTCTTATCATAGGAAGCTACTCTTGAGTAAAACCCATATAATGGCATTTAATGGACTCTGAGAGCATTAGGTAAAGGATTGTCTGGTTTGATGAGACAAATATTATATTCTTTGAGCAGAACTCCAGTGCTCATTGCCTTCTTAATACCATTGCTATAGAGAAAACAAGGTGGCAGCAGCATCATGCTATGTGGGTAATTTTCACCAGCAGGTCAGAATTGAGAGAAGAATGAATGCACCCAAATACAGAGAGGACCTGTGCAGACTGCACATGACCTCAGACTGGAGTGACGATTCAGCTTTCAACATGTCAATGACCCAGAGCATACAGCCAAGATAATGCTGGAGTGGCTTCTGGAGAACTCTGTGACTGTCCTTGAATGGCCCAGTTAACGGCCAGACTTGAACCCACATGGAACATCTGTGGAGAGACTTGAAGGTGGCAGTCTGCAGATGCTTCACATCCAATCTAAAGCGGTTTGAGAGGTTCTTCCAGGAAAAAGGAATAAACTGCCCACAAGCAGGCATGCAAAGGTGTTATTATGTATTATGTTAAGGGTCTGAAAAATTATGCGAGATTTCATAAGTGTAGATTAATGGGGAAAAATGGCAAATTTATCAATTAAAAATGAAACTTACAACACAATAAAATGTGCAGAAAGTGAAGTGATCTGAGTACTTTCTGAATACACAAATGAATAACATATCCAGCATAAAACTCTCCTTTTAACTTATAAATCCATAACTGTTTCAGGGCGGATGGTGATTTTTGACAACAAGTGGGGTTGAGGGTGGTAATCAGCTGTAAATGGTGACAAAACCTGCCCTTACGTTTTAGTTTGACTCTCTTTGCTAGAAGGAAAGCTTGATTGGTCTGACTGAGAATCCCTGTGATCACATGAATAATGACGAGCAAACAGCAGCAAAAATGGTATCGACATCTGGTGAGAGATCACAGCAAAAATACTTTGTGGACGCCATTTTACATATTATCATGGAATTGGACTGTAACTTGTTGGACTTCGATTGTGATGTAAGTGATCTGGGGATCAAGATCAACAACCAAAGTAAAGTATCCACATCAATTGATTGGTCCCCAGGTGATCATAGTGCTGAACACGTTCCTGTAGCTGATGCACCTATGGCAATGTTCGCCTGGGTGGGCCATCACTTATAATGACAAGAGGTACAAACCAGATTGTATTGCACTGCAACTATGACTGCCTCTGCCACCCCCACCTCGCAAAAACAACCTGGCAGCCAGCCTGCCGCACATCCCTGCCAGCCGTCATGCCGCCCATGAGTGGCTCGAGCCATAAGAGATGGCAAACTGGTGGCCACAGCACACAGCAACAGACATTATATATTGATTAACATGTGAAACTATTGCATTGTGTGCTTTTCAGAAAACTGCATTTTTTGGAAAAAAATTTTCCACCCTCAAAGAGTTAAATGACCAAGCTCTGTCTTAACTCTGAGATCTTTTACACCTGTATGTTCCTGCCCACCAACTCCGATCATCTTAAATCAGTCTCCTACTTGCCATTCCTAGAGCTGTGAAGAGTATAGGGTGATAGGGCCTTCTGTGTCTCAGTTCCATTCTTGTGGGATGTTCTTCCTCAGAAAACTCTGAGAAGTCAAGTCACTACCAGTTATTAACATTAGACTTAAGCATATCTACAGTAATTATGATGGCACGGTGGCACAGTGGTAGTGCTGCTGCCACACAGTTAGGAGACCAGGGTTTGAGTCCTGTGTTCTCCCTGCGTGCAGTTTGTATGTTCTCTCCATGTCTGCATGGGTTTCCTCAGGGTGCTCCAGCTTCCCCTTACAGTCCAAAGATATGCAGCTTAGGTGAATTGCCAATGCGAAATTAGCTCAGGTGTGTGTGTGTGTGTGTGTGTGTGTGTGGTCACCCTGTGATGAAATGACACCCTATGCAGGATTTGTCCTGCCTTGCACCCAATGCTAGCTAGGATAGACTCCAGCACCCCTGTGACCCTGGTCTGGATTAAGCGAGTTCGAAAATAATATGACATACAGTATCTGTTAGCTAAAACTTTTATATAATCTGTTTTCTTATTCTTTTCCGCTATTCTTTTATATATCTCAAATTATTGTTGTTGTGGTTTGCACCACTTCTTTAAATTATTACTGTTATTCTTAATAGCTGTCAGTAATTCTATCTCTGATCTTGATTTTTACCATTTTAAAGTACTAATGGCTATTCAGATTAATAAAATTACACATGTAGCTCATATTAAAATTAATACGTAAGTTTAAATAGTATCAAGTGAAACCTACTGCATGATTATCACGTAGAAAGCTGAATGTTTTAGGTTGTGATTGATAGCTTTGCACTACAGGGCTCTCAACATTTTCCATTTTTCTTTTTAGATCCTTCATATCTTTCTGCCATACACAGTACATTTAAATCTCTGCACTGCCTACTGTGTATCTAATTACAGTGTATATACGACTAAGGCTATGAAGCAGCTTGCATATGCAAAAGAAAAGTGGCCAAAATGTGTGACTTCATGTTTCATCCAGCAGAACAATGTGACATTCTGAATTCTTTTTTCATTGGCATTGCAGAAACAATCATTTGTAACCCTTGAAGAGTGAGACAGCATACATTTCTGTAATGAATGTCGATTTCTGCTTGCAGAGTGGAACACAGGCAATCTAAGGTGCTCTAGTAGGTATAATGGTGGTGCAGCAGTTTGTTCTGTTGCCTCACAGCTCCAAATACCATTTTTATGAAGTTTGTATGCTATACTTGTGCCTCAGTTAATTTTTCAGGGGTATTCCAGTTTTCTAACTGCATTCCAAAGATGTGCAGGCTACATTAACTGGTGACACTAAATTAGTTGAAGATTAGATTAGCAGTAGAAGTGGGTATAGATGTGTTTGAGTGAATGTGTCCTGCAATGGTTTGGGATGATACCTGGAACCACAATCACAGGACAGACAAAGTATTTGCTCTGCCAGCTGAAAAGGTTGCATGTCACCAAGTCAACACTATTCCAGGTTTTCAGAGCCAAAATCAAGAACATCCTCGCATCCCCAGCCACTCTTTAGCTTAGCACAACATCTGCTCACTCTGTCAGTCAGTAAATTGCAGCGTGTCATCTTCTCTGTGGCAGAAGTTCATCAGCTGCCCTTTAAAATCTTCACAACTATGGAGCACAGAAGGAAGCAGGAAAAAGTGTTGCATTCACCACCCACCCTGGTTTTCATCTGTTTTATAAGCTCTCTATCTATGAATTGTTACCAGTCCCTCAGATCCAAAACCTCTGAGCACCTAAACAGCTTTTTTTATCTCTGGAGCTGTTATATTAATGAATCTGAGCTAATGTAAGTCACAGTAATAATAATAATAAAGAGCACAATATTATCCTCTTAGCATCATCAAGGGTCATCCCCTGAAATGATCTAAGCTGATGGACTCATTGAATGGTACCTTGTGTTGAATGCTTTTTCTTCCTTGAGTCCTGAAGCAGGCAAATAAGTAAACTTCAGTAAATAAGATTACTTGTCTTGGCAGTTCACAGATGTAAGGCAACATGCAGTGATAAAAGTAGGCTCTGTGTCACCTTCTGTTCTCTTTAGTCATATAAACAAAAGAAGAAGTGACTGCTAATAAAGCCATGAAATGATATGCATGAGAAGCTCTATTTACCAATTAACTTTTTAAAATGTGGGAGAATCCTTTAATTGAGTACCTTTCTTCAAAATAGGTTATTAGAAATGTGTGCTGTCACACATGTGTGATTAGGAGGCAGCTAAAGAGCTTGAGTAACTGTAATACTAAGTCAGACCAGGGGGTGGCATAATGTGCTGACTGTCTCTCTCAGTCTCTTACAGACCATTCCCGGGAAATCCAGCTAGGTTCCAGTGCCTTTGATGGGGTCACTTCCATTTCCGCCAACCCCCACCCCTCCTCTGGTGACGTCACTTAAGGCACCAGGGCCTTTGATGATGTCACTTCTGCATAACCCCGAACATGTCACTTCCGGTTCCGGCATAGATGACATCATTTTCTCTTCTAGCCCTTTAAACCGCCATCTAACCTCCACTTAATCAGTTTTGTTTGGGACTTTGTCTTGTAAACAACTCAACTTTTTAAACCTTTTGCAGCCAGGATTATATTATATGGGTGACTGCCCCAAACCTTTGTGACTGTTTGGAGTCAATTTGTTACATTAGTTAACTCTAAAACTGCTACACTGGCACTACCTTGGGCAGGGTCACATAATAGAACAAGGGTAGGTGGCAATTTAGCAAAGTGCAACACACTGACCATTAGGCCACAAGTCATATTCTAATTTCTAATCCAGTTTGCATTAGTCCTGTAAACCAAAAAACGACCTGCCAATGTGAGCAGAGCTTAAATCAGCTTTCTTACCGTATGTTGCCCTTTCTCCAAAGACATTTACTAAAACAAACAAATACAGGTCTGTTTGGAAAGGATGGTCATGCATTTTCAAACCTTCTCAGTCTAGTTAGGTGTTCTGAGGGTGTGCTTGAGAGACAAATCAGCATTTTATAACTACCAATATTTTGTGTAAAGCTGTGAACTGATTTCTGCTGCAAGTTGCTCGGATAATATTTATTGAACTGGGATAAAACTGTGAACTGTTTACAAATGCATTTAAACCTTTACTTAAAGATGTTCATACTTGTAGCAAAGGCCATGAGACTCTGCATTATAGTAATACATAACGAGTGACGTTCAAAAAGTTTCCACACTTTTATATTTTCGTTGGAAATGGTAAAGGCGGGAGGAGTAGTAATTGGCTGTGTCTGAGAGTGTCATGTGACTGGGAAAATTGCATTGCAAATGAAGGTGACTGTATAGAAAAGTGATGTAATTTATTTTTGAAATTCTTAATAAATATAGTTTACAAAAGTGAGGAAACTTTTTGAACGTCCCTCGTATATGTATTTTGTTGATATTTGTGCATTTGTTTGTCTCTGTGTATAATTCATATTATAGTCCTAGTTTAGAATGGCCATTCAGTTTAGGACACAAAGGCCAAGGCTGATGCATCCATCCTTTGTGAACTGGATACAGTACAGACAAACACTTCTGACAAGGGTCTCATGCATAACGCCATGCGTAGAATTCGCACTATAACATGATGTAAGCACAAAAGCCGAAATGTGCTTACGCACAGAAAAATCCAGATACAGGAATCTGTGCGTAAGCCAACTTCCACGTTCTTCCACTACATAAATCCTGGTCAGCATGAAAAGTAACGCACGTGCACGTGCCTGCTGTCCCGCCCCAATTCCTCCCAGAATCACGCCTCTTTAAATATGCAAATCAATATAAATAGCCCTTAAGCTCAGCCTTCTTTGAAAAGACAATGGGAAAAGCATGGGGGAAAATATAAGAATTTCAGCGAATACCATGTGGAGGCAAAGGAAAAACATACTATTTGTTGATTTAAACAGTGGTATAAACAACAAAAGGAAGCTGACTGACATAGCGTGTTGGAGAAACTTGAAAGCTCAAGTTCACAAAGTCGCACAGTGCCCGAAATAAAAAAGAAGTTGTCAGATATCAAAGTCGCCGTGAAAAAGCGAGTCGTAGCCCAACATCTGAGTGTCATATGAAAGCTTATTAGGGTACAGAGAAAAAAAAGGCACACAGTGGGGAAAAAGCACAAAATGTCAACTTCAATCTCGAAATTTCCACTTTAATCACGTAGTTTATTTTGTCATTAAAGTAGAACATCATAAACTTCATCTTAAAATCGTTTAATTAACCAGTTTCTCAAATCACATCGTAATTAAAGTAGTATGTTAAATGCTTTGTTTTGTATTTGATCTTCTATGTGCTCTATGTGTGTGAATCACTACGTGCTTCTTAAACCGTCTCTCTTCCTCCGACAGGACACAGAATCCATTACAGTCGTGATATTACAGCTCTCTGAATAACTAAAATACTGAGATGTATACATGATATCATTTTCATGATGATAGGAGTTAAAGCACGTTATTAAACATGGGTTTCACGGTAGCGCAGTGATTGTGCGCGACCTTTGTTGAAATAATTTATTGCAGCAGTAGTCAGGGCGGCTCTAGGCTCGTGGTGGCCCTGGGCAGAAAGAGAATCGGTGGCCCCTTCGCCTGCCAATGTCAATATGGTATCTTATGCACGGCGGATGGCCATGTCCATTGCGGACACTGCATAGCCACCTCGTGCTCGTGACACAAGCGTTTAACTTTTGCCGAAATTTGCCACTGCGTTTTTAGCTGTATTGTTATTTTCTGTTTCTGTTTTATATTCAATATATATTGGCTTGGCGGCCCTGTCCAGGTGCACAGTTTGTACATGCCTATGGCCACCCCTGCAGTACTGTCTCTTTCAAACGTACTAACCTCCAATTACTGTCATTCCTTTTCTTTCTCCAAGTAACCGATCGCCACACAATTAGCTCTGTAATAGACGTTAAGTCATCTGTAAGCTTATAACGTAGATTCTTCAAAACTTTTAAGGAACATTGAAATATCTTCGTAGTTCATGTTTAATTATTCTGTCCTCCACACCAGTCCCAGTGAAGCATACAGTGCGAGGCAGGAACAATCGTGAGCAGAGCGCCAGAGCCTTGCTAGCGTAGCAACACCGTGTCCTTTAATTATTAACAATATAGATTACTAGCCGAAGCCTGCCGTAGCATACGGCGGTGTAAGAATAGGAACGGAAAACGGTGAGAAAGGAATTTAGTATAACAAAGGCTTAGGAAACCACTGTCGCAGTATAACGAAAATAGCAAAGAGTGAAACCAATGCCAATGGTCGAGAGAGTATCTTCCTGTAGCAGGGTACGGAAAACATAGACATATATATATAGACGCCACATTCACTGTGTTGCCCAGTCGACACAATAACTCAGTGCGTCCACCCTATTGCGAGTGGTAAAAGTGCCATTTAAACTAATACAGGTAGACGTGGAAGCCGGGTTTTCTGATGAAAAAACAATAACATTTTAAACAGTATCGTTTACATACAACAGATTTTGGTGAATCGTTTACATGCAATTATTTATATCCATTTATACACTAATAATGGCAATTATTAAATAATAATAATAATAATAATAATCATTATTATTATTAAATAATTCCTCCTGTATAAGTAACATTTCTCGGACTGCTTTCTTCCATCTCCAAAACATTTCTAGACTTTGTCCTGCTCTTAAGCAACACAGTACTAAAGTATTGGTTAATGCCCGAGTCACCTCACGTATAGATTACTGTAATGGTATTCTATCTGTCATCCCACAAAAACATATCCATCGCTTACAATTTATTCAAAATTCTGCTGCCAGGATAATAACCTGCTGTTCTAAATCCACTGAACATACTACACCTATTCTCTCTCAACTTCACTGCCTCCCTGTTAACTACAGAATACAATACTAAATACTGCTCTTAACATTTAAAGCTCTCCACAACCTCACTGATCTCCTACAGACTGACACTCGTTTCGCTCACTCTGATTCTCATCTGCAGCTGTACTTTCTGTACCACACATCAAACTCTATGCTATGGGAGCTCGAGTGTCTCTTACAGTGCTCCTCGACTCGGGAATTCTCTTCTCTCTCATATACATCAGCTTGAGTCAATTACACATTTTAAAACTACCCTCAAAACTTATCTTTTCAAACTGGCATACCAATTGTGAATTTTGCACTGTTACTGCCAGTTATCTTTGTTTGTTTGCTAATTATTGCTGTTTGAATGAGAGCGACTGTGGACGCGGAAGTAGGATTAGAGATGGCGGGCGGGCCTCTGTCGTGCATATCCCATGGTCTTAGAGTTGGTGGGCGGGGCTCTGTGAGTTGGCGGGCGTAGCTCTCAGTCTTGCGTGCACTCTCTGTCTTGCTTGCCCTTAGTTAGAGTTGGCAATATGTAAGTAATAGTAAATGTTAGTAATATGGAAAAAGATGATCTGCTGTGGCAACCCCTAACAGGAGCAGCTGAAAGAAGAAGAAAAAGGTGCAGTGAGAGAAACAACGTTAAAGCAGTTATGGTATTTGGAATAGTTTGACCATTATATTGTTACGGGTTAATTACAATCAGATGCATTAAACTAATAAACAATATGCGGTTAATTTCAGTGTATTTATAAAGCCGCGTCAGGGTTGTGGACCTGAAAAAGAAAGATATACCACACAAGAGCAGTAGCACTGCTTTGACGCTGGGTGCCACCAGTCTGCAAAACTGAGCGGAGAACTTGTGTACGACAGGGTATGAGGTACAGTGGAAATGTGCATGTCTTTACGCCAAGTTTAGGTTTTATACATCGCGATTTGAACGTGGAAACGTTCTTATGCAACATTTCTGTGCGTCTGCACCATTTATACATGAGGCCCAAGATGTTTAGCACATATTTTTGTGATTAAAACATAAAGTAAAACTTAAAACTTTAAGTAAAGTGACTTGTTGGTTATCTGTTAAAATATCTATCCAGCAGGAGGAAAATGTTCCCTGGGATTGTGTTCATTATTGATGCAGAATAGAATTGAGACATGCATAAGCTATTAGTAACCATGGCTGAAATAAACAGATGAGAGCAACAGGGTACAAAAAGAGATATATGCATTTAACTTGCTTTAAAATGTAGCTTCTACTCCCAGAATACAATGCATAATTGCTTATACTGTACATACATATCCAAGCTGGAGAAAAGAAAAGTCAATGCATAGTACAGTTATCACAGCCAGTTATTCAAGGGGAATGATGATGATTGTAAACACAGATCTGGCAGAGTGTTTGGCAGCATAGAGACACCTTCTGACTTCTTGGTGGTTTCTTCCTAGTATAAATCCTCTCATGTTTTTCATAATTAGTGAACTTTTATATAAACCTTGCCAAATATGGGTGACTGCCACCTGAGCTGTGCTCTTTCTGACTAACATAGCCCTGTTGGCCTCTGTTCTTAATCATTCATGGCTTCTACGGACCGTGGCCTTGATGAAATATTAATCAGCAGACATCAGCACTTTAAAAATAGACTCCGTGTGTGTCTTCCACATGTTTCTGTCCATCCTCCTTAGCCAGTTTCACCCTGTCAGATGGTGTGTGTGGCTTTGGAATAAACTTCACAGATTACAGAGACCCACTCTTCAAACCTATTACTACAGTAACATCACAGCATCCAGAGTCCAATGTGACAAACTTGGCATAAAGGAATGGATTGCCTGAGGCTAAAAAAGAAGAACAGTCTCATCCATCTGGACATCACGCAATGTCATCCATGCTCCAGCCTGACTTTTGACTCAAGACAAGTCACCTTAAGATGCATGTGCTCTCTCTTCCTCTAGCACAGATGCATTCCTTATGGACACTTCTCATCTGCTTTCATATCCTTAAGACCATGTCACATTAGACAACCTGCAATTTTCAGTCATAGCCTTCATTTACATGATCTTAACAAGCTGGAGGCAGTTATCTAGTCTGGTATAGCAAGCGACTCTCTCTGTCTAGTCCAGTGGTTCTCAACCTGTGGGGCGGGCCCCCCTAGGGGAGCGCGAAGTAACAAAAAGGGGGGCGTGAAGATGTGAAAAAAAGAAAACAAGAATCAAAAATATGAAAAAAAAATCTGTTGAAACCAAAACAAATTAACTTAAACTACATTCTGATACTAGAACAATAAATATAGAGTTAGATAAATGTCGATAAAAGTTAAGTAGGTATAATAAAATATGCATCTACATTTAAAACAAATGTTATGAAAACTCGGGTCACAAATACTTAAAGGTTGAGAAACGCTGGTCTAGTCCACAATTCACCTTAATGAATTCAAAGAGGTTTAATTTTGTCTTTAGTTGTAGGGGTGGGCTTTGTTTGAATGAGAGCAGGCAACCAATGAATGCTCATTTAGTAGCACATTGCATACAATGCAGTGAGGATGAATAAGTATAGCAGGTGTTCTGGACCTCGCAAACAGAAGAGAAACTTTTCTGTCTCATGTTTTGTATTTTACATACCATGACAAAATGGTATAAAACAAAAAAAGGGCAGAGATTCCTGCTAAATTCACTGCACCCATTAACCCTTGGTACAGCACCAGCTCTGTCAGGCAGTTAGCTATTGTATGTCAAGAAAAGAGGCTAGAAGAACTGTGCTGAAAACTTGGCACACTGTATTCAATTATGTCATGTCTGCTGATTTTCAGCTGTATAATTTGACATCGGCTTTACTTAAAATGCCATTTTTTTATTTGAGCTTTTTTGACTTTGAGACAAGGGTATTATTAGGGCTTTATATTCAGACTTTGTTATTATTTTTTGTTTTTGCTACTGTTATGCATTAAAATTGCTAAAACAAAATACTGTTTATAGATAGATAGATAGATAGATAGAAAAGGTATTACACTAGTGATGGCAAATATTTTGGGCTCAGCGCATCAGAAATTCTGAAAATGCCTAAGATGGCTCTGCCGGTGTGTCACCCCTGCTGATCTACTCTGAACATTTTGACTAAAAATAAGAAAAGAACAACCTGGTAGCACTGATCACAAGGGTAAAACCAACCCAGGACATCGTGCCATCCAATCACATACCATCTCACAGACATATATGCCCACATGGGTCATTTTAGAGTCCTGAATATTAATGAATATGCACATTTTTGGTGCAACACCTTAATAACCACAAAACACACTCCAAGAAAGGAAAGGGCAAACTCAAATCAGTGAATTACCAGGAAGTGAACCCGGTCTCTTTAAGTTTTTAAATTGCTTTTAAAATTGCTTTTTTTTTTTTCGTTTTATTGAATTTATTAAAGGCAAGTAACATTCCATACAAGTAAGTCAAACTTGACAAAACTAAGTTCAAATCAAATCAACCCCCACCCATGGGAAAGAGAGTTAGGTCAACAGACAGAGTAAAACTTTAAGAGCAGGAAAAAAAAATAAAAAAGGGAAGAAAATCCTTTCCCCCAATTTAAATGCTTATTCTAGAATCTTATTGATTAGATCCTGGCAGGTGTTAAAGGTTTTGCACGGATTCTATAAGAGAGAATTTGATTTTTTCCAATTTCAAATAGTATATAACATCAGTTACCCAGTGACTTAGAATAGGAGAGTTAGGATTCTTCCAGTTGAGCAAGATTAGTCTGCGTGCTAATAGTGTAGTAAAGGCAATCACAGTTTCTTTGTCCTTCTCCACTTTAAGCCCATCTGGGAGTCCACCAAACACAGCTGTTGGTGGATTAGGGGGGATTGTGACACCAAGATTGTCTGAAAGGCATTTAAAATCTTTAAATGCCTTTCAGACAATCTTGGTGTCACGATTTTGGTCCAGAATGATGTTAATTTTGTGCAGGCCCAAAATATGTGGCCCAATGAGGCTGGAGCTCGATTGCAATGTTCACAGGTTGAATCTTGCCCTGGAAACATTTTGGACAATTTAAAACGAGACAGATATGCTCGATAAAATATTTTAAATTGAATAAGTGAATGTTTTGCGCATATGGAGCTCCAGTGAATTCTGTGCATGGCTGACTTCCACTCCTTTTCTGAAATGTTGAATAAGAGATCTTTTCCCACTGCACTGGGATAGATAGACATAAACTTTACTAATCCCAAAAGAAATTGCAGGGTTATGGCAGCAGACAAAAAGAAAAAATATACATTTGTTATTTGAATTATAATAATCGCATGTATGCTAACGGGCAGAGTGGTCGCTCTGAAGTAGGGATCTGCACTGGAAATCGGAAGGTTGCCAGTTCAAATCCTGTAAACACCCGAAGTGACTCTACTCCATTGGGCCCCTGAGCAAGGCCCTTAACCTGCAATTGCTCCGACCTGGGTATGATGTTAATCTGCATCCAGCCCTGCATGTAGGCCCTCCAACCTGCAGGGAAAAACCTGGTGGTTTGTGTCAGAATTGGCACTCCAGCCACCATAAAAAACCTCACACTGCTTCTTTCCATCTGAACTAGTGTGGTGCTGGGATCCTGAGTTGATTTGTCATGTGGTGAGTGTGGCAATGCACTGTATCAGTGCCTGCTCCTAACCTCTCTCTATGTATGCTAAAACATACAAATACAAGCACATATAAGAAAAAGCATCTTTAAGTAAATGAATAAAGTGTAGGTATTTATCAAGTGTAAAGTGATAAGAACTGCACATACTAATAAGTTACAGTTTCACAGTACAGGATGCCAATCATTGGCACAGTATACTGCATAGAGTGTCACTGTCTGTGTAGATGTCTGCTAATTTAGCTCAGTAACATTGAGTACACAGGGAACAAGACCACCTTGGCCAAGGTATGACTCATTATAGAGCATGACCTCACATAGCATTCCTGTGTTTAGCCAAAACCTTATAGATGAGGTGAGAGTCATTGTCTGGGATAGTAAGCTGGGTGATTGAGGAAATATAAAAATACAAGTCACCTGATGTGGTTAGGCTGTCACTTTTCTCCCACAAGTTTAGATGGTTGAGAATGGATACCTTCAGTAATGAGCAATACAAGTAGAAGGAATGTGCCCTTGGTAAGTGACTATA
>JANRMT010062857.1:19505967-19544213 GCA_026402145.1 Polypterus bichir lapradei | reverse complement strand
GTGTGTGCATGTTTAGTTTAGGGTTATGGGCAACAAACAAATCTAGTCAACCTCACTTAACTGACTGTATATAGGATATGGGGGACTGAAGCCGATTCTAGGCAGCAATAGGCAGAAGACAGAAATCAACTGTAGCCAAAATGCTTCTTGTTTGTGAAATGTACTCATGCACACACGCACCACTAACTACTCACTCGGGTTCAAACTCACTAGCCTATAATGCATGTCTTGGAGATGTGAGAGGAAAACCAAAGTATACGGAGAAAAACCCTACACAGACAGCAAGAATAATATGCAAACTCAGCACAGACAATAACCATCCTGATAGATTGTTAGACACACTCACTCACACACACACCACTAGCCCCTTATTCAAGGTCAAGCTCAATAGCCTAACAATGCACATTACAGAGATGTAAAAAGAAAACCAAAGAACTCGGAGATAAAATGTAGATGGACACAAAAAGAATGAATGGATTCCACGGAGAGAGCAACTAGGCCCAGATTTAAACCCAGAAATCGAAAGGCCTATTTGAATGGGATTAGTTTTACACCAGTGTGGGATTACTGGAGGATCTCTGTAATTTTAGTCCTGTCCAAATCTCTCATGTCAGATTATTTTTTTATGGAAAACAAGATCATATCTAAATAAAGATTATGGATACTTTTAGCTTTTGTAAAAAGTCTGTCAAAATAACCCCAGGTCAAACTAGTCCTGTGTGAATCGACATGTTGGTAAAATTCCATCATTTGAGTAAATAGAACAGTGCTAGTATTCCTTGTTATGCATTCTGAATAAAGAGAGTTTGGGGGGATTTCTTCTTGATGATCCATAGACACGCTGATGGTATGCACTGGAACACAGCTGGATGATAAATTGCACTGGACTGCCAATACTGATGCTCTGTGCAAGACAGGACAGAGCTGACTATACTTCCTTAGAAGACTTGTGTCTTTCAACATCTGCAATAAGATGCTGCAGATGTTGTATCAGACGGTTGTGGCGAGCGCCCTCTTCTACGAAGTGGTGTGCTGGGGAGGCAGCATAAAGAAGAAGGATGCCTCACGCCTGGACAAACTGGTGAGGAAGGCAAGCTCTATTGTAGGCATGGAGCTGGACAGTTTGACATTCGTGGCAGAGCGACAGGCACTGAGCAGGCTCCTGTCAGTCATGGAGAATCCACTGCATCCACTGAACAGGATCATCTCCAGGCAGAGGAGCAGCTTCAGCGACAGACTGCTGTCACCGTCCTGCTCCACTGACAGACTGAGGAGATCGTTCCTCCCCCACACTATGTGACTCTTCAGTTCCACCCGGGGGGGTAAACATTAACATTATACAAATTTATCATCTGTTTTACCTGCATTTTTATCACTCTTTAATTTAATATTGTTTTTTTATCATTATGCTGCTGCTGGAGTATGTGAATTTCCCCTTGAGATTAATAAAGTATCTATCTATCTATCTATCTATCTACATACATTAACTACTGGCACGCAAGACAAGAATGGGGAAATGCATTTTAGACCAGACAGACAAATGGGTGTGTATTTCCCATGATGCTTTAGACTGAATGCGCAACATAAACCTTTTTCAAACTATTCTTGCAGTCTACCACCAAAAATCACACTATGTCTGCAGCTCATCTGTTCTGACGTGCTGACCCTTTTCAATTATACAGCATAATGTGTCTACTACACTGGTCATGTTCAACTCTCAATCCCGCTCTCTCTTTCTTCTGGGTTCTGCCCTAGCATTGCAACACTCTTTCCAGTCTGTGATCCCCCTAATTATCAGATCCCACCAACCACAATGGCCACAGCGGCTGCTGCGGTCACCTTGCATAACAGACCATTAGTAAATATGATTTCTTTTTTTGAAAATGTATCATTTTTTTCACAAACCACTTACATGGCCAGTAGTTTTTGAACATTTTGTTACTTTACTCTCTCGCTTGTGGAATTTTGTCTAACTTGCTATTATTTCGAGTTCCTGTGTTCACTTGTTAGCACCTTTATAAAACACTAAGCTGTCCGCCTGCATGACATTTCCAGATTTCATGATGCTCCTCTAGTCATTATATCTCTGTCAGCCACTGTGAGCTTTATGGTATCATATGATGCAAAAGGAGATTTTGCTGACATTTGCCACCTTTTTCTGAATGATAGTTTTCAATATATATATATATTTTTTTGGTATTTGGTACACTTTATTAATTCTCGAGGGGAAAATAATGCTGTGGACAGCATTTAAAAAAAAAAAAATTATAGCTGCTGATCGGCTTGAAAATCTGCTTTGCTGGGCATTCTATTTATATATTTTGTCCACAAAAGTTTTAGCTTTTTTCTCTTATTTCATTTATAACACTTTACTGTTTGTCATTTTCCTTAATACATACATTTTCACCAAAAAAGTAATCCAGTTGATAAACATTGTCACACACATGCACATGGGGTACAGTTTACAGGTTCAAATAGTGTTATTTGTCACCCAGACCAGGGTATGGCGCTCTCACCTACTTGTTCCTCTACAGTTCAACCACAGACCCTGCTTTCCAATGGCATCACCACTGGTCCACCCACTGCTAAAATCACTTCCAGCAATCTCTGTTTGATGCCATTTCCACTACCCAGAATCCATCTTACTGCCACATCAGTTCCTGTTCCGGCCGCCCTGACTCCACCTCTACCTTTTTTCCACCATATTTAAGATCTGTCAGTCAGTTCTGTTGTGAACTCTGCTTATGATAACCGTGTTTCATTTACTTTTGTTGTTTTATCAGTACACAGGGTGGCCATCTCAAACCTTTTTCTATCTGCTGATTATTTTTTTTTATCACAACATCTTAATTGCAGGGCCAAATGTAATTGTTAAGCATATCAGAACAGCCAAAATAAATTTGGATATTGCTCTGTATGGTAGACTATGCCAATTTGTAGCTCATGTGAAAGAGAGCTGTAAGTAGTGTGAGACCCAAGTTCAGGAAAGTGTTTATTGAACTAGAAATAAATAACACCACATTCTTAATTCTTAATTAACATAAGTCATTTCAACATTATAGGGGGCTGCAAAAATTGGCACAAGGCAGGAACGACAATAGACAGAGTGCCAAAACATGCAAGGCTCAGTTATGCACACACCCATAGGGCTCATATGGAACTGTGAATTAACACTAGAGTGTTAGCTGCAGGTGGAAGTCCCATTTTACTTCTGGTGCCAAGCAGAGTTGTGTTGCGGTGCAGCAGTCTATTAGCCAGCAAAAGCGCTGTGAAGATGCTGTCAATTGTTACGGTTCTGCCTTTGTCCAGAAATGGCTTCATTAGCTTTATGACCACAGACTTGGAAAGTGTTTGCCCTGGATTGTAACTTAAAACACAGTTCTCAACAAAACATTACCAGATGTTCGAAATCGCAGCAAATCTGTCGTTTTTCACAAGTTCTGCATGGGTATCTTTGTGGTCAAAATGGAAATACCGCATGGTAGTCTGATAGCGGTCATGGGACATTGTATCTTTGATTGCCAGTAAAACAAAGTTCTGAGCAGGCATCAACCACAGCAGCAACTGTGATTATCGCTGCTCTTGTGAAAAGAATGGAGATAAATGGCATCAACTAAGAGAGGGAGAGGCAAATTCTTTGTACCACGCGAACGTCACTGACAGAATAAAACTGAATAATAAAAAAAAGCACTTTTACAAGTAGCCAAAATTTATACCAGGTGTTACAGACTCAAATCAAATGTATGTTTTTATTATATCATAGTAGTAATAATAATAATAATAGCAACTTACTACTCAAACATAGCGTGCCCAGCCTCGTGCTCGGAACCTTTTGGTTATAAGGCAGCAGCTCTTACCTCTGCACCATCCAAGAAGACATATCAACTTTTGGTTGATTGACATTTGAGCATGGGTTTGTAACTCATTGACAGCTTGATGTAAATTAAATGACCTTTGTTTTTACTTTGGTTATATTCTTGAATAAAAGTGCAAGTGTTTATTTGATATTTGGACTAAAGTCTTCACACATTATACATTTTTTTTTTAACTTTATTGATTTTGCTGGGGGGCTTACCCCCTGCTCACTTCGCTCGCCAACTCCCCTTGCCTGCGCTACATGCCAGCCACTTCACATCTCTGCCGCTCGTGTTGTGAAGAGGGGGGGCTAAACGCACCCAAAGAAGATGTGGTTGCATTCTCTGAAACCCCCTTTTAAACGGTGATACAATGGGAAACAAATACATTTTTTTACCTCCTCTTTGCTCAATCAGTTGCTGGCTTGCTGTTGCTGCTGCTGCTGTGGCACATGATCTGCATCTTGTACGACACTTAGAACATTTAAAAGCCTATACAACAGGTGTCTTTGTCATCTACTCTTTGTCTTTTATTTCCAGCCCTTGGAGTGGTTAAATCTGTTGGCACAAAGTCTCGTCTAGCAGGATGTGAGTTCTTGATATTTTAGTTATAATTTAAAAATGGAATAATAATCTGAAAATCTAACAACATCACATTAAAGTTGTACCTACCACATGTAGGTTTTAAAATAAGCCAGATTTAAAGTGTGACATAAAAAGTCACATAAAATCGCTGCACAAAACCATTGCACTTTTAGGCTTAGGATTTTATATATAGAGAGTAGATTAAAATCAAATAACATTCCATACAAATAACTCAAGTTTTACAAAAAAAAGAAGGTTTGAAACAAATCAACCCCCCACCCCTGAGAAAAAGAGCTAAACCAGCAGCATAAAACTTTATGCTAGTAAAAATAAGTAAATAGATAAATGAATAAAAATAGAGAGAACCTGCTTCCTTAATATAAATGCATTATACATTTCACATCATTATTAGTATAATACAGAAAAAGTTTCTGCTTTAGGTATGTGTTCAGCATTTCTTGCCTCGCATTTCCTGTCATCCTACACTTACACAGATCTTTGTAGACACGGAACACTCATGAAATGCATGTATTCCAAATAACAATATGCAGTATTATTTACCCTATATAATATATAATTTCAGGCACCTCACACGCAGATATGGAGCCTTGAGCTAAGAGAGCTTTTTGCCCGAGTTGAGCTCCGTGGGTGGGGGGAGGTGGGATAGCAGGCTGCCTGCTGCTTATGCTGATCGACACATTTACAAAACAAAAGACGCTGATGGAGAGGTGAGAAGGAATTTAAGGTGGACTGAGATTACGAGTGTTTTTCATAGGCTTTAGGGATTCTAGTGTTAGACTAACTTGCACATGTTTGGGGATGTGAATGAAAAACTTGAGTACCCTGAGGGAAACATCACACAGACACAGGAAGTACATGCAGTCTCCAAGTATATACTGGCCAGACATGGGATTTGAATGCAGAACATGAAATCTGTCAGAGCTAACCACTACACTGCTCTCAGGGGTAACTAATCCCCGTGAAGTATGATGGGATTATTTAGTAAGTATGGACATGGAGTATAAAAGAAGGATCAATGCTCTCAGGCGCTGCTCAAGCATTCTTTTAAAGTTTTGTAAATCTCTGGTTGTCTGATAGTAATTTAGCTTTCTTTATATGCTTTAGTTTAGTTATTTACATTTCCATACACATAGTATCCACTGTTTGGACTTTTCACATTTTAATGTCAAACAATATTGAATAACAGTGAATTTAACTTGACTTTTTGGACATTAGTCATTAGAAAATTATTCTTTAATTTCGAAGTGAAAACTGATCTCCTCACTTCACATTACCAAAAACGCACCATCCATGATGTGAGGCATGCTGGTGGCAGCAGCATCATGCAATGGAGAGGATTCTCTGCAGCAGGCCCGGAAAGGCTTGTGAGGGTAGAGGTTAGAAAAAATAACACAGGGAAATCCTGATGCAGTCCGGAACAAATGTGCACCATGGGAGAAATATTGATTTTCCAGCAAGATGACAATCCCAAGCATAAAGACAAAGCTACACAGGAATGGCATAAAAAACAATGTTAATGTTCTGGAGTGGCTGAATAAAAGTCAAGATAATAATTCAATTAATAATTTGTGGTTGGACTTGACAAAGGCTGATCACTCACAATCAACAAGCAACCTGACAGAGCTTAAGCAGTTTTCCAAAGAAGAATGAGAAAGAACCGCAGTGTTCAGATGTGCAAAGCTGATAAGAGAGAGAGATAGACCTATGCACACAGACAACAGGCTGGCATGGCTGCCTTCTGCTAAAAGCTGACTTGAAGGGGATGTATAGTTATACAATCACTTATTACGTGTTTTATATTTGTAATTAATTTAGACCAGTTTGTAGAGATTTCAGTTTGATATTGAGCCTTTTATGTTCGTCCATGTCAAAAATGGGCATAGTGGTGGCTCTGAGATCTGCCGGTTCAAATCCCATAAACACCAGAAGTGACTCTACTCCTTTGGGCTCCTTTAGCAAGGCCCTTAATCTTCAATTGCTTCATCTTGGGCATGATGTTAACCTGCATCCAGCTAGAGGAAGCAGGTCCTCTAAATTACAGGGAAAACTTGGGGGTTGGTGGCAGGATTGGCATCCCAAACATTATTAAAAAAACTTGCACCGTTCCATTGTGGGCACTGAGGTGTCACCCACTGTACTTGGGTCCCAATAGAGTTGGTTTATCATGTGGTGGGTGCAACAATGCACTATCGGCACATGCTCCCAACCTCTTGTGTCAAAAAGCCAAAATAAATTCATTGTGATTCAATGGTGTATAGCAATAAAACATTTAAACTTACAAGAGGAGTGAATATTTTCATACTCTCTGTATTGAGCCCTTTCATGCTTTTATCTAATTTTTCAAATATAGTTTTGGGCTTCTGTTTTGTTATGGTTTCAATTTTTCGATAAATAATTTTTGCATACTGGTAGAAATTTCTTATTTAAGATTTATTATTGTGTTTACTCTTCTTTGAATATGCTTATTAAAATGAACTATAATGACTCCTGTATTGTCACTCAGTGAGTCAGTGAATTGAAATATCAATCTAACTCATGCTGTTGTCCTGTAATTAACAATATTGTTGAATAGACAAAAACAAACCCTACGGTACATGATAGGTCTCTTGGTCCACACTAGTAAAATAGCACAGACGGTATGAAGTATAAATATACAGAGCTAATTACACATCACTAGAATTTCTCATCCATCACTTTAGTTATATTAACAGCAGGAGAAGCAGCGGGTGTACAGCATTGACAGGCTGTTTTCCTGACATTCTGAATGTAATCGACCCACACAAAAAAACAGTCTAAAGCAGCCAGGAATAAAGTTTGAAGGTAGTGTTTTCACTTGAAATTAAATTCAAATGTCAGAACAGGCTTTTGCATATACTGTATTGCACAAATTTTAGAAAGTATTCTTAGTTTGCTAACAACAGTGCTACAGTGAGAAATAACTAAAAGAATATAAAGGAACTTGAGTGTCAGTTTATTTGTAGATGAATCTATGACACAAGGAACTTACTGCCAAGATATTTAGTCTTTTATTTTATGTATTACTTATGGTAGCTGGTATCCTTATAACCTCAATATAGTTGTATTTACAGTACATGTCATATAACAAATATTAGCCTTGATTTACTATTGATTCAACATTGGCATATGATTACATATAGTATATTTCAAATTTCAGTTATCATAAATGAAAGAGCCAGGGTTGGTTCCTGCTTTGCAATCAATACTGCCTGGATAGGCTACAGCACATCTGAACTCTGGATTAAAAGAAATTGGAGACTGGTGATTGGCTCAATATAGTAAGACTTTAGAGACAAAATAAAATATATAAATAAAATTGTATTTTTTTTTTTGTCTTTTTGTTCGCCAATCACACAAAAACAGCTGAACTGATTTTCACAAAATATTACATATGTGTAGCCTTCAGTTCAATTTAAGTATAGGCTATATCAGGAAGAGGGGTTGTAATGATGGGGGCGACCCAAAATCCAGCACCAACTCGGAGAACACAGCTCTCATTAGACAACCACCCAAAGTGGAATCTCATCTAAGAACACAGGCATACCATTTTCTTCTGAACTAATTTGGATAACAATTTTTTTGCTTTTGTCTACGAGTACGTCATTTTGTCTCATTGTGGCTTGTGTTTAGCCAAGCTAAGTTTCCAAAGGACAACATTTATACCCAAGCAACGTTGGGGGCTTCGGCTAGTACACATTATATTTATTTCTATCCTTCCATTTAACCCTTATTGAATATTTGAAAATGCTGCATACAATTGGGCTTGGCAAGAAAATTCTGCTGCATTATAGTTAAACTTGATTCCATATATGTCAGTTATTAAATACTGGATTCCCTCAAATAGCAAATTCTTGTTATGAAGTGGCTGTTTACTACTTATGAATATTTATTTGGAATCATTTCAGATACCATTTTGTTTTTTGTGGGTGTCGCTACTTTGTCTTCTCGTTGCTGGGATGCTTCAACGGTTGCTAGGGGCGGGGTTTGGAGGTTGTGAGTTAAAGAGTTGGATGTTTGCTTATCCAAGTTTGCAGATATCAAAACCCTTTTTCTTAATTGTTCATTTGTTTCTAAAACTCTTTCTAGTTTTAGACTCACATATGGTTTTTGACTCTCAGTTTGGCTTTGATTGAGATGCCATAGATCTCTTGGTTTTCAAATCTTTCTTCAGTTTTTGACTACATTGTTTCTCCCGATTACTTTTCCGATATCAACCAAGTCTAACAAAACATTTGATGTCTTTTCCATGAAAGAAATAACTTTTAGGTTTAAAAAATGAATTACAATATTTAAAAGTAATTCTAGACATTTACATATGATTTTAATGGGTGGATATAACATTGTTTTTCCACCCATTTATCCACCTACTTTTCTATTTCAGAGTCACAGAGAACGTAAACAAATGCCAAGAACACTGAAAACAAAACTCAGGCGAGTCACTGATTCATTTCAGTGAACTTAATCAACACAAAATGAACATGACCAAACTTCACACAGCCAATGGTTCTGAAGTACTGAGGCAGCAGAGTTAGCCATTATACTACCATACTGCTTTTCAGATTTAAGCTTCTTTTCTTTTTGATTTCTTTTTTACCTTCACTTTTTAGTTAGTTTTGTTAGCTAGGATTTATCTTTGCAATATTCAAGCCGAAGGACATGAATGCATTTGTTCAATGGGGTATTAAACTAAATACACATTTTTATGTGGGCAATTGATATAGCATGGTCAAAATTTAGAAAATAAAGAAAAATGTGTATGTCTTCACCTCGGCTGTAAATTTTGAAAATAATAATGCATATTCAGTTGGTTCAAAAAGTATTCAGACCACTTTACTTGTTTAATATTTTGTCAAGTTGCAGAATTGTGCTACAATAATTTAATTTTTCCACTGCATAAAGGAACATTTAGTATCCCAAAATGGCAAAGCAAAAACAGGATTTTAGACATTTTTGCAAATTTATTAAAAACTTTCTGAAGACACCGCACCTCTATTTCATCTTATATTGGCAGCGCAATGCCTAAGTAGGGAACCAATACAGGATGTCATTCCCTTCCATTACACAAATCTCTAATAAAATATAATAATATGAGGGCTGTTCAAAATGTTTCTGCACTTTTGTATTTTCGTTGAAACGGTGAAGGCGGGAGGAGTAGTAATCGGGCATTAAAAAGTTGGTATGACGCTGGGAAAATGGCATCACAAAGGAAGGTGACTATACAGAAAAGTGATGTCATTTGTTTTTTAATCTATACTAATAAAAGGCAAAGCCCTCACTGACTGACTGACTGACTGACTGACTGACTGACTGACTCACTCACTCACTCACTCACTCACTCACTCACTCACTCACTCACTGACTCATCACTAATTCTCCAACTTCCCGTGTAGGTAGAAGGATGAAATTTGGCAGGCGTATTCCTTACAGCTTACTTACAAAAGTTAAGCACGTTTTATTTCGAAATTCAACGCGTAAGGGTCATAACGGTTGATAACGGTCGACAACGTCCGCCATGTTGAACTTATTTATGGCCTCATCTTCACGAAATTTGGAAGGCAGCTTCCCTGCACTAACCGAAACCGATGTACTTATTTCGATGGTATGACGCCACTGTCGGCCGCCATATTGAACTTTCCAACGTCACTAATTTTCCAACTTCCCGTGTAGGTAGAAGGCTGACCCCATCTTCACGAAATTTGGTAGGTGGCTTCCCTGCGCTAACCAAAACCGATGTACGTACTTATTTCGGGGGTATGACGCCATTGTCAGCCGCCATATTGAACTTTCCAACGTCACTAATTCTCCAACTTCCCGTATAGGTAGAAGGCTGAAATTTGGAAGGCTCATTCCTTACGGCTTACTTACAAAAGTTAAGCAGGTTTAATTTCGAAATTCTACGCATAACGGTCATAACGGTCAACAACGTCCGCCATGTTGAACTTTCTTATTTATGGCCCCATCTTCACGAAATTTGGTAGGCGGCTTCCCTGCGCTAACCGAAACTAATGTACGTACTTATTTTGGTGGTATGACGCCACTGTCAGCCGCCATATTAAACTTTCCAACATCACTAATTCTCCAAATTCCCGTGTAGGTAGAAGGCTGAAATTTGGTACTTATTTCGGTGGTATGATGCCACTGTCGGCCGCCATATTGAACTTTTCAACAGTCTTTGTTACTTATGGGCCCATCTTCAAGAAATTTGGTACGCGGGTTCCCAATGCTAACTGAATCCTACTTACGTACATATATATGTCCATAGCCTGCAGCTCAGTCACCGTGTGAGGTGGCGTTGGGTCCCCCATCTCAACGCCTCCCACGTTGTTGGCTGCCTGCCTATATAAGGCCGTCCGTCGCTCCGGTCTCTTCATTCCCTTCCTTGCTTCGCCATGGGATTCACTTCTCCCTGCTGATAACTACAGCCTTTTTATTTAATCCACGGCTTCTCCGCTGTTTTATTGTTCATGTATTACGATTATAGTTATTGTGTAGGTATTTTAGACTTACTTTACATTGTTCAGGTACCCATTTCCTTTATCATTCCAACCGTACCCGCATTAACATGTCTATCAAGGTGATCACCATCGATCAAAGAACTGTCACTTACTGAGTGGTTTCCATGCTCGGAGATGGCATCTTTTCCATTCTCAGTGTTACATATTGCACGGCCATATCAGGCTCACTCTTGATATCTGGAGAAACATTGTGTCTTATGTATTGAATGACTGGGACAGGTTCAAGGTGTGGACTGATGACGGTACAGGAGATAATTATACTACACAGGAGCACTAGAAGAGTGAAATGCTTAAGCCCTTCACCTATGGTTCTGCATGTGAGTTGATGGCTGCCGCTGAATTGTTCGGTTGTCGCTTTCAAGTGTACCGAAATGGCCAAATATTTTACACCTTTGGACAACCGCCAATGCCTCTTAAACATCTTAGATTCACAGGTGACGATTTCAGTAGTGGACACTTTGATGTTTATGAATGTTTAAACTCTCAAAAGCTGGATGTGAAGTTATCGATGAAACTGGTTGTATACTTACAACGCTTGACAGATGCTGAATATCTCTTCAACACAAGTCCTACAAATACTGTTGTAATTGAAACAAACCATGAAACTCAAACTGATTATGACAGCAGCAATCCAAGCTGTGAGATTTGAAACAAGATTACTGTTCACATGGCCAACTGTACGTTGCATGCTCAAGAGTAAGCTCAGCGCACAGCTTGGTCATATTATAACCGGAGGGCCGAACTCACAATGTGGTATACAAAGAGATCCTTAACAAATAATTATTGGTATATTTTCCTTAAGAATAAAAAGGTTTAATTTTCTTCTTAATAAAACGTTTAAGGCAGTACTTCACCGCTGCGAAGTGCGGGTATTTTGCTAGTACATATATATATATATATATGACAGCAACACTCATAACAGTGACAAAACAATTACATTTACAATCATGTTACATTATTTTCAAAATGTTTCTTTTAATTTTTCATTACTTCTTTAACACACTACTTCTCCGCTGCGAAGCGCAGGTATTTTGCTAGTTATATATATTCATGCATTTATGTATTTTCTCAATTCAGCCTGTGTTGGGCTCCCTTGGTACCTTGACATAAAGAAAAGATCCTTCAAGTCTTCCAAAGCTTCAAATGATTATTTAATAAGGAGAAAATCCCTGACCATGGATGGATGTTTGATTCTCTACAACCTCCATGAAAACAGCATGACAATGCTTCAACAAAAAAAAAAAAAAAATTACTCTATGTGACACCAATGAAAGAATTAAAATGCTGTAAAGGAAAATTTGTGGTAGAGGAAACCAACGTCATGCCATACCTAGCATCACATAACACATTTAGAGTCCCGTTATCTTAACCAAGACACCTGACAAATAAAACTCAAATAAATTGTCACTACAAATAGATTAATGTGCAAAGTGTGGGTGTGTTTCATGTTCATCATGTTATATTGATTATAATTTTATTGATTAGTGTTGTTCTATTTATTATATTGGGAACTTAAAGGGCAATCATATTCAAAGAGAAAAATACAAAATGTTAGAAACTACAGTGCATCCGGAAAGTATTCACAGCACATCACTTTTTCCACATTTTGGTATGTTACCGCCTTATTCCAAAATGGATTAAATTCATTTTTTTCCTCAGAATTCTACACACAACACCCCATAACGACAACATGAAAAAAGTTTACTTGAGATTTTTGCAAATTTATTAAAAATAAAAAAACTGAGAAAGCACATGTAGATAAGTATTCATAGCCTTTGCCATGAAGCTCAAAATTGATCTCAGGTGCATCCTGTTTCCCCTGATCATCCTTGAGATGTTTCTGCAGCTTAATTGGAGTCTACCTGTGGTAAATTCAGTTGATTGGACATGATTTGGAAAGGCACACACCTGTCTATATAAGGTCCCACAGTTGACAGTTCATGTCAGAGCACAAACCAAGCATGAAGTCAAAGGAATTGTCTGCAGACCTCCGAGACAGGATTGTCTCGAGGCACAAATCTGGGGAAGGTTATAGAAAAATTTCTGCTGCTTTGAAGGTCCCAATAAGCACAGTGGTCTCCATCATCCATAAGTGGAAGAAGTTCAAAACCACCAGGACTCTTCCTAGAGCTGGCCGGCCATCTAAACTGAGCGATTAGGGGAGAAGGGCCTTAGTCAGGAAGGTGACCAAGAACCCGATGGTCACTCTGTCAGAGCTCCAGAGGTCCTCTGTGGAGAGAGGAGAACCTTCCAGAAGGACAACCATCTCTGCAGCAATTCACCAATCAGGTCTGTATGATAGAGTGGCCAGACGGAAGCCACTCCTTAGTAAAAAGCACATGGCAGCCTGCCTGGAGTTTGCCAAAAGGCACCTGAAGGACTCTCAGACCATGAGAAACAAAATTCTCTGGTCTGATGAGACAAAGATTGAACTCTTTGGTGTGAATGCCAGGTGTCACGTTTGGAAGAAACCAGGCACCGCTCATCACCGGGCCAATACCATCCCTACAGTGAAGCATGGTGGTGGCAGCATCATGCTGTGGGGATGTTTTTCAAAGGCAGGAACTGGGAGACTAGTCAGTATAAAGGGAAAGATGACTGCAGCAATGTACAGAGACATCCTGGATGAAAACCTGCTCCAGAGCACTCTTGACCTCAGATAGGGGCGACGGTTCATCTTTCAGCAGGACAACGACCCTAAGCACACAGCCAAGATATCAAAGGATTGGCTTCAGGACAACTCTGTGAATGTCATTGAGTGGTCCAGCCAGAGCCCAGACTTGAATCCGATTGAACATCTCTGGAGAGATCTTAAAATGGCTGTGCACCGACGCTTCCCATCCAACCTGATGGAGCTTGAGAGGTGCTGCAAAGAGGAATGGTCTAAACTGGCCAAGGATAGGTGTGCCAAGCTTGTGGCATCATATTCAAAAAGACTTGAGGCTGTAATTGCTGCCAAAGGTGCATCGACAAAGTATTGAGCAAAGGCTGTGAATACTTATGTACATGTGATTTCTCAGTTTTTTATTTTTAATAAATTTGCAAAAACCTCAAGTAAACTTTTTTCATGTTGTCATTATGGGATGTTGTTTGTATAATTCTGAGGAAAAAAATGAATTTAATCCATTTTGGAATAAGGCTGTAACATAACAAAATGTGGAAAAAGTGATGCGCTGTGAATACTTTCCGGATGCACTGTAAGTGAGTAATAATATAAAAATACAGTTTTAAGTGAAATTAAGAAAAAAAGAAAAAATTGTACATATAAATATAAACATACCACAAAAAGACAGCATAATGGGTGTTAAGGATGTTAATGTAAGTTAAACACCTTAAATAAATTACTTCACGCTGCCCCTTGAAACACAGAAGGGAGTCAGCAGAAATAACCATTTAGGAAGGCCATTCTAAAGTCTGGGGATAACAGAACCTAAAGGCCCTTAACTGGTGCTTAATGTGGACCCAAATTACTGGCAGTACTCTTTCAATGGTGATACAGTTACATTTGATCAAAGGATGGGGGCTTTGGACCCCTGTGTAGTTTCAAGTGCTCTCATACATCAAGTGGGGGAGTGAAGAATCAGGAAGAAGTGCCAGTATGGTGAAACTTTGATCTTCACAATATATTAATAGTCAATCGAAGAGTGGTGAGCAGGGTCCCTTGTATAGGTTCATGAAGAGGAGAAGGTGCCAGTACTCTGTGTAGAAGTTGGATGTGGTGCTGTTGAGTAACAGGCCACTGCAAGAACTGCCCTTAACGCACATGGAGGGTGGCATGGCAAGAGTTAGTTGATCAAAGGATGATAAAAGAAATGTGATGAAGTGACATACTGTCCAGCAAACAAACTGATATTTGGGCCAGTGCGGGCCCATAGTGGGCAAACATATTAGTCTTATGTGAGCAGCCTAGCAATCATCCAACTGGAGTTTGCATATTGGGGCAACATTGACCCCAAAACACTGGTACAGTGTGGGTATACAGACAGGGAGGCCACCTAAATAAAAGTCTACACCTTACTGTTCCATTTATCCATACCCACTAATCTAGGGTATGTTTGCAGTGCAGTTGCAGCCTATCCCAGCAAGCAATGGGCACAGGCAGGAACGCTACCTGGACAGGGTGTGCGCCCATCACAGGATGGACACACTCACTCCACAGGCCCAGTTTAGCATCACCAGTTGTCTTTGGACTGTGGGAGGAAATCTATGTGAACACAGAAGGATCAAGAAAGCTCCACACCCAGGATGGCAACCCCGGTCTCCTTGTCAGCAGCCAGCGGTGCTATCACTGTGCCACCCCAAAATACTGGTCCTTTCCTTGAAACCTTGTTTAGTGTCTAGTTGTTGTTTTAATCAATGAAATTATGTGCAATTATGAACACTTACAATTTATTAATTTATAAGAGAAGCAATAAAAAACACAATACTAATGTGGCTTTAAGCTATTTATTATTACAAAACACAAAATGCCTTTGCATTTATTTTTACCGATCCTCTTTTTTTTTTGTTTGCAGTGTTACAACCCTGAGCATGAAAACATTATCAGTAATAAATTAGAAACTATGAAATTGTGGCCCATATAAAAACTGGCATTCAAATTGTTATTTATACTTCTGCAATCAAAATCTACAACCCACTGACAATACTAATTCTTAGCATTACTTACTCTGTGACTGTAATTCACTGTTGCAATGAGATTTACTGAACTTGTACTGCCATTTTGGGTCACTAGGGGAACTTTGTTAAGGGTCCCCTTGTAGTAGCCCCCACACTGGACCAGTGGGGTATTTAATTGGGTTTTCACATGCCAGCATTGCCCATGGTCTGCCCACAGGGGGCCACAGTGTGAACTTTTGCATCAGCCCCTTGTAGCGGCTCCCACATTGGGCCAGCGGGGTATTTAATTGGGTTTCCTAAGCCCATACTCCCATTAGCCTGTCCACAGGGGGCCATTGTGTTCATATGTGCTGTGGGCCCTTGTAGCAGCCCCCGAATTGGGCCAGTGTGGTATTTAATTGGATTTTCCCAAGCCAACACTGCCCATGGTCTGCCAACAGGGGACCACCGTTTATGTTTGCTACAGCCCACAGGGGTCAATGTTCATGTTTGCTGCAGCCTATTGGAGCATCCCCCACATCAGACCAGTGTGGGTTTTCACAAACCAGCACTGCCTATGGTCTGCCCACAGGGGGCCAACTGTGTGGACATTTGCTTCAGCCCCTTCTAGCAGCCCCCACATTGGGCCAGTGGGGTATTTAATTAAGTTTTCCCAAACCCACACTGCCCAGATAGTCTCCCCACTTGGGACCACAGTGGGTGTGTGTTTGCTGTGTGCTGATGTGGTCCAAATAAATTTTGTAAAAGAACAACAGGATTTGGTAATCCAAAGGGAACTAGTAAGTGCTACAAAGAATGGGAGTTAAGTGCCCCCTTCCGAAAATGTGAATGAGAAATCTAGTAGCAGAATTTTGTACAAGCCGAAGGTGAGATAACTGCTTCAAGAGAAACACAGGCAGGCTGACCTCACTTGGCTGGAAAGGTTCTTGTGCTTTCTAAACATATGGTAAAGTGGGGTCATCACAGAGAAAGAATTAAGTACCACCAGTGTATAACAATGTACCAAAAGTGCTGGTCTGTAAACCAGATGTTCGTCTATTCACATTACATGCCCATGCCACTTGTGAGTTTAAAACTACAGAAATAATTACATTAAACAACAACTGGAAAGCACCATAGGACAGTGATCAGTGTAAACAGATGGTGCAATAGATCAATTGTTTTTTTTTTCTTTTTCTTTATATAGTTCTTTAAAAAAAGGTGAAAACGTTAACAAAGTCAATTTCTTACTTCTGTTCAGCAATACCTACCTGGCTGACGTAAAGCATAAGTGCGACCTAAAGTGGGCAACTGGCAAAACGATCGAAGCCTGAGCAGCAGCTGTAAATCGAGAGGCATATGGCAACCAACCTATTTTTATTACCGTTACCTTTCACCGTTTATTTGAGCAGTGTTGTGAGGGCGTTTAAGTTCACAGATCACCATATGGACGCTGTACTTTTGGCATTGCCCCTTCAGGTAGGAACACACATTTAAGGCACAAAGAGAATTCCGCCTGTTGCATTTATGAGCAAAACCCAGAAACCCCCATTCATTATACCTGTCTATATAAGAGTCCGTCCCCATCCATTTTGTATAGCCGATTTATTCAGTGCATGCAGACCTTTTTAACTCATTAATCGCTCACCTGTCGTCATTCTGCCAGCCCTGATCTCCCAGCAGCAGGTCGCGAAATCTGTACCGGGGTGGTAAAGGAGGTACCTCGCTTTCCAGATCAACCATCTTCTGCCCTCGTCGCAGCGAAGCTCACTTTTTTCCAGTGAAATAATGGACTGTGGGATAAAACAGCAACAGTGGCAACATCCACCAAAAAAAGAATGCTCCGTTATTCAGGGAGGTTTGCAGTTATCTTATCTAACGGTGTTCTTTTGAAATTAAACAACACGGCTAGAGGAGCGCTGGCTCTGTACCGATGCGCTTCGAACAGGCGCGATGCCGATCCGATGCTCCTTTAAGTTTTCACAGTCAGCCACAGCCAGAGAAACAGCGTGCGTGTTTATGTGCAACTCGCTGCACTGTCACCTGTCTCAGTAGTAAACATTTATGTGGTGGGTGACACAAACACACAGAAATGCAAGCGCAATGCTAGTGCTCCTCCACCGGCGCTCTGCACGCGCTTCACACACACACACACACACGCGCGCACACACACACACACCAGGAGAGATGCGCACAAGTAACGCGCAGCATCCCTCGGGAGCGCGACCAGGTGCTTCCCGTTTTCACAGTCATCTGTGCGCTGGATGAATGTCGGTGGCCGGCGTATGAAGTCATTTTATACCCATTCTTGACTAATTGCCAGTTTTTTTTTCTTTGCTCACGCAATGTTTTGGGTACTGCTTAGCTGAGCTCTGACACTTGTCTTACATTAGTTCGTGTGGTATGGGAGCCAAGCGCACGCGAGTACAGACATAACCGAAACAAACTGGGTGACAAAACCCTTTTTTCCTTTGAGTGCCACATTTTTTTTAATTCCCTTTGGAGTAAATGTTTCTATTTTTAGACAATTGATCATTGCTTTAAGTGCATACATAGCGGAAGGAAAAGCTGGGTGTGTTAAAGATAAAAAGGAATAGTTGTGGGAGGCCCGATGGCGCAGCTGTCTCTCTGTAAGGACACCGCAGTTCGCGTACTTGATGTTCCCTGCATATAGTTTACAGGTTCTCTCGCTGCCCATGTCGGTTTCATCTAGTTGCTCAGATTTCCTCCCACGCTCTAGAAAATAAAGGTGCAAGAGTTGTTTTTTAAAGTAATGCCTTAGGGGAACAATTTTTGGTTTCCACAAGATCTATCTACACTAGGGTTCCAGAAAGAACATTTATTTCGAACCCTAACAGGCTCCTTATAGTTAATAACCATAGAATATGTGGTAACAGATTTGTCAAATACCAACAGGTCCTGATTTATAAAGGACTCATGCTGCATACAATAACAGGTTTTCTTAATCTTTTCTGTTTTATCCACATATAAACAACCTTTTCAGAGCACAAAGAGCCAACTTCATATGCAAAAAACCTTTCCAAGAATTTTACACTGTGTTACCTTGTCAAGCAATGGTTCAACAAAGAACCACACAACCTATAAAGAACCATAAAATGCAATTAAAGAATCAGTCTATTTAAGAGGGCACAGTCCAAAGATGTGCAGGTTAGGGTGATTAGTGTTGTTAAATTTACACTACTGAATGTGTGTGTTTGCCCAGTGATGGATTGGCACCCTGTCCAGGTGTTGTCCGTGCTTTGTGACTTGTGACTGTGTGGACAGTCACCAGCTGCCCAGCAACCCTTCCCTGGATAAATGATTTAGGATAATGAATGGATAAGAATAGTACTTTTCACATTGTTATAAAGGTAAGTAGATAAATAAAGTACTTTATCTGTCCCAAGAGGGAAATTCAGCTTTTTACAGAATCTCAAGAAAAATTATTACAAGCAACACTCCCCCTTAAATACACGCAAAGGCTAATAATAAGAAATCAGTCGCAGTGGGGCATCATAAAGGCCTGTTGCTGTTGGTTTTGTAGTGGCTGGTTGGCTGTTGAGGTGGGTAGGCGGGTCCTGGAACGAGACTAAGACCAGTGAGATGTGCAGGATAAGAGAGAGTTCTTTGAAGGAGGGCGGAGTCACTGCAGCAGGAGTTAAATAGTGATGTGCAAAATGATTCTTGGTGATTCGATTCATTTCACCAAATGATGTGTTCACTTCAAAAACAACAACATATATTCTAGTTTAAAATCTAGAGTAGTATCATAACAATGTAATAAATTTAACCACCAAACAATACAAACAATATAAAAAGCAAGCAGCAAAATAAGCACTTCACACATAATAGTAATCATAATAATAATCTTTATTGAATTTTGACAATAAATAAGATTTCAACAATAAAAAAAATCATACAAATAGAACCTTAGAATAGTCCACATGTCACTATAAAACTGTAAGAACCTTGAAATATGACTAAATAAAATTATTTTCAGTTTTGGATTAATCACCCGCAATTTCCTTCTTTTATATCCCAACCTTTCTGATGCAATCTCCCATACATATCTTCAATAAAATGAACTGCGATTCAATGCACTGCAAGTCTCTTCTCTGCAATTCAATACATGAACTGATTCTGTGGCTGAACTAGTTCTTGCCTGCACAGTTCATTGACGAACTTCTCCAGATCATTAGGGGACATACTGGATCATTCATTCAGTCCGTGTAGAGACAGTCATAGTCACTCAGTCAGAGTAAAACGATCAATGGGAGGTGCTTGGTGTCATCTACCAAGTCAATCATTGGCTAGTTGTCATCATGACTGTTTTACTGAAACAGTTTACTGATAGGCTATTTCCTGAAGACAGCAGCCATTTAACAAAAGAATTACCAGAGCCTACGAGAAAACTCATAAATCTTTCCCATCTTAAATCCGTTCGCACCTCTCCGTTGGAGTCTTTTGTGCTGTAAATGTGCAGATTAAGACAAGCAGCCTGCTATTCCATCCCCCACCATCGCAGAACGTTCACTAAGTTCTCCGAGTTCATGCCTTGTTTGATTATCTGGGAGTGAAGTGCTAGAGTTTAAGAGTGGAAATAATAGATCATTATTTGGAACACATGCATTTCATGTGTGTTCTGTTTCATTGTTAAAACAGGAACGTTTTCATATTTTAGTAATAAATGTTACAAAATGTAGGCATAAACTATAGAATGTGTGAAGCCTGAAGTCCAAAGATCAAATAAACACTTTCACAAAAGGTTCAAGGACGGTACAACACTTTCCGTGGCATAGCGATAAAATTTGCTGACTTATAATCAAGGGTCCCCGGTTTGATCCTGACTCTCTCCTATATTTACTGTTTTCAGTAGTGAGCTGCACTTATTGTTAATATTATACAGTACACACATACATTTGGTTTGCGTCTGTAACAGACCGTGTACATTTATAGTACTGTACTTGTAAAAGTTACCTTTTTTTTCACTTTTATTCTCTCTCTCACAATCACAATACATACTACTGCCCTAGGGATCTGACGCTGTTAGTTTTTATTTGAAACTGGGAATAACTGTAGATGTGAGTAGTGTTTTGAGGCAATGGAACTGGACATTCTCTGATCTGGAGGGATAAAAGCTGACACACAAACGCTGGTGAATCTGCCTTCTTCGAATCTCACCGTCACTTTATTTTTTTTTTTATTCAGTTTTATTGAGTGTTAGAGCGTGATCGTGATTGAGAGAATAAAACTGAAAAAAGCTGGGTTGTGTGGTTCCTCATTGAAGCCTTGCTTGACAAACAACCATTATACCTTTATATATGAAATTGGTTCTTTGGGCTTTGAAAAGGTTCTTAAAATTTGGATAAAACAGAAATCTTTAATATCTAGTAGGCTACCTTGTAACAATCACCCAATACGGGAACACAATTACTACACTTCACCACCCGAGAGGGAAGTGGACGATATTTGAAGGATAAAATAGCATTAACATATTCGGTCCTCTACCCCTCTTCTCGCCTATATGTGCCCTTAAATAACTGGCAAAAAATCAGAAGGAAGTGGGACTGGTAAATATATTGAAATCCAATTAATATATTTACTTGCCTGGTGCCTGAGTGCTCATTTGTGAACTCCTTTCCCCTGACACCCTCCACAGTGTCCAAATCTTAACACCCGGTTTGACACAGACATGAAGAAAAAAAAAAGAACTGATCTCAGAGAAAACAAAAAGAAAGATTTAACGTAATCCATAAACATGGCGAAGAAACCTGCAATACAGTTCCTACTGTAGGATGGAGTGAGGAAAACAAAAACTGTCCTCTGGTGAAAATAGCTTCCTGGCTGGCTATCCTGAAGAAACACAATAACGAGTCCGACTCACCAAACGGGAGCACCCAGAGAACACCAGCCCCTGGCCTCTTCTCGGGGATTCGCCACACTGATTCAACTTCGGGGTGGCCACCCACAAATAGCAGACGTCCCTGGGTGAAATCTGATCCTGACGATTCTTAAAGCGCAGATAGTCACCTCCTTTTTCCTCCCTTCCTCCATCCACCATTCCCCTTAAAAAGAAAAGATTTCCACCGAAACATCCTTTCCCTGCTTAGTTGTTATAGTAACATGGTGCCAGCAACAGCCAGCTGGAATATTTACCGGGCGGAATC
This sequence comes from Polypterus bichir lapradei, assembly GCA_026402145.1. NCBI lineage: Eukaryota > Metazoa > Chordata > Cladistia > Polypteriformes > Polypteridae > Polypterus > Polypterus bichir. Next base: position 19,522,457 of record JANRMT010062857.1, on the reverse strand, counting down.
CTCCCAGCACTTGGTCGTCCACAAAGGTGCCTGAAGGGCTATTCATAGACTTCCTCCCAGTCACATTATAAAGTGATGGACAGTGCAGAAGGCCAATCCGCCTGACAAGTTACAGTACAGGCCAAAAGTTTGGACACACCTTCTCATTCAATGTGTTTTCTTTATTTTCATGACCATTTACAGCACTCCATCACTCTCCTTCTTGGTCAAATAGCCCTTACACAGCCTGGAGGTGTGTTTGGGGTCATTGTCCTGTTGAAAAATAAATGATTGTCCAACTAACCTGACTTCTGCACAACACAACTGCTGGTCCCGACCCCATTGATAAAGCAAGAAATTCCACTAAATAACCCTGATAAGGCACACCTGTGAAGTGAAAACCATTTCAGGTGACTACCTGTTGAAGCTCATCGAGAGAATGCCAAGAGTGTGCAAAGCAGTAATCAGAGCAAAGGGTGGCTATTTTGAAGAAACTAGAATATAAAACATGTTTTCAGTTATTTCACCTTTTTTTGTTAAGTACATAACTCCACATGTGTTCATTCATAGTTTTGATGCCTTCAGTCATGAAAATAAAGAAAACACATTGAATGAGGAGGTGTGTCCAAACTTTTGGCCTGTACTGTATGTAGCCATACTATAACCTAGCAGGATACGAACAAATCAAGAAAATCTGAACTTAGCCTGTGTTACTGTATGCAACAAGAGTCATTTTATAGTCATAACGCCTTTGGTATTTCACAAATCTGTTATCATCTGTTCATGGTTATTTATGGAGCCTGTTAAAGTTCTAAACCTATAAAAGTTCCTTCTGGAACCTTCATGTGGATGGTTCATTTAGTTACCAAAAATGGTTCCCCTATGGCATCGATGTGAAGCCCCACTTTGGCACCTTTATTTGTAAGAGTGTATCTATGGTCTGAGGTGTACAAACTAAAGAGTAAAGGAGACAGGTGGCACTCCAGTGTTGCTCACATCCACATCAGAGACACAAGTCTTATTTGAATTCAGTACTATTTGCACCTTACTGCATCTTTTGAGCCTAACAGCAAGAATATTGTGAATGTTTTTTTATATGGAGGGATGATATTTTTTAGACCCAGGGACAAAAACTGACATGGGTGACTTTAACTGTTTTAGGTGGATGTGATTGTTTGCCTAGATTTTGTATTCACTCATTAGGACGTAGCTACATAACATGAGTGCTAGAATATGAAATGCTCACTGCTGCATGTTTAAATGTTGAAAAAGACCCTTATATTTTTAATGACTTTTTTGATAACAGACAAAAGTTACCAGTACGGAAAGTCCTGCGGGGACCCATTCTGCAATTTAAAGCCTGCTTTCATCTTTCTATATCCTTAGGTTTAGTTGACTGCATTTTGTTGTCAAATAATTCATGTGTCATGCTTAGTGGGCCATACTGCCAGTGACTCTTAGAAGATCATGCATTTGTGAAATGGCTGTAGGCTGGATCAGGCCAGAGATTTCTAAGGATTTGAAGTAATTACAGTAGGTAGAAAAAATTAAAGCAGCAATATATTGTGTAACAAAGGAGAATGTATCACAAAGCATAGAACTCTCAAACCCACTTCATTCAAACACGAAAGCATTGAGTACAAAGCAGGAAACGGCCCTGGAAATGCTGCCAGAAGAATAATTTGTGCCATTCTATACGCAAATCACATAGCCAAGCATAAAAGTTACAAATATGTCATTGAAATTACAACTTCTGTTCAAAGCTGTGAAGGGCATGGATCTACTAAACATTCAAATCTGCTGTTATGGACTAATGCATTATGAAACTATCAAATGAACTAAAGTAATGAATATGAACCAACTTGATTAACCAAGGAGTGAAAATCCGAACCTAATTCTGGCAATTACAGTTCCTTCAACAACAACAACATTTATTTATATAGCACATATTCATACAAACAGTAGCTCAAAGTGCTTTACATAATAAAGAATAGAAAAATAAAAAAACACAATATGAAAAAAAAAAAAAAAATCAGCATTAATTAACATCGAATAAGAGTCAGGTCCAATGGCCAGGGGGGACAGAAAAAACAAAATAAAAACTCCAGACGGCTGGAGAAAAAAAAAAAAATCTGTAGGGATTCCAGACCATGAGACTGCCCAGTCCCCTCTGGGCATTCTACCTAACATAAATGAAACAGTCCTCTTTGGATTTAGGGTTCTCACGGAAAGGCTTGATGACGATGGTCATGTAGAATTCTGCCTTTTAATCCATCCATCATTGTTGGAGCATCATGAAGCTTTGAGTAGGTGGAGGTGGCGCAGGCCACCACCACAAAGAAACCGGAAAAAGAAACAGAAAAGAGAGTAGGGGTCAGTACGGATTTTAGAGCTACCCTGAATAGTTATTATGAGGAAATTGAACATACAGAGTATCAGGATTAAGTTAAATTGAAGTTATAGAAAGGCCATGTTAAAGTAATGTGTTTTCAGCAGTGTTTTAAAGTGCTCCACTGTATTAGCCTGGCGAATTCCTATTGGCAGGCTATTCCAGATTTTAGGTGCATAGCAGCAGAAGGCCGCCTCACCACTTCTTTTAAGTTTTGTTCTTGGAATTCTAAGGAGACACTCATTTGAAGATCTGAGGTTACGATTTGGAATATAAGGTGTCAGACACTCCGATATATAAGAAGGGGCGAGATTATTTAAGGCTTTATAAACCATAAGCAGAATTTTAAAGTTAATTCTGAAAGACACAGGTAACCAGTGTAGTGACATCAGAACTGGAGAAATGTGTTCGGATTTTCTTTTCCCAGTTAGGATTCTAGCAGCTGCATTCTGCACTAGTTGCAAACGATTTATGTCTTTCTTGGGTAGTCCTGAGAGGAGTGCGTTACAGTAATCTAGTCGACTGAAAACAAATGCGTGAACTAATTTCTCAGCATCTTTCAGAAAGTATTTAGACTCCTAGACTTTTTTACATTTTGTTATGTTGCAGTCTTGTACTAAAATCATTTAAATGTAATTTTGTCCTAAACAATGCTCAACAGTTCAAAATGTCAAGGAAAGGATTTTAGAAAGATTTGCAAATAAAAACATGAGATTTTCAGATAATTAACAGAAACATGAATTTGTGAGAAATGTACTGTATGTCTCCTCCAACCTGTCCACACAAATCGACTATTAAAAATGTAACAGGCCCCTGATTTCAATTGTGAGTGATGTGATCAGGTACCTTTTATTGAGTCACATGTTTCAGGAATCTTTCTTCCTCACATTTTATTGTAATAAAATCTTTAACTTATCAGACAGCCTTGCACTCATAATACCCCCTAATCTTCCAACAGCTTTCTCTGGAGTAACACAAGATAGGAAATTCCTTCTGAATGAAAGATACACTGTGATAAAATAAGCTACACTGGTCGCACATGCTCTTGTCTTGCTTTGCCAGAAAATCATAATCCCAGGACCACCATGTCCATGTAGACAAACTACAGTGCGTCTACATATATTGATTTCTGGTGATCTGAGGGTCATCTAATCTAATCTCATCTCATCTCATCTTAGTCTAGATTGACTTTCAAAGCAGGAGAAGGATGAAAGATCCAAGTAAGGTGATAGCAGAAGAACATCCTGTAAATCTGGGAAATGTTTTTCTAGATCACGTGATAACTCCTTTAGAAGCAGCAGCTCTGACATTATCCTAATAAATCCTAAACTCATAAGTATTACCAATTCCCCTTGGTTATCAATCCATCAGATTACTGACGCTATCCATCCATGCATGCATTCAGAGAACCGGCCCAGTCCAACTCTAGGTTCATAAAGGGTGGCAGGCACAAATGAACTTGGTTTCTATGTGGGTCAGTCAGTCAGTCATTATCCAACCCACTATGTGGGTTCCATTTTTAAAAGTCACGTCAGTCCTATTCCTGAAACTAACAAAATGTACCTGAACCCTGTTGCATAAATACATATTCATGAATAGTTATACTTTTAAGGTGTGTGGCAGTAGTCTCTGTAAAGTTATGGTGGCTATCATCCCACAGATGCATTCATGTAAGAGGGTAAGAATTCTGATTATCTAGTGCCCCCTTGTCTCATGTTATGATGGAAACAGACGTAGTTTACCAAGTTCTGTGAACCTTTTACTTTAAAAAATGTATAAGTATTTCTTCCTAATAGTAATGTACTTCAGCACTATGGCCGAAAGCATTATACAATGGATTCAGAAAGTATTCAGACCCTTTCACCTTCTGCATACTTTATTGTGTTGTAGATTTAATTTTAAATGGATATATGTTTGCCACTGTGGTGGGCTGGCGCCCTGCCCGGGTTTGTTCCTGCCTTGCTCCCTGTGTTGGCTGGGTTTGGCTCCAGCAGACCCCCGTGACCCTGTAGTTAGGATATAGCGGGTTGGACAATGACTGACTAACATATGTTTGTCATTTTATCCTATCAGTCTATAATCAATAAACCTTAGTAACAAAGTATAAACATTTAACCCCCAAAGCACAAGGCTGTCACAACCATGCTTCACCTTAGGAGTAATATTAGGCAGGTGTTGGACATTGCCTGGTCTTAGCTTGACATTCTGCACAATCAATTCCATTTTTGTCTCATTGGACCAGAGAATCTTTTACATCACACTGTCAGAGCTCTTTAAACTGTCATATACTTTTTACCCAAAATTGGCGTCCATCTAGCCACTTTACCATAAACACTTGATCAATGGTGTGCAGCTGAAATAGTCATCCTACAGGCAGCTTCTCCCATTTCAGCAGAGGGTTTCTGAAGCTCTGTTAGATTGACCATTGGGTTCTTGACCTCCTCCCTGTTCAGTGGCATTCTTGCCCTGATACTTAGTTTGGCTAACTCTAGGAAGAGTCCTGATGGTTCCAAACTTCATCCATTGTACAGTTATTGAGGCCACTGTACTCCTGGCAACACTCAAAGCTTTAGAAATGATTTCACATCCCTGTCCTAAGCTATGCCTCACCACAATTTGATCGCAGAGGTCTACACACAGTTCCTTGGACTTTCATGGCTTTGGTTTTGTCCTGACCTACAGTGTAAATTGTGGGACCTCACATATACAAGTGTATGCCTTTCTAAACAATTTCTAATCAATTCATTTTGCCTCAGGTAGACACTAATCAAGTTCTAGACGCATCTCAAGGAGAATTAAATCGAATGGATGTACCTGAACACAATTTAGAGTGCTACAGACAAGGATCTGAATACTTATATGAATCAGAAATTTCAGGTTCCTGAAAAAATGTTTTCACTTTGTCATTACAGGTTATTGAGTGTAGATTGATGAATAAAAACAGCAAATGTATTTGTTTAAAATTAAATCTACAACACAGTAACATGTACAGAAATTGAAGAGGTCTGAATACTTTGTAATCCACTGCATGCAAGAACAACATCCTCAACAGCCTTTACAAACAGCTCCTTTAAATGTTTATCCAGAGAAAATTGCAATTCTATAACATATGGCTTTTTAACTTTAACAGCTACTTAATAATCAAGCAAAATTAATTGCTCAACAACGCAGAGGTACATTAAATGCTTAGAGAAATGCCACTTCTCATATTGTTAAAATCTTGCCCTACTGTTATTATGCCCTTTGCACTGACAGATGCTGCAAACACACAGTGCATGTGAGTGGCATTCATATTAGAGAAGATGGCAAAGGGCAGCCCTAACCCTCTTTGCTTTATTGGCACAGTTAGAAATTTCCAGCAGAGGTTAAAAATTTCTAGTGCTGTATCAGACAGAAGACAGAAAATTAACCTGTTCCAAAAAATAACAATACATTACTATTATATTTCATTTTGTCTGAGCCCAACCCACTTGTTTTAAATTTTGAGCCACATCTGAACTCACAACAAAAATCCTGGAATCCACATTAGCCAGATTTTCTTTGCGTAACCAACAGTTCCTGGTAACGGTTTGCACTGATGCAGGATGTGTATATCAAACCGTCATTAAAGCTTTGGTAGTCTTGACATTGGTACCTGGCCTGATGCAGAAATCTGCTCAATTTCAACATAGGGTACCAGTACCTTTTTGAGAATATTCAAGGGGAACCCACCGTCTCTGATCAACTTTCAATGTCTCATGATGATGGATTGACATTTCACCTTACTGGCACCTTTTTCTAGAGAACAAGACTCGGAGTGGAGGACAAATGTGTGGGTCTACATAACAAAGAAACTGGGTGTGGGAACAAAAGTACCTTATTTTAGGATAGAGCCACCACAGAACCCTTCCACGATAAAATAGGTGCCACTAGAATTGTAATGTCAAGAATGCCATTCTTTACACAGATTTTGGTAAAGAATATAGGTACAGCCATTTAAAACCAGCACAAAGAAGTGCCATCACCAAGCTCAACAATAAACATGTATAAAAATGAGCAAGAGACCTGGCAATACCATAATTTGATGTATGATATTTCTATGTTCAAACTTTATTTTGTTTTAACCTCTTTTGTTTTAGAGTTTTCACGCACTGTTCCTTCATCTCCTTGTGGTTTTGCACAATTTCTTATTTTTTCTAACAACTCTCTACCTCCTTCCATTCACTTCTCTTCACGGGTGCCCACCATTCACACACACTTTGACTTTTAATCTTTTTCCTTCTCCTCCACCCCACCCTACTTTCCACCACACCACCTTCATATTCAGTATTCTCTTTCTTCTTCATTTCAGGGCACACTTCTCCGTGTGCCTGTGAGCCAGATTTACTATTTAACATTCTTCAAAAGCAGAGAATGAAAAGCTTCCTCTCACTACAGCAAAATCATTTATCCCAAATTGTTAATATTCATGAAGCAATAAATTGGATCTTTGAGAAACTGATTTATTCCAGCTTGAACTTTCTTATTGAGCATGTGAAAGTAGGCCTAAATTCTAAAAGTGTCTCATTTAAATTTAAACAAGTATGAGCATTTGTATATGGTACAAATATCACAACTGCATAAATATTTTATATTTGCATTTAAAATGAGATGGTTATTTTTATGACACTTTAATATTTCCCAAGCCTGTAGCTGATAGACAATAGGTGCAAAGTGAAATGTGCATAACTTGTAATCCCAATTTTTCTGTGTTAATGGAAGTCTATGCGTTACATTTTTCTGGATATGGAAAGCACACTTAAGTCAGTCTTTCTTTGCTAAACTAAGATGAGTTGAGTAAGAGCCAAACTTTTCAAAGGAATATTAATGGTAAATGCACATATTTTTTTGCTTAATTTCACATAAGCACAGCAGCACAGATGACGGAAGATTCTGTTTTATTCCCTACAAGTTGACTTATTATTGGAATGATGATTGTATTTATGTATGTATGATTTCGGACTGAAGGCCAAAAGCTAGAGAGAACCATGAACTATTAGACAGAAAGGTATAAAGGCATATAGCATTATGTGCATATGTTAAACTTATTGCGACAGATAGGGGGTGCCACCAAGTCTCAAACCCTGAACACAACGCAGTCATGGCTTCGCTTTCTATTTATCCAAATACTGTACCTTACAAAGGCTTCTTCTGAGGTTGCACAAGCACAATACATTTCTCCTCCTCCCTTCTCTTTTTTCTCCATTCACCTCCCTTCAGTAAGTGTTGCTTTTCTTCCTCCCGACTCTGACACCACTGGAGGAGGCTGAATGGCTTCCTTTTATGTTGGACCCGGGAGTATTCCTGGTAGCAGTACCCAGCCTGATGGAAGCAGTTCTGAGTTAAAAAGAAGCCATAAAAAACTGGGATATTGAAGCCCTGCAACACCCCTTGGGACCCAGCAGGGCTGAATCATGACACTTCAACTCTCATCATGCCCTGCAGGTGTCAATATGGTTACTGAGAGTCCTGATTACTGTTACTGATGCCACCATCTGAAATAGGAGCCTTCCCCCACTGCTCCTTTGTTTTGTCCTCCTGTCCAGGTAAGGGTCCCATACCCATCAGGGATGGAATGCCAGTCTATCACTTTCCTTCCATTCTGGCTTCCTTTCTTGACAAAGGTTATCCTTTTCTCCCGGGCAAGATAGTGGATAATCCTGCCTGGCACTTACATAGTGTATGTGATGACATATAGCAACATTAAGAAATGCAACCAAGACAAGTAAGCCTTAAACAAAACATCATGAAACATCACAAACAGGAAGTTTTTTCTTTTTTGTGTATTATCAAATTTCATCTTTATTTTTTGAATGACCTTTTTGCTTTAAATTTCACTGAAACTTAAAAAGAAGACACCTAGACTCTGTATTTATTTGTACACTTCCTCGAACCTTTCTGGTAGCTTCATCTTGAACTATTTTGGAAACCCTTGACAAAGGCCGCTACAAGTAGAGTGATAATATTCCTCTTTTTGTTTTGGACAAATTCATATCAATAACTTTCAATGAGTTGTCCTAGGTATAGCATCAGTATATAAAGTAAACTTCTTGCTCCATTATGTTATAAAATCTCCTTTTTCTGAACTGATATATGAAATGTCCTTTATGAAATATTCCAGTTGCTATTGAGATACACATTAATAGTCCAGCACATTTTAACTGGACTTCAATAGACTTTCAAATAACTTGAAGTAAAAACTCATCGCTGCAGCACTTTAGAAGATAGTGTTGTTTATGCTCAGGCAAACAGAGGCCATGCTGTTTTGTAGTTACCCAAGAGGATGCCCTCAAAACACAGAGCAATTAAGAACAGCAATTCATACCCATGGGATTCAAAATATCTGTTTAGATTTTTTTTTAAACTACTTTAAACTAAGTAACATGTTGATACACTGACTAGCACTGCTGCCTCACTGTGTCCTTGTCATTGTGTGTATCACATTTGTACATTCTCCTCATGTCTGTGTGATAAGGTTGGGTTATTAAATAACTCTGAAGAGGCACCTGTAAGTGTGGGGCCCCCCATAAAAAACTACTGGTGGTATGCTCTGACACCTTCAGTACAGTATGTCCCTGTCCTAGGCCAGAAAACAAACAGAATTTTAGGCACATAGTGCATGTTTTTCTGCATTTTTTTAATTGAATGTTATTTTTCTGGAGTAGTTTACTTCAGCTGTACTCAACTCTTATATTCTCTAAGGTCCCCCCAGTGTACCACGAGAACATGTGAGGACCCCCTACACCGGCCATGATATGTTATCCAGTTGTACTTTTGCCGCTGTCTTGACAAAGATGATTGTTTTTGAACTCAAAAGCATATTGCTGCTGGAGCTATTACACTGCCTGTTTTTATTTTTTAAATGTAATTCGAGTTAGAGATGCTAAGATTTGCACTGGTTGTGATGAGGATGGCTAAGATTAGAAATCAGTACATTAGAGGGTCAGCTCAGGTTTGACGGTTGGGAGACAAAGTCAGAGAGGCGAGATTGCTTTGGTTTGGACATGTGCAGAGGAGAGATGCTGGGTATATTGGGAGAAGGATGCTAAGGATAGAGCTGCCAGGGAAGAGGAAAAGAGGAAGGCCTAAGAGAAGGTTTATGGATGTGGTGAGAGAGGACATGCAGGTGATGAGTGTAACAGAACAAGATGCAGAGGACAGAAAGATATGGAAGAAGATGATCCGCTGTGGCAGCCACTAATGGGAGCAGCCGTAAGAAGAAGCAGAATTCCAAACTAACAAAGGACATTTCAAAAACAACCGATATATTATTAAATTAAAGTAATTTTGCTATTACTTGAATTTCTTAATTATAACATAAAATAAGTTCTCATTTTTTAGATAAACAATAACCAGTAATTACCAAAAAACAGAATTTGTCACTGCAGATCTTCTTGATGACAACAATAGCTGAGCACTACTCACTTAGCTTAAGTAGTACTTTTTTGAATTGAGCATAAAATGATTAAGCATTTCTAAAAATAAAAAATGAAAAGCAATTTTTAAATTGCAGAATTAGTCACCGCAGAAATTGTTTTCATAACTTAATCACAGGAGCAATTTTGCTGTCCTCTGGATTCAGTACTGGAGCGTGTCCAACAGCAATAGGCACATTTAACTGGAGTGGAAATGCAGGTGGAGTTTTCTCTACACAAACAATCGAGTCAGCAGAAAAGACAAAGATTTGCGTTGGGTGGTGGCAGCAGTCAGGTAAGCCACAGTGGGGCTCACTTTTAAAAGTGAGTGGAGTGGCAGCAGTGGCTCGTGGGAGTCGTCAAGATACCATCACCTTCATGAGACACAACACATCTTTGACACCATGTTCAAATACTTACATTTTGTAAGGCCTGACACCTTTACACTTTTTTCTTGTTGGGTCATCAGCAGCAGACTATTCTCATTAAACACCGGAGACCCATTTTAATGCCGGGAGTAAATGTGATCTACTAAAGTATATATGGATACAATCTACATATGAAACACACTTTAAAGGAGGTCTTTGAGAAAACTAACAGTCACTGCAGACTGTATGCAATATGTTAATTTAATCCAGTCAACTTGACCGTACTTCACACTTAATGAAACAGCGGCGAAATTAATTAAAGTCTATTAATGGTACTTGATCGCTATCTGTGTTGTTTCTTGATAATGGTCTTCATCCACACACACCAGTAGAGTTGCTTTTTGTCCCTTGTAATACGGGATTGCCCACATTGAAAAATAAATTATAGCATACTGCACCGAAACAATAACAGACACAACTTGACCCGTATTTTCGTACACATCGATTCATATATACACTATATATACTGTAGCTTGTCAAAGTGCAGATAATGACAATGATAACAGTTAAAATCAAACTAGTTACACAAGTGGAGTGAATGAGTTTCATGGAACACTTACATTACAGACGGACAAGCAATGCATACTGAGTGAAATTGTGTGTCAGCGTCATCCTTGCTATTGTGCTTCATTCATGTATTGACAATTGAAAAAAAAGTCATATTGCACATTATAGCAGAACGTTTAGAACAAGACCATGCATGTATAAGTCTGAATGTGAGACATAAAGTCAGTGAGTGACCCCTGTCACTGGTGACAAATGCATTTGCCGTGGAGCTTTCTTGGTCACCCAAGAAGTATTATCTGACCTGAAACAGCACTGTGCAGGTGCTACATATGTTCAAAGCAGCTAAACAGCAGATACCGCAGAGTGGAATTGCTTGATTCCTTTTGTTTCAATCCCCCTAAAGCAGACATGGTATGTTTTTGTGTAATTAATTGTATGTTATCTAATGTAACCTGCATTATAACCCATATTAGACTAAATATTAACTAATAAAACTCGTCTTAAATTTTGAGAAACATGACTTCCGCTATGAATTAGTTTACTGTTTTAACTTGTATATTTTGTATATTGTCCTCTATTACTTGTCTGACTGTCACTGGGATGCCTAATGCATGTTAACTAAAACTACAAAGAGAGGCATACGTGGAAGCCACTTGTATAGAAACACACATGCAAAAACGTCACCTACCTGGAAATGAATGGAAGAGGAAAGAAATTCTGAAATCACCACTCAGTAAGCATAAACTGAACAAACAGTATCTATCACACAGTATAAGCAAACTCACGGCTGCCTTATATGCACATTATTATTAAAGAATAGACATTATAAACCTGCAGCTAAATGGTGTTTGAGCTAACTAATCACACGTGAAGGTGCATCTCCTCTTAGTGATGTAAAGATAACATGGAGCCAGAAAAGGAACAGCTTATATAATGGCAGAAGATCAGAGCCATGGGGCGTGTAATAAGGAATGTGCTGTTTTTAACAGATCTGACTGTGCATGAATGGTTGAGTGTTGCAAATAGTAAGGACAGAGCAACAACAATTTATTTATCATATAGCCCAAAATCACAGAAGGTGTGCTGTAATTGTCTTTAATATGCCCTGTTTTTTGATAGCACCCCAGCCTTGACTCCCTAAGAAGACAAAAAAAAAACTTGTAGGGAAATAAAGGAATAAACCTTGGGAAAGGCAATTTAGAGAGAGACCCCTTTCCAGTTAGGTTGAGCGTGCAATGGGGGTCAAAAAATGGGGTAAACACAACACACAAAACATAACACAAGTAATCCTCTTCACAGAGCTAGATGGCCTATCTATTGCCACCTCAGAAATACAATACAATAGGACAAACTACAAAGCAAAATGCAGCAAATGATTATATTACTCACTAGTGTAAATGAAAAACTATCATATATGAGGATACAGATGTGTTCAGAGTCCAGGAGACCTCAGCCTATAAGCCGCCTCCTCCACTACTGGCCATTCCACAGCTGAGTCAGTGTTGGGCCTGCCAATCTGATGAAAAGACCCCTCTACCCGATGATTCTGGTGCCCCTTTCTCAAAGGTGACTTTTCCATAGGTAGGTAGGAACTCCTGCATGTATCCTTCTGAAACAGTTACTTAGCAGTATAACGTTTGACAAAGAGTTGGGGTTACAGCACGAATAGCGGCTTTTCCTTCTGTGTATTTTCAGACTGAAATTAAAATAGTTAAGGTAAGAGTTACCTTTGGTATTCCTGTTACACAATATCATTTCTTTCTAATTTCTTTTTTATTCATATAAATGTAATGAATTAATATTAATAGTTAACTAATATTAATAGTTAGATGCCATTTCAGGTGCTTTTCTTCTTTCATGGAGTAAGTGATCATGTTTTCATACTAGTATTCTTTGATTGTGATTTTATGCTAGTATTGTTAAATTTCTTTTTATAATTATTTTTCTTTTGGTAATTTCACTTCATTGTTGATACAGACTGAGTCGGCCTCTAGTTTGTTTAACTAAGTGAGTGGTATTATCACTAAGAAACTAAGAACGCATTGTATTTACTGCATTTAATATCTGATGGATGGTTATTGAGATTTTTATATTGTTGAGATCCCTTTTGTTATTAAAAGCAACAAGAAAACCCTGCAATTAGTCACAGAACTTCCACAACTCTTAACAGCACATCAATTGATACCATTTTCCCATCACCTGAATTGGAATCTTCTGTGTATGAAAGCTATTGAGTGACCACAAGTCACATTTATGCTGCTTTTTAAATGACTTTGTAAGATGCTGTTAAAAGGCATGAATTTAGTGTAGTCTACAAACACGTGTATTTATATTCTGTTATTAATGTTATTTCTGAATATGACTTATAGTTACCAAATTATCTAATAAGCAAAAATGTGGGAAGTGATTCTGCGATGAAGTAGCTACAAAAATGTAAAATACTTCAACTTCCACATCAGTTATGTAAGACCCCGAATGCACCTGAATGTTACGCCATGCATACACTTTCTATCTTTCCTTTTGCCTTTCTCAGTTTGTGTTTTCTTGTCAGCAAGTTCCTTATTAGAAATTATTCAATAATAATCGCACCACTTGCTTCGAAATCCTAAAACGTTTAAAAAGTTAAGTTTGTCAATCAGGCAGACTTAGGGGACACCTTCAAGGTTCAGGCAAGGTAAATGATTCCACCCATCGTTAACTTCCTCTTCTTTTCCACCCGCAGTTCTGAAGGGCAAAGTTGAGAAGATGCCTGAACTCACTTAAGTCACATACTTGAAGTCCAACCCTTTCTGAGAAAATTTCTGTACATTCAAAAAGCTCACAGGAAGCTGGCCATTCATTGCAGGACCTACAGTCAACAAAGATGAAGCATCTGTAACACAGCTGACTGAGGCAGCCTAGAACCAAGGCATTGGCATTGCATTTGCATTTATTTCACAGAATTTGTTTATCAATTCTGCCCAGAGTTTGTTCCTGCCTTGTGCCCTGTGTTGGCTGAGTTTGGCTCCAGCAGACCCCCGTGACCTTGTGTTAGGATATAGCGGGTTGGACACTGACTGACTGACTGTTTATCAATTAAACAGGATCACTCTTAAAGTTTTGTCTCCCTTGCTTATTACAAGTAATAATTGAAATACTTGGATGACAGTCACTATGAGCTGCCTACTTCGGATCGGAGTGTAACTGGTGTTCACTGCACACGCTGTACTGCTGCGCTCTGAATTAAATGAATCTGATCAACCTCCAAAAAATTTATACGTTGTGACTTGCAATATGCCACTTTATATAAACATCTACAAAGGAGTAAGGAAGCAACACTAAGTTCCTTTGTCTGTTAACATTTATTATTAACAAGCTGAAATGTTAAGACAGAAAACACAAAGTATGAATGCTCAAGCTCTGTCAATGCAATTCCTTTTCTTACAGTTACACACAATGAGCGCTGGCGTGCGATGCTAATTTACAACAGCATACATATTCATGTACTGCTTAGTATACAAATACGAAAAAAGTAACGTACTGAAATGTTAACACAGAAAACAGAAAATATGGATGCTCAGGCTCTGTCCACTACATTTCTATTAACAAAAAACCTGTGGAAAGGTCATTGGATGCTCACATTAAAACATAGCCAAAACTAATATAGAATTATTCAAAAGACCTCAAAATAGCAATGGTACATTTTCTAGAAGATCATATTACAATTACGGTCACATACAAAAAGAATTGACTCAAACAATCTAAAATATTTTAATTAATTCCACAGTACAGAGAGTACAGCGTGCTTACCTCCTGTCACAGTTATACACAATAACACGGGTAACAAATTAGAGAAACATGACAGGAAAATATACAACATAATGAATATCAGCAAGATTTGCTAAAGCTCAGAATAACTAAAATTAGCATTTTAGCCACCTGTCACAGGAGCATCAATGATGTCACCCAATTCAACCTTCATATACATGCCGTGGTAATGGGGCCAGAAAATGATGGTACCCATAACAAAAACATAATTGCATTGTGGCAACTCTTAAAACAAACAATACTTAAAACAAATAATTAGCAATAGTTAATAGCTACAATAGTTGCATATTTAGAATCCTTAAGTTCAAAACCTAAAAAACTTCAGCATTCACAACACTCAACATGGTAATTGGTGGCTGGAGCCTATCCTGGCAGCACTTGTCACAAGGTAGGAACCAACCTAGCAAACCATGGCAGAGCTTACCCATATTCATAAAGTGGTAATTCATAATCACCAGTTAACCTAACATACTGTAGATAGATAGATAGATAGATAGATAGATAGATAGATAGATAGATAGATAGATAGATAGATAGATAGATAGAACTGTATTTGTCCCCTTTCGGACACAGACTGTGCAGATCCCACAATTAAAGTACAGGAACTTGACATAGGGTGTTGTATCACCCAGGAGGCAGAAAAACTAAACACTGCAACTCCTTGATGTGTATTTTAAAATGAGTATCTGGATGGGGGCACTGTTGAACTGTCCCTGAACCAAAATAATGCCAAAGAGGCCAAAGTAGGTAAAAGAAAATGACTATATTACAAAAAGAGTAAACAAGGAGACAATGCAATACTGGTAACAGAAAAAACAAAATGCCTAGCACCCCCTGGGTGTGACTATATATGTTCAAGCCTGTGTATCAGGTTAGGTGTTGGTTTGTCATGAAATCGCACTCCAATCTATCCCACGTCAGATATTTAGCACTGTGGTAACTGAGGTCAGCCACAAAACTGCAAAGTCTGGATTACAAAGCCCCTCAGAAACAGTTTCATATAGCGATAGCTAATAGAAGAACTGCCATTTTTAGCTTCACAGAGACTGGATATAAGCTTTATAAGCAGGGCACTTCCTAAAAATGTCAACTGAGCTCTTTCTCTGTCACACCATCCCTAGCTTTCTGTGCTGCACCATCACTACACTCCTCCCATGCACAGTGCAAATCCTGCCAACTAAGTGTCCTGTCATGCAATCACACAGCGATGCACTCCAAGTCACACATTTTGCACTGTGGTAACTGCCGATTGTCATGTTATTTGGATTATAAAGACCCTCAGAAGCACTTCCTTACAGAATGAGCAAATAGGAGAACTTTCATTCTCGGACAGGCAGACACTTTGTGTAAGTGCCGCAAGCAGCGTACTTCTTTGTGACATCGGCCGAGCTGGTAACACTTTATAATAACTGCACACTATGAAGCATTAGTTAAGCATGACTAAATACTTTGTTCATTATTTAGAAAGCATCACTTCCACATTAATTGGCATTAGCAACCACTTTATAAATGCCATTACAAATGCTTTAGTACTGATCACAAAGCATATTTATAATGTCTTTGATAACTGCATTTACAATGCTTTATTAATGATCAATTAACTAATAATTAATATTTTTCAAAGAATCAGTACTAAAGCATTTATAATGGCATTTATAAAGTGATTGCTAATGCCAATTAATGTGGAAGTGATGCTTTCTAAATAATGAACAAAGTATTTAGTCATGCTTAACTAATGCTTCATAGTGTGCAGTTATAAAGTATTACCGGCTGGGGTTATTGTTTCACTTAGTCTGCACCTTTCTGCACAGCACATCCAGTGCAAGTGCCTACCAGACTTAATCACAAAGTAGTATCTGCTTTTGCTCACACCCTTCAACATTCCTCTTCAATCTCTGCCCTTTCTTTCTTTCTTTCTTTCTTTCTTTCTTTCTTTCTTTCTTTCTT
>JANRMT010062857.1:19448645-19491646 GCA_026402145.1 Polypterus bichir lapradei | reverse complement strand
GATAGATAGATAGATAGATAGATAGATAGATAGATAGATAGATAGATCCTGTATACACTTGAGTATAAAATCTACGGGCTGTTGGTGTAAATCCTAACACTGACTGACAGTGTGGTCCAAACACAATAATATATTTACTGTTATAATTATTCACATTTTTGTAACTCTTTTGTGGATGTAGTTATTGATTTAAATGTAGATGTACATTTGTATTTGCTGGACTTTACTCCTTAGATGACCTCTGTACCGTGTTGTGTGCACTCGGCTCAAAGGTTTCAGGCTGGAAATGTCAATTCAATTTATTAGAGAATGAACGCTTTCAAAGCTGACTTTGTTTTCATTAACAACAGGGACCAGAACTTGTTTTTCATAACAACTAGAAATTGCAAAACAGTGCTCAGTTCAATGTTTGTTCGTCAGTAGTAAAAAATATTATTTACTTATCCCTGCAGAAGTTAAGTGGGTCTCCTTATTCTTAGTCTTGCACTTTTTACCACATGTTTAATTTTTCTTCAGTTTTATGCCTGTTTTTTGCCAGCTTCTTTGATATTTGCCTATATATATTTTCATTATGGATCAAACTCTCTAAACAAAATTTAAGATTGTCGTCAACCTGTATTGCAAAAGTGCTAAACTATCTGTTGACTCCAGAGGTCAAATTATTCTAAAATTCATTCAAGTTTCCACATCTGATCCTGTTGTATCTTGATGAACAGTAGCAGCCAAGTCAGGCCTGAAGGACTGGTGAACTTACATTTTGTCATTTATGTTTTCTTTTGTTAAATGTTTGTTGTTGAAGGTATGATGTATGTATTGTATGTTTGCCTTCTTTATTGAGAGCAAATGAAAAAAAAGAATTCTGCTCTCTTTGTGAGATAAAGAAATAAACCAACTAAGCTAGTACTTAGAAATGGCACAATCTGTGACTGGTGTCTCACCTGCCCAAAGACACACTGAAATCAAACAGTGACCACAATGTCACAATGGGCTTGTAAAAGACATTCTCATCACTGTGTACTCCATAAATAAACCAAAACAATTCATTTTCATGTGTTGCTTCAGGATCTTTTGAAAACACCAGGAAGGAAAATATCATACAAAGCACTCTCAGCCTGGTTCTGCTTGGTTGCTGGTGCCAGTGCCAAAGCAGCATAAATGATTAGAAAAGTTTGAAATTCAGCTCTTCGTGGCCATTTAGAATTAATTATCTGCATGTTTACAGTGTGTTACAGATTGATTTCTATTATTACTTTGTTCAGTCTTTCCTGGACTAGTTTCAGAGATCTGATGCCATCCATCCATCCATTATCCAACCCACTATATCGTAACTACAGGGTCACGGAGGTCTGCTGGAGCCAATCCCAGCCAACATAGGGCGAAATGCAGGAATCAATCCTGGGCAGGGCGCCAGCCCACCGCACGGCGCACACACCAAGCACACACTAAAGACAATTTAGGATCGCCAATCCACCTAACCTGCATGTCTTTGGACTGTGGGAGGAAACCAGAGCACCCAGAGGAAACCTACGCAGACATGGGGAGAACATGCAAACTCCATGCAGGGAGGACTCGGGAAGCGAACCCGGGTCTCCTAACTGTGAGGCAGCAGCGCTACCAATTTTAATGGTTATTTTTGACTTCTAAATTTACATTGCTTTATTAATTATTTTGATGCAGGTTAGCCACCATTTTATTGTATATGAATATCACCATTTTTGATTCTCCCATCATTAGGGGTAACAAAAATATTTTTCAAAGCACAGGAACGAGGATTAGGAAATCATCATACAAAGCCCAAAATTACACCTGAGCCTATGAAATTAGGCAAAACCTCTGTAACATTTTAGTTTAGGTACTGCAAAAATGCATCTATTACTCATTCACACTTATGTAACAAGACCTTTACAAAGTTTTCATAACATTTATAAAATATCATTAGATTGGTTATTCAACTCTATGCAGTGTGGCGTATTGACATGAGGGTAAAATGACTTAATATGAGCGACTCACAGGCCTTATACTAAATCTGTAATACTGAGAGAACTGTGTCTCAGTTAAGTCACCTCACACCACTATAAAGTGACGTTTTCTTAGAAGGTGTAGGTGCCACATGGGCTGGATGGGCATCCTGGCCAGAAGAGGGGATGGTTCCTTAACCAGACGGGAGGCTCCTGGCTGGGGAGGAGAAAGGAATCAGAAGGGATGGATGGACAGCCCACTAGAAAGGAAAGACGTTGCTGGGGGCTTTTTACTCCCCCACCACACTAGATGGCAGCAGCTTCAGATATTAGTGCCCATTGGGAGCTAGCAGGGCATGCTGGGAAATGCAGTCAGACAGAGCAGCCCTGCTGGGGTCACTGGGTACCGCAAGGTGGCGCTACAGGGAGACAAACTCCCTGCTGTAATGGACTATCATATCACTCAGGCAGTGTTCCTAGCACCAGAAGTACTTCCAGGTCCTTAATAAAAGGGACTGCACTCCCTTGCCCAGGCGAGTCGGAGCTGGATGGAAAAAAGGTAAAACTCAAATGGAGGAGGGCAGTGCAGTGGTAAGAGTATTGTGAAGAGAATTATAGAGTGAGAGAGAGAGAAAAAAAAAACATGGTTTTGTGCTACTTTGTGGTATTGTGTGAAGCAATTTTGTTGAATAAACTCTCCTTTTATTTGAACCCAGGACTCTTAGTTTGTTTGTGTTGGGGATGGGGGACGCTGGTGCCCCTGGTTTCCATCATAAAGGTCACATTGCAGAGATGAAGAAACACTTTACTGATGCTTTGTAAGTGTCATGAACACCCAAAGAAGTCTCTGTTAAGGATCTGTTACATAATAATAAATGAGTAATAGATACATTTCTGTCGTACCTAAACTAAAATGTTACCAAACCCTCTTTATGATTAAGAAAGGACCAGCATACAGACAAAGAACGGCCCTGCTTCTATTGTGAAGAATCTGAGCATATGGGTTCATATTTCAAAAAGTTGCAGAGAAACTAAAGCACCCATTTCACATTAGGGTTGTCGTTTTTCAAAAGTCCCTACCTCTGAGGACACACCCTTAACAACAATGGCAGCTGCACCTAAAGATGGGAGATCCAAAGATACTAATGATCATAAAAAACAAAATGGCAGCCAAACTACATAAAACTCTTAAATAAAACAACAACAACAACAACATTTATTTATATAGCACATTTTCATACAAACAGTAGCTCAAAGTGCTTTACATAATAAAGAATAGAAAAATAAAAGACACAATAAGAAAACAAAATAGATCAACATTAATTAACATCGAATAAGAGTAAGGTCCAATGGCCAGGGGGGACAGAAAAAACAAAAAAAAACTCCAGACGGCTGGAGAAAAAAAAAAAAATATGTAGGGATTCCAGACCATTAGACTGCCCAGTCCCCTCTGGGCATTCTACTTAACATAAATGAAACAGTCCTCTTTGGATTTAGGGTTCTTACGGAAAGGCTTGATGATGATGGTCACGTAGAATTCTGCCTTTTAGTCCATCCATCATTGTTGGAGCATCATGAAGCTTTGAGTAGGTGGAGGTGGCGCAGGCCACCACCACAAAGAAACCGGAAAAAGAAACAGAAAAGAGAGTAGGGGTCAGTACAGATTTTAGAGCCACCCTGAATAGTTATTATGAGGAAATTGAACATACAGAGTATCAGGATTAAGTTAAATTAAGTTAAATTGAAGTTATAGAAAAGGCCATGTTAAAGTAATATGTTTTCAGTAGTGTTTTAAAGTGCTCTGCTGTATTAGCCTGGCGAATTCCTATTGGCAGGCTATTCCAGATTTTAGGTGCATAGCAGCAGAAGGCCGCCTCACCACTTCTTTTAAGTTTTGTTCTTGGAATTCTAAGGAGATACTCATTTGAGGATCTGAGGTTACGATTTGGAATATAGGGTGTCAGACATTCCGATATATAAGATGGGGCGAGATCATTTAAGGCTTTATAAACCATAAGCAGAATTTTAAAGTCAAATGTGTGAATGGAGAAATGTGTTCGGATTTTCTTTTCCTAGTTAGGATTCTAGCAGCTGCATTCTGCACTAGTTGCAAACGATTTATGTCTTTCTTGGGTAGTCCTGAGAGGAGTGCGTTACAGTAATCTAGTCGACTGAAAACAAACGTGTGAACTAATTTCTCAGCATCTTTCAGTGATATAAGTGGTCTAACTTTACTTATGTTTCTTAAGTGAAAAAATGCTGTCCTAGTGATCTGATTAATATGCGATTTAAAATTCAGATTACAGTCAACAATTACCCCTAAGCTTTTTACCTCCGTCTTGACTTTTAATCCTAATGTATCCGGTTTATTTCTAATAGCCTCATTGTATCCATTATTGCTAATCACTAAAACAAGAAGTAAACAAGGAAATAAAAAAAATCTGAACCATAAGCTATGACCCCAAAACCTACAAAACAAGTGTTGGATCTCTGAAATTTGTCCAGAAAAAATTAGACATTGAAACCAATTCATAACACATGCCACTAATTTGTGATATTTGGTAAGGCTGTGGCCATGTTGTTTTACAGGTGGTGATGCCTGTTGCTGGTCACGTAATGTGGACGTCACATGAAATGTTACGTCATTTTTTCAACTGCATACAAAGAGATCCTAATATTGGATCAAAGATGAAATCTGTTTTCCCTCTTGAGTATTTTTGCACTTAATAGTCAGGGAATAGATATTAGACCATTGACTGGTATTTTTTTAGTTTGACTTTTGGATAGTATTTTGTAATTTTGGAGGTTGCTTTTTTTCTTATAATTTATGGTATTCAGCCCCAGCTTGTTATATGACTTTTATTTATCATGTAAGTGTCTTTTGGCTGCTTCTTTACCACAGTCAAAAGATTTATTATGAAACAGTGATTATTAGAATTGATTATTTAAATGCAGCACGAAAATAATATTTTAACTGTTCTTCTTTACAAAGATTTATACTTAATATAAACAGCATTTTTATATAAACATGAGGTTACATATTGGAGCTGCTGCACTCTTATCTATGTAGCTGTGTTATAAATTTATTAAACATTTCAGACATGAATGCTAGAATACACTGAAGACATTGATCACTGAAGCAAAGGACTAAAGACACTGCCTTACAATTTCACATGCACTGTAAAGGAACATCTTATAGCTGAAAGGTTAGGAGC
Organism: Polypterus bichir lapradei; assembly: GCA_026402145.1. Taxonomy (NCBI): domain Eukaryota; kingdom Metazoa; phylum Chordata; class Cladistia; order Polypteriformes; family Polypteridae; genus Polypterus; species Polypterus bichir. The sequence goes on along the minus strand of JANRMT010062857.1, from coordinate 19,486,473 downwards.
ACACACTGATACATCACACTGCCGCACCCACCACATGACAAACCAACTCAGGATCCAGATCAGGACCCGAGTGCAGCCATTCAACGGGTGACACTTCAGCACCACACTAGTTCAGATGGAATGGAACAGGGTGAGGTTTTATATGGTGGCTGGAGTGCCAATTCTGCCACCAACCCCCAAGTGTTTCCCTGCAGGTTGGAGGGCCTACATGCAGGGATGGATGCAGATTAACGTCATACCCAGGATGGAGCAATTGCAGGTTTAGGGCCTTGCTCATGGGCCCAACAGAGCAGAGTCCCTTTTGGCATTTATAGGATTCGAACCGGCAACCTTCCGATTGCCAGATCCCTAGCCTCAGAGCCACCACTCCCCCTACTCCTCCCTCTTTCACAATAATTGTGAAGTTGCTTTATATTTGCTGTCTTTTAATCTTTAGGTGACCTCTGTACTTTTTATTTTCATGCTTGAGTAAACAGGCTAAGTGAATTGCTAAAGCTCACAAAGTTTGCTTTTGGAAACTTTTGGACATATAACTCCATGATAAGTTCAAGGCCTGTTCTAAGAGGATTGTCTCCCTGCATGTGTTCATTCATATATTGTCTTTCAACCAGCTTTTGATTCTCTAAATCAGTTGGACACAGATGGTCCTAAAAAGCCAAAGGATCTGCAGATTTTCATTATGAGCATTTGTAACCACTAAGAGTGCTAGGCATGCAGACGGCCAATACATTTCACAACATTTTAGAAACTGGAAATGAACACATTTAGTAGACTAGAATATTTGCCTATCAGGCAGTTTAAGTCTGGGCGGTCTAGAGCAGACAGAGGATTTTCTCTTGACTTGCCTCCTTTTATATCCTAACTAAGGAGTATGAACAGGAGGGCAGTCCTCTCCAGAGTTTGTTTCAAAACAGATCCTCAACAGCAAGCGTGTGATCAAAATCACAGAGCATCACTGTACATGTTATATTTTTATCCAAACTGTCATTTTTCTTACCAACATTTCAATAAATATGCCAGAAAGTGCATATGCAATAAACAAGAGTAAAGATAATTTCATCCTACTAAAGGCAATGCCACACATTAGCGCTGTTGCTCAACAAGCTCAAAGTCACAAAGAGGTTGAATCCATCAGGGACATGCAAGGTGACACCCAGCAGTGCATGGACTGACACACACATTAAACCCAACACACAACACTGCATATACAGAAATATTATAAAATAAAAGTAAACTTTAAAACTAAGTATAAAAATTAAGAATACCTGTAGATATAGGAATATAAACTCAAGAATAATTCCACTGTACCTTAACCTACTGACACTGGTTACTAAAATAGCACTTTTAACACTAGAATTTCCTGAGCATACAAAAAAACTCGTAGATCTGGCCTACCTTAAATCCGTTCACACCTCTCCGTCAGCGTCTTTTGTCCTCTAAATGTGCTGATAAAGACAAGCTGCAAGCAGCCAGCTATTCCATTCCCCCACCAACTTAGAACATGCACAAACCTTTTCTTTTATTCTATTATTGTAAAGCACTTTGGCCGCAGCATTACTATGTTGTTTTAAATGTGCTATATAAATAAATTGACATTGACATTTGACATTGAACTTCTCCCAGCTCATGCCTTGATTGATTACCTGGGAGTGAAGTGGAGTTTTAGAGTGGAAATAATAGATCATTATTTGGAAAACACGCATTTCATGTGTGTTCCGTTTCTACAGTAATCTGTGTAAACACATTTCTAAAACAGAAATGTTTTTCATATTTTAGTAGTAAATGACAGAACGCACGCATAAACTATATTATGTATGAAGTCCAAAGATCAAATAAACACTTTCACAAAAGGTTCAAGGAAAAGACAACAGCTTCTGTGGCATAGTGGTAAGATTTGCTGACTTGTAATCAAGAGTCCCCAGTTCACTGACTCACTCCTATATTTGCCGTTTTCAGTAGTGAGCTGCTCTTATTGTTAATATTATACAGTACACACATACACTTGGTTTGCGTCTGTAACACACGGTGTATATTTATAGGACTTATAATAGTTACCATTTTTTTTCCCTTTTATTCTATCTAAATCACAATCACAATACATACTACCGCCCCCCCACCCAGGGATCTGATGCTGTTAGTTTTTATTTGAAACAGGGAATAACTGGAGATGTGAGTGGTGTTTTGAGACAATGGAACTGGACATTCTCTGATCTGGAGTGATAAAAGCTGACAACACAAACACTGACGAATCTGCCTTCTTCATATCTCACCGTCACTTGATTTTTTTTATTAAGTTTTATTAAGTATTCCTGCTCACTCTCAATTATTATGCACCTTATGGTCTATGATGTCAAAAAAGCAAAAAAAAAAAACAGAGACATAGGTATATATGATATTTGGAATAATTCGTTTTGTGACCTGTATAGTACATTTCGGAAAACTTTGCAGCACGGATGCAACACTATTCATATTATTCATATTCATTCTCATAACATCTTGCGGTTTGTAATCAGTGACTGTGTGTTTTTTTTCCCCGATCTTGCCAGTCCCAAAATGTTGCTATATGCTGTTACTTTTGTACTCCAGGACACGCTGAGGAAAGAATAGTACAGAGCAGTAAGTTCAGCGCTATATGCAATCATCAGATTCAAATGTTAACAGTTCACACACACGCAAGGATTCCTACATTTACAACATGTGTACCTGTTACAATGTACACGCTTCTCTCTATGCTGTGGTTTCTATTAAACACCAGAAAGAAAGAGACAATATATGTGAAAACATCATTGCGCTAATGCAATATTATTTGAAAACGAACAGCGTCAGATCGGGTGTGAATTTATGCTGGCGCTGTTGCTTACAGTCAGATCAGGAGCTTATTCAGTGCGTGCAAGACCATGCAGGTGGCCAGTTGCTGTGTGCTACAACATTCTGGCAGTGATCAACGCACATGTATTGTGCAAGGCATGCACGGGGACCACTGTAAAAACAAGAGTGTTCATGGCTCTGCTTGCAGAGAAACTTCGTCGTCGCATCTTACTAGAACAGGTGATGGAAAAAGAAAAGGAGGATTCAACATCAACAAGCTTCTGTTCCAGACAGCCGCTTTCCACAGGAAAGCAAACTGAGTCAGTGTCACACCAACCCGCCCCTCCACATTTGCTACGAGTGCTTCGGGGGCGCAACATTATAAACTGTTGACTGGTAATCAAAGCTTCACGGGTTCGATCCCTGACAAGTCCATTTTCAGAAGTGAGCTGCACGTATTCTTACTATTTTAGAATAAAAACATACATTTGATTCCAGTCTGTAACAGCCAGTGTAATTTATGATACTTGTATAGTTAACTTTTTTTTATTTTTTATTCTCTCAGCCGCGTTCACGATCCCAACTCCCCAAACCCTCCCCCCTTTTTGACACTTCTGTTTTCACATAGACACTCTATAACAGAGGTAAACTCAAATCGTGACGACGATTCTACATCGGATCAAGAATGCACTTTTGCCATCGCTGTACTTTGTATATGTACATGGGAAGCTCTGAACTCGTGACTTTACGCTGTAGGAAGTAAGTAAATAAATAAAGGTAAAAAGGTAACAAAGGACGGTGCATGTGCCCAAAACATTAACATTTATATGTTACTTACATAAAAGCCAGAACTAATGATATTTACCGACATGGGCATGCTCAAAAAATACACGTGTAATGCCAAGAAAAGTGCACGCAGACACTTCACTTCGCAAGCTTTGGTACGAGAATGCAGTCACAAGTAGACTGCAGAGCAATAGCACGTCTTTATGTGAAAACAGCACAGAATGAAACTGAATTAAAAAAAACCAAAGCTAACCTTTACAAGTATCATACATTACACCGGTTGTTACAGACTGAAATCAAATGTATGTTTTTATTCTAAAATAGTAAGAATAAGAGCAGTTCACTTCTCAAAACAGAGTCGTGCGGGATCGAACTCGTGACCTTTTGATTCCCAGGCAGCAGCTGATACCGTTGCACCACAGAGGCAGTCGTAGTAAATGCATGTCAATGTCACACGCTAAAGCAGCTTTTTTTCTGCAGTTATATTTTTAAATAAAAGTGCACTTGTTCTGTTATATTTGTACCTTTTGTGAAAATGTTTCTTTGATATTTGGATTTCAGGCTTCACACATTATAAACTTCATGTCTACATTTTATCAATTACTACTAAAACATGAAAAACGTTTCTGTTTTAACGATGTGTTTACTGTGCATAGATCGTTGTAGACACAGAACACACATGAAATGCAAGTGTTCCAAATAACGATATAGTATTTATAAAAGGTGTCATTTTGCTGAACTTCTTACTCTATACAACTCTAAGCAACTGACATGCAGGCAAACAGGCTTGAGCTGAGAAAACTATGCGAGGTGGGGGGATGTGATAGGCTGCTTGCTGTTTGGTGCTTATCCACACATTTACAAGACAAAGGATGCTGACGGAGAGGTGAGAAACAATTTAAGGTGGGACGGATTTTTGAGTTTTTCGTAGGCTCTGGTAATTCTAGTGTTAACGCACTGTTGCACTAAATGTAGTAGAGGCTGATGGGGGATTTTGCTAGGTTTAAACTCACATATACAGATATTAAGGCACTGAACTCACCAGTTAAATAGTTGAATTCTAATAGCCTGGGAACTTGGTCTCAACCATGTGATCAAAATCTCAGTGCATTGCTGCTCATTTTATATTTTTCACCTAAATAGTAACTTTTATTCACTTCATTTTTATTATTAACATTTTTATTATGAAAACAAATGCATTAAAATATACTAGCCAACCCTGCATACAGCGATTCACATCCGCGACAAATATGATTCTTCTTAGATGGTGCTGTCGTGTCCACCCACCCACTCGAAGCATACACACTGCCTGGTCATGTGCCCGGTCGCAAGAGCAACTGAAAGAGACCCGCCCACCAACTGTAAGACCATGGGAAACCCCTCGGAAACTGTTTTACACGCTGCATACAGCGATTCACATCCACGACAAACAAACTGTTTTACACGCTGCATACAGCGATTTACATCCGTGAGAAACATGCCTCTTCTTAGATAGTCCTGCCGCGTCCACCCTCATTCTCGAAGCATACACACCGCCTGGTCATGTGCCCGCTCACAAAAGAAACTCACGGAGAGCCGCCCACCAGCTGCCTGTGTGTGTGCCTCTGTCTGTCTCTGGCGCTGCCTGTGTGTGTGCGCGGCTTTCTCTTGCGCTGCCTCTTTGTGAACCTGTCAGGCACAGAGAAGGTCAGCTGCTGAGAGAGCGTCTTGACTGTTGCAGAGCCTGCATTGGAGAAGCAGGGAGACGTTAATGAAACAGAGGCACAGGGCTTATTGATTTTTAAAGACTGCTTCCTTCATTGTGTTTAACCTCAGTTTTAAAGGATTGTTTTAAGGATCCCATAGGATACCCTCGCAAAAATGTTTTACACGCTGCATATAGAGATTCACTTCTGCGAGAAACATGCCTCTATGAACAGTCAAAGTGTCACAGAGGTGCATGTGGACTCTACGACAGACGAACATAAATGACGTGGTTTTTCCTGTGTCATCCCATCCGAGTTGGTGGCCGTGGTTCTGCAAGTTGTCGTCGTATCCAATGGTCTTAGAGTTGGTGGGAGTGGCTCCTTCCTGCGTGCGCCATGGGCATCTTACTTGTCGGCGGCTTAGTGAATCCACGCCCCTTTCGGCATGCTTTCCATGGGTGTCTTGCCTTAGTGAATTATATATATATAGATACGTATGTCTTTTCAATGATTTCTTTCGTCACTTGTTCAGTGATTTTCCTAACCACTTTCTTCTCCTTTTCAAAACCACTATCACTCTTCACTTTCTTAGGGGCCAGGCTGAAATAGTAACAGGACTTACTGTAACAAAGAACACAACATGTGTATAGTAAGAACTTGTATGTACAGTGCTGTGCGAACATCTGACTGTGACTGAAGAATGGACGAGAGTGTAAAGGATGCTTGGGTAGTTAAATGTTCTTGTATCGCTGGGATTTTGTTCGTCAACAAAAATGTGTTTGTTAACCACAGCAATTTTTTTATGAAATATTTGGTCATGAACCGATTTGTTTCTGAACAGGGGAATTCGTGAACCACAGGCATGACTATATAAGCTATTTGTATTGTAAATAAAATGAAATGCAAGCTGCCAAACCCATCTATGAGATTCAACCCATGTGATGGGTAATGAGGTGGATGCTGACAAAGCTTGAAAGTGGCAGTGCCAGGTTAGAGGATGCACATGCAACAAAACAATAGTGAATGAAGTGTACCCATTTTAGGCAAAGGAGCGGCTCACAACAGACTCGAAAAAGCAGTGCGGTTTGCTGATGTGGACAGTTTCATATTTAGTCATTTATACCAGCTGCCATTTACATACACATTCTGTGAAATACATAAGTATGACTTTATTTTTTAAACTATTTACACAGACAAATATTAGTTTCTAATTCATTTGTTATTTTATGTGGCAGGCTAAACAAAAAAATGTTTTGTTTTTGTCACTTTGTTCCTGAAGCCATTTTATATTGAGTAGCAGCATAACTTTTTGACGGCAACCCTTTGGTTCCTCTCATTTCTTTCAGAAGAATGGAGAAAACCAGCAAGAGATTATTTTTAATAAGTAAACAAGACAAAAGACACAATCAAAAACCAAAAGGGTCAAAAAACAAATGCATTTGTACGAAAGCCAAATTGCAAAACACAAAGTCAAAAAGAGGAGCACAAGTTGAGACTGGAGAAAACTTTTTGGAAAAAGATTTGATTTAAACAAAAATAGATTGACAAAAATGCTTTTCTTTTCACAAATCCTGATGATCGTGAAACAACAAAAATGGTGGTGAAAACAGCCTAAAAAATGATAGAATTGAAACCAAACAGCTAATCTACAAATTTAACAGTAAAAACAGATTCTAAGCTACAAAAAAAAACCAAAATAAGTCAAAAAATTCAAAAAAGGTGGTGGACTCCATACAAAAAAATGAATGAAAGCTATAAATTATAACATGTGTAAATTATAATTTTTTAATGTGGGAGATGCTTACAAAACATTCCAAGAAAGTGTGCTGACTGTGGCTGCAGACAGTTTTATAATAAATTAAGACAGCAGATCTAATATCCACAGCAATCTTTAATAAAAAATACTGAAGCAACTTTTTGCTGAGTAGCACAGTGATCTTAGAAAAATGTTTTTCCTATTACTTGAAAATGTATGCCCACATTTTAAATGGAAATGTATGCAAATAAGTAATGGTTTGTCAAGAAATCAATTACTTTATGTTCACTCAAGCTGTTTAAAGTTTTCTATTGTTTTGTGGGGTATGACAGTAGGGGTGTGTTATCAAGATACCAAGCTGATAGGTCATTAGTAAGAACGGGATTCAGATGCCACTTGGCATAGCTCTGCTGGTTATAGTACAGGAAAAATGCGTAGCAATTCTTATGCTTGAGAGTATACAGGGTGTGAGATGACTTAGCCAGTCATTGGTGCTATGATAATGTAATTAATGTTAGCCCAGCTTTTGTTGTATTACTTTAACATCTACTTTACGAAGCAAACTTGGTTTTAGTGGTTGTTGAGTAATTACATTCTCTAAATTGACATATACCAACTTGATACTTTTTCATGTAAAAATGGGGCTCAGCAGGATCCACTGTTACATTGCTATAGTGGAGAAGAGGAGTCAGGTCAAAAGTCATGTTAAATCAGTTTATTTTTGCTACAAATTTATAGCTAAAGCAAAATTTACAAATTTGACCAACTGCATGATGCACGCACAAAAATACAAGTTAGGATAGATCTGGGAAAACAACAGCAGAATTTTAGATCGACAGATTCTCATAATGTAAGTTCATCAATACTACAGTTGAGATATGATTAACTGACAATGGATAAGAGACTGAGCATTTGAGTAGCAGTGAATGTCGATACCTAACCTACAGAATTTACGTTTATAATGCAGAACCAATCAGTATTTTTTCTAGTACAAATTGAAATGCAGTCATTCTTCATAGCTCCAAGAATGCAAAAAACAAATGCAATTGTGACCACATGTGACCTCATACACATACATTTTTACACATTGATAAAAATACTGGTTATTTAATGGCACTACAGGGTTCTTTACTGCTTTTTGCAGATCCTCATAGAGGTTTTTTGCATATAATGTGTTGGTTCTTTGTGCTTTGAAAAACTTCCTAATATGTAGAAAAAAAACCTAAATCTTTAAAGCATGGTAGGCTACCTAGTAGGACACTAACAGATTAAATAAATCTGGACTTAGCCTGTGTTATTGTATGCAGCAAGTCCTTGTAAAATCATAAGCCATCAGTATTTCACAAATCTGTTAGCATGTATTTATGGTTATTCACTGTATGGAGAATGTTATGGATCTAAATAAGCGAAGGTTTTTTTTTCTGGAATCTCCATGTGGATGTGTCTTTTGGAAACATTTCTCTGAAGCATTACTCTGGCACCTTTATTAGCTACATTCCCAGACCCTTAGCATTGATTCCAGCTTTTGCAATGTCATTTTAGATAAATAATTTTGAAATTACTAAATTAACCAGATGTTCTCAACCTTTTTTAAAACCGTGATCGCATTTAAAAAGAGGTAGCCCCACCCACCTGTTACTTTCTATTTTAGGTTTCTAATAGAAATTATTTTTGGATTCTATGACGCCGTCAACAAACCCTACAAATATACACAACAATATAAACATTCAAAATAACAAAATTGTAACAAAAGGTGATCAGGCTCTTTGATATTAAGTTTATTATGAAAAGATGACATCCAACATCAAAAATTTCAATTCTTCCTTTTTCCCAGCAGAATCTAAGTAATGTGAATTGAAAAGGACCCAAAGAAAAAACAGAAGCATGCGGTTTTGATAAAACATTGACAGCAAAAATATCAAATATCAACACTGCCACCCTCACACAATATATACAACATCAAAATGCTTGAAAAGCTAATTGCAAAAAGTTCAGCGTTGCCGTCCTGTTGAATGATCACTGGAAATACCAATATAAAACTGAACAAAACTGCATTGCGTTATAATGTACAGCCTCTGATTTTCAGTACGAACTGCTTCTGAAGAGGCTCAGGGATGTGAACTCCTCAGCACAGTTTGTCATTTGTTTTAGTGTCATTTAATTGTTGTTGCCTATTAAAATAGCTAAACATTCAAAATGTACATTATATTCATTTGAGTTCTTGCCTACAAAGAAGGAGAATGGGTGCCACTGATCGCATTTGCACACCCTCTGAATATCCTCTGAAATATCGTATGTTGTCTGTCTGATAAAAATTAACTTGATTTTTGGTGGATCTACAAGCCATACTCCATCTGAATTCTAGTTTTTCATACTGCATAAAGCCCAATTGTAGTTCTGCAATTCATGTATCATGGCTTGCTTTTGTAATTCTTATTGAATAAAGACATCTTGTAAAAAAAAGTTAATAATAACAACAATAATTTATTTCTTGTATAGCCCAAAATCACACCCTGTTTTTGACAACTAATAAACATAAATGAAAAACAACAATATCTGTCAATCAGCTAATTGTAGAACCACAACTGGATTGTAAAAAAGGAGTCAGACAATCCAGACACAATCAGAGTCCAGGAGACCTTGGCCAACTAGTCGCCTCCTCCCTACTGGCCATTCTACAGCTGAGTCAGTACTGGGCCGGCCAATCTGATGAAAGGTCCCTTCTACCTGATGGCAGGAAGACAATTTGGCAGTAGAGAAGTGGTGCTAAGTGCCATATGAGGATACCAAAAAGAGAAACATAATAGGGGAGGGTTAGTAACAGTTTACTAATATATTACTTATATTTTAGTACTATAGCTAACAGCAGAGAATGCACAGCTAAGCAGCAGCTCTACTCAGGGTATACTAAACTGAAGGAGTGAGTCTTCAGACAAGATTTAAAATGGGAGGCTGAAGGGGAATCTTTTATAGTAGCAGACAGACTATTTACCAGCTTTTATTAATCTTGAGAATCATAAGTAGACTGGCATCTTGAGATATTAATATGCACTCTGATTTGAAAGTAATGATACGTTCAGATAAATAAGCAGGACCTTGGCCATTTAAGGCTTTAAATGTTAAAATGAGATTTTTGAAAGCTGCCCTAACTTAACTGGGAGCCAGTGTAAGGATTTAAGAACTGAAGTTATGTGTTTGTACTTTATGGTTCTTGTAATTCTTGCAGCAGCCTTTTGAATTAACTGAAAGCTGTATAAAGAATGATTTGAGAAGCTAGTGAACACCACATCGCAGTACTCAGTCCTACTAGCAATAAATGCATGAATGAATAAATTTCTCAGTATATTGCATATTTGGAAAATGCATTTTTAAAATGGAAAAATATGTTTTGAGTAGTTTACTATTATTATTATTAATAATAAAATTAATTCTGCATCCAGATGACCACAATTGTGCCCAATAGATAGTTCACTGCTGTATGTTGCATGATATTTAGTCCAAGCCTTACTCATCCAGCCCCCAGGGCTTATGTCTTGTCTTTTAATGCCTTGCATACATAATATGTGAACAGTGTTTCTAAATGCCTAAAAATAAATTAATCAAGCTGCACATGTTTATTAGTGAAGGAATGGACTAAGTCTGTAAAGACGACAAACAAAGGCATGTGTGACTGCCCTGGTCCAGGGTATCACTGACTAGTAAGCAGGGAGACTACAAACTAAGGCCCCACTTCTGTTTTAGTCCTGAAAAATTATGGAAACAACAATAAGAAATATATTAGAAAAGTACCTGTGTAAAAACAGCATACAACAGCAGAGGATGGTTTTATCAGAGAAACATCCTACCAAAGTAATAATTTTTTGAGCAGGCTACTGCAGTAGTTTACAAAAGCAAAGCATTCAAAATCATTTAATAAGACTTTCAAAAAACTATTGATAATCCCACTCTGAAGATTAATTCTGAAACTACAAACTGTAGGCATCAGAGTTAACCTACAAAACTGGATGTCTAGTTGGTGAAGAGTACAGATAAGATGAGAATGCTACACATGAAGTGAGGTTATCAGTGGAGTTCCTCAAGGGTCTTTTCTTGGACTGTTACTTTTTCAAATTCCTATTAATGACATTGATTAAGTAATTAGTAAACTTGTGAAATTCTCAAATGTCACTAAACTTAGAGCAATGGCAGACACTGAGGCAGCAAATACACCTCAAAATACCCTGCATAAACTTCAGAACAGACAAACACTTGGAAAGTGCAGTTTAACATAGGAAAGTGCAAAATGCTGCATGCGAGCAAAAGGAGTGTCAATTATGAACACAGGATGGGAGACACTGTGTTAAAGGAAGCAACCTCTGAATTGGATTTGGGGTTAATGTTCATGCACCATTTTCATTATCTAGGCAATGCACAGAAGTGATTAAAAAGGCAAATAATGTTTGAAGTAATATAGTAAAAACTGTTGAATACAAATCGAGGAATATTATCCCCAAACTAAATAATATACTAGTGAGATCTCACCTGGAGAACTGTCTGCAGTTCTGGTCACCATACTATGAAATAGCTACAATGGCACTTAAAGCTATACAGAGAAGAGCAGCCAGGAGAGTCCCAGGACTTAAGAGCATGGCCTACTCTGACAGACTCAGAGAATTAAATCTGTTTACTCTCGATCAGTGGAGACTGCATGAGGACCTAATTCAGGTCTACAAAATGGTCAAAGCCATTGATAAACTACATCCAGATCAATTTTTCAACTAAACAGTGAATCACATACTCAGACATCAGCAGAAATCAATGGGAAGTACAAATAAGACTGAAGGCAGGAAGCCCTAGTTTATGCAAAAAATTGTGGGAGTCTGGTACAAACTACTGAGACACGGAGTTGATGCAGAAACCTTGATAACCTTTAAGAAGAATCTGGATTTGATTTTGGGACAGCTTAGCTATTAGCTAAACAAACAGGCCTGATAGTCTCCTCTCTGTCAAGTTTTTTAATGTTATTAGTTCTACAAGCTGACTCCCATAAATGAGATGAAGAATTTCCAGGTGCTGTTCATTATAAAGGAAAATTACAAAGTAAAAAAAACTTAATAAAAAATGTCACACAAAAGGAAATAATTAACATAAACAATTTCATTTAAAAAAGCAACAAAAGCTTTACAGATTAAGAAAACCAATTTTAAATCTATAGACAAAGACAGAGTTCCAGCAAAAGACATGATAATTTACAATGTTTTGAGATTAATTCAAGAATGAAAGAAGTTTTGTGATATGGCCATTAAACCCACTAATCATGGTGCCGGAGAGCATCAACATGATTAGCACATGCAACTAAGAATTTCACTGTACTTTGTACATGTGACAATAATGACCTTATAATATGGCAACTGGGAACCATCTTTGTGAAAGAATCTCCTGAGACTTTAAAAGGAGCCTTCAGAAGAGCTCCACAGAAGATTCCTCAGATGAGCCTGTTCTACTGTACATGTGTACTCCCCGATACTTCATCCCATCCTGAGTGCCATTTTTTTGACTTCTTGTTGTCAAAGCGCAAATGCCTCATGATAGTCTTATAGTGGTTATGAGACATCTAATCTTTAATTGCCGGTACAACAAATAGTTATGACCCGGCATTAAACACAGCACCAGCTGTGGTCATCGCTGCTCTTGTGAAAAGAAGTAGCCAAAATTTACACTGGGAGTTACAGACTCAAACCAAATGTATGTTTTTATTATATTATAGTAGTAATAGTAGTAGCAGCTCAATACTCAGAGCACCCATACTTAAACCTGCAATCTTTTGGTTAGGCAGCAGTTCTTACCTCCGCACCATCCAAGAAGACATATCAACTTTCTATCGATTGACATTTGAGCTTGGGTTTTAAACTCATTGACAGCAACATGTAAACTGAATGTTTTTTTTTTCTTTGGTTATATTATTGAATAAATGCGCACATGTTTATTTGATATTTGGAGTAACGTCTTCACACATTATACACTTCACGTCATTATTAGTATAACATGGAAAAAAGTTTGTCTTTTAGGTATGTGTTCAGCATTTCTTGCCTCGCATTTCCTGTCATCCTACACTTACAATGTCAATGTCAATTTATTTATATAGCACATTTAAAACAACATAGTAATGCTGCGGCCAAAGTGCTTTACAATAATAGAATAAAAGAAAAATAAAAAAAAACAAAAACAATAAAACATAAATAGTAATAAAATATATGAACATAAAATAAGATAGATAATAAATAGAAATAATGTTATATGATCACAAAGAGGAAAACCATCAGTATTACTGAAGGTCACTGAATGCAAGTGAAAAGAAGTGAGTTTTTAATCTTGTTTTGAACTGTTCAATTGTAGACGACTCCTTTATATGATGAGGTAAAGAGTTCCACACACACTTACATAGATCGTTTTAGACATGGAACACACATGAAATGTATTTATTCCAAATAACAATATATTATTTACCCTATACAACTCCAGGCATTTTACACGCAGATAAGGAGCCTTGAGCTTGGACAGCTTTTTGTCCGAGATGAGGTCCAGTGGTGGGGGGAATGGGATAGCAGGCTGCTTGCTGCTTGTGCTGATCGACACATTTACAAAACAAAAGGCCCTGACAGAGAGGTGCAAACGAATTTAAGTTGGCCTGGATTACGAGTTTTTTTGTAATATTCAGGGATTCTAGTGTTAAATCTTTGTTTTATTGAATATACAGGTGCTGGTCATAAAATTAGAATATCATGACGAAGTTGATTTATTTCAGTAATTCCATTCAAAAAGTGAAACTTGTATATTAGATTCATTCATTACACACAGACTGATGTATTTCAAATGTTTATTTCTTTTAATTTTGATGATTATAACTGACAACTAATGAAAGTCCCAAATTCAGTATCTCGGAAAATTAGAATATCAATTAAGACCAATACAAAAAAAGGATTTTTTAGAAATGTTGGCCAACTGAAAGGTATGAACATGAAAAGTATGAGCATGTACAGCACTCAATATTTAGTTGGGGCTCCTTTGGCCTGGATTACTGCAGCAATGTGGCGTGGCATGGAGTCGATCAGTCTGTGGCACTGCTCAGGTGTTATTTGAGCCCATGTTGCTCTGATAGTGGCCTTCAGCTCTTCTGAATTGTTGGGTCTGGCGTATTGCATCTTCCTCTTCTCAATACCCCATAGATTTTCTATGGGGTTAAGGTCAGGCGAGTTTGCTGGCCAATCAAGAACAGGGATACCATGGTCCTTAAACCAGGTACTGGTAGCTTTGGCATTGTGTGCAGGTGCCAGGTCCTGTTGGAAAATGAAATCTGCATCTCCATAAAGTTCGTCAGCAGCAGGAAGCATGAAGTGCTCTAAATCTTCCTGGTAGACGGCTGCGTTGACCTTGGACCTCAGAAAACACAATGGACCAACACCAGCAGATGACATGGCACCCCAAACCATCACTGACTGTGGAAACTTTACACTGGACCTCAAGCAACGTGGATTCTGTGCCTATCCTCTCTTCCTCCAGACTCTGGGACCTTGATTTCCAAAGGAAATGCAAAATTTACTTTCATCAGAGAACATAACTTTGGACCACTCAGCAGCAGTCCAGTCTTTTTTGTCTTTAGCCCAGGCCAGACGCTTCTGACGCTGTCTCTTGTTCAAGAGTGGCTTGACACAAGGAATGCGACAGCTGAAACCCATGTCTTGCATACGTCTGTGCGTGGTGGTTCTTGAAGCACTGACTCCAGCTGCAGTCCACTCTTTGTGAATCTCCCCCACAGTTTTGAATGGGTTTTGTTTCATATTCCTCTCCAGGGTGCGGTTATCCCTATTGCTTGTACACTTTTTTCTACCACATCTTGTCCTTCCCTTCGCCTCTCTATTCATGTGCTTGGACACAGAGCTCTGTGAACAGCCAGCCTCTTTAGCAATGACCTTTTGTGTCTTGCCCTCCTTGTGCAAGGTGTCAATGGTCGTCTTTTGGACAACTGTCAAGTCAGCAGTCTTGCCCATGATTGTGTAGCCTACAGAACGAGACTGAGAGACCATTTACAGGCTTTTGCAGGTGTTTTGAGTTAATTAGCTGATTAGAGTGTGGCACCAGGTGTCTTCAATATTGAACTTTTTCACAATATTCTAATTTTCTGAGATATTGAATTTGGGACTTTCATTAGTTGTCAGTTATAATCATCAAAATTAAAAGAAATAAACATTTGAAATACATCAGTCTGTGTGTAATGAATGAATCTAATATACAAGTTTCACTTTTTGAATGGATTTACTGAAATAAATCAGCTTTGTCATGATATTCTAATTTTATGACCAGCACCTGTAGTTGACAATTGCTTTTCTTGTAAAGCATTCATTTTTATCTGTAAGTGCTTCAAATAAATGTAATGTGCATTTAATAACACTTGTTGGTGTCATGAATTGCTATTTTGTTGCAACAAATATAATCACATCTTACACATCTGGCCTAGATTTGTAATACAGTCAGTCAGTCATACAACTCGACACATACAGCAAAGTATTACAATAAAAGTAATAGATAAATTAAAAGTGCAGAGACGTCTATTAAAATGGAAGGCTTTGATTGTAAACACATGACAGTTATAATTGTCCTCATGGTCTAGACATGATACATCGATTATAGTTGTTAACATTATGTTTATCTTGCTATTTTTTACTCTATATTGGTGTAATAACACTGCAAATTTACTGTATTTTATCATTTTATTTTAAAAGCTATGCAGGAATTGCACATATAATTATCAACAGTATCAATCTGCTCTTTTTAGATAATAAGGTGTGGAGTCAAACCATGTGAATGCCTCAGTTATCAGTTTTTGTAGACTTGTGGTCCCTTTACTTAGTTGGCCTGGTGCCTGGGTGACTGCCAGTCTACTACTAAATATCAAAGCCTCTTTAAATCACCATTGACACATTGCCAGGATCCAATCCTATCTTCTTTGTCTAGTATGGACTTAACTCTGTCATGTTTTCATTAGATCTCCTTCTATCACCTTCTCAGTGACCCTGTTGAAGTGTTGACAGGTTGAAAAGGCTGCTGCGAAGCTGCTGACTCGGGCCAAATGCTAAAAGTACATCACCCTCTTTTGGACTTTGTACAATATTGAATAAATTCAAATTTTGCTACTGACTTTTTAGGCTGTGAACTAGTAGACAGTGTCACCTAGTGGTCATATGTGTAAACCAGAGAGATTTTCTTTTAAATTCCACTAATGATCTAATGTTCTGCATAGCACATATTAAGTGATGGAGGATGTTACTTTATGAAAAAGAATATATAATTGCTATAGATATGAATCACAACTAGTACCCTTATTCATTTATTACTACGTCTAATTCTGACATCTTCTGATACAGGCTGATTGATTCTTCACAAGTTTCTGTAACTTATTGTATAGCTTTGCAGCTCCTCTAGGCCACTTTCTCCTGAAGTCTGTATATAGGTGGGCTCTATCAGTATTCATCTTCAAATCACATTTGACAGATTTCAAATTCTCTTTTTTGATCACCTTTCATAGTTTGGAGTGTTACAACAAAGTTTCTGAATACCTCTGTGACTTGCTGGTCACAAATGGTGAGCCTAATGCCTTTATTGTTGGAGCTTTCTTTACTAACCGATTTCCGATGTTTGGGTCTCAGAAAACACCACCAAAAATAATAAACATTTTTAAGACACTTTACCCACAATTCTCTTATCATTATCTCTCACTCGCATGTCACACATTTTCAAAATATGTGTTCACTGTGTCAGTGAGTTTAGATTGATGAGCAAAAATGCCAAATGCATCCATTTAAAATAAAATCTATAACACAATAAAGTGTGCAGAAACGAAATACTTTCGGAATCCACTTGATGACATCAGGAGGCGTTACAACTGTTCACAGATATATTTTAAAACTGAAGCACAGGCCAGATGCAGGGTTACACAGTGAAACAGAGGTAAGAACCAAATCATCGGCCTTGCATTATAAAGTCTTGTGTCTTAGTCACTACACCATACTGTCTATATCGGGCTGGGTCTTGCCTCAACTGGACTAAGCAGGTTGTAGAAATGGTAGGTAGCTGGATGTATTTCAGCTCTTGACATCAGTTCATTTTCTTTTATATTCCTATTTAATTCCAGGATATTTGATAGCTTTTCCCACTGTGTGGTCATTGTTTTTTTTAATTGCCTAGTATTTTAGTAATCTTGTATAGTACTTTGCTGCAATGTAATATACATTTGATTGGTTTAGAAGGTGACTTGCAAAGATACACTCTTTAAAAACCCCTTAAAAAATAAACATTAACTGATTAACTACAGTGTGTCAAAGCTGTTAAGCCCGGTCACTTTCTGTATGGAGTTTGTGTGTTCACGCTGTGTCCAGATTGTCATCTATCCTCCCTCAGAGATGAGGTTTTCGCTTGGCTGTAAATGGACTCTGTCTAGGGCTCTGGGTGTGAGTGTGAGTGTGCTCTGCAAGTGCCTAATCTAGATGTTCAAATCAAATTTTATTTATTATATGCAAATTATACTTACAGGACAATATGTAGTGAAATGCTTAGTTGCTCAAGTCCAATGACTGTGTCTTTAAGAAGAATAATAAAACGACAATCACAGCAATATATGACTTTATAAATATCAAAAGTCATTTTAAATATGTGATAGTATTAAATAATAAATAATAACTTAATGTGAGAAAGATCCCAATAGGACATCATGTATTCCTAGACACTTTCCTTATTCAAGATTCAAATAGAATGTGGTCAGAAGCCCCTCCTCAGTCTCTCTGAAGTGGTCTCCAGGCAGCGTTAGGGTTTACCTGACTTCAGTACAGAAAAGAGGCCACTTTTGGGATAGCTGGTATCTCTGATCATTTCCCTTGCCCTGATTCAACATCGCTTGGTGTGGATCTCCTCCAAGTTAGACAGTGCAAACCCCATGATGTCTTCAGCTGACTGCACCACTCTCTGCAGAGCCTTGGAGTCCCACTGTGTGTCATTCCCAAAGCAGGCAGTAAGACTTTGTGTCAGAATACATAACTTTCAATGGTAGAAGTGTAAAGGTTCATTAGTAAATGGGAGGGCAGCCTGAAATCCCTTAAACGTCTGCTGTGATAAAGATGTTGTGCCTTCTTTATCAAGGTGGACCCCAAGGTATATAAAACTGTCCACTCTCCCTACCTGGGTTCTGTTAATGCTTGCTCTCAATGTTGCTAGGCTCAGATTCTGGGACCTTGTAATAAATAAACACTAGTGAATTCTGAATATTGATGGATGATAGAATTGATGGAATTATCTGAAGGGAAATTTTTCAAATAAAAAGAACTTTTTAAGCAGTTGTTAAAATTATGAAGTAGTGCCATTTGTGAAAGCAGTCTTTAAAATTGATTCTTTATGTAGCTTTGATGTTTGTGGCTTAGTTGTTTAGTTGTAGCTTTGGAAAGAAGAAATAAAATCAAACAAGAATTTTCCAACTAACAGATTAGTGAAAAATAAACAATAAATTAAGTGTCAATTTAGTGTCAGAAAATGTACAGTTAAACATGATATTAAACTCTGTCAAGTATTAGGGTGTATCCTTAGGATTATTTTTTAAATAAAAATTGAGTACACATCTCTAATCTTGCAGTCTTCTAATGCAAATCCAATAATGTGTAAATATGTGTTCTGTCAATGAACTCTAAAATGAGCAGCAGCAAGTAAGACAGTAGCAGTGTTACTCCATGATGACACCTAGTGTTGTTGTGAGACATTTTTGAATAATGTTTTCTAATGTGTTCAAATTGCCTGAGGATAGAAAAGTAAAGCATGGGAAATGAAAAACAAGGCAGCTTAAAGATAAAATAACTGGAGGCAGCTTATGCATACATCTATGCTAAGATTTCATATGGAAAAAATAAATAAAATTCCGTTTAGTCATTCAATGTACTTACCAAAATAATGGCTTGTACTCAGAAGGGAAAAGGTTATCACAGCATCACCAGGATGTAAGAAAGCAAAGTAAATTCCTACATAAACCTTTTGGACAAAAACAAAATATCCCACTGATAGTAGGAGAGGCCCTATGGATTAGCAGAATCAGTAGGAATGTGCCTGTGATGTATAGCATCATAGAGTCGCTTTTGATTTTATTTGGTAACTATTTATAGAACATTTTCTTTTGTCTAAATATATAGTAGTGTTGCAGTACGCTGGGTAATTGGTAATTAATAATCAATAAGACACCCATCCATGGGTGTTAATTTAAGGAAAAGTGAAAATGAACTTCAGTTTGTCTACGCCCAGGGTGATAATTTAATTTAAGTAATGGTGTGTAGGATCTCTGGTTCGATTTCCTGTCGGGATGCCAGAAATATAAAGAGATCTGTATAATTTGTGAACAAGGCTAATAAATCAGCAAAAGTCTACAATAATGCTTTACCTTTCTCTGCTGTGGTTCGAAACATAGCTATAGGGTTACTTTAGACACGCTTGTTAAACTAAGCAAAATAATGCATTTATTTATGACATAAAGATAGTAGAAGATGGGTATACTGTATATAAATATATAGATTGTGACTAGTAGTTGGTGTTGCAGCACTCCAAACACAATCTCACAAACACAAGTCCCGGGTTCAAACAAATTATTTCTTGTGTAAAATACATTCGCAGGTGTCATTCAATCACAGGTACAGACCCAATTCTTCCTTTTCTCCCTTCCTTCCTTCCTTCAGGTGAGTGTTGTCCAGCTCCGCTCCCAACTCCAGCTTACCTGTACTGAAGCAGAACTGCTTTGTTTATGCAGGACCCGGGAGTACTTCCGGTCTCCCAAGACTATCCATTGGAAGCACCTCCGGGGTAGGAAGAAGACCCATAAAGTAGGGACCATTAATCCCTTCAGTGATCCCTGGTGACATCCATAGAACCCAACAGGTCTGTTCCATGAGACTACAGTTCCCAACATTCCCTGTGAGTATCCACAGAGGTACTATAACTCAGGGAGGCTTCCACCTAGGGTTTTGGGGGAGTAAATAACCCAAATAAGTTGTCTTCCCCTGTCCTTCCATTGTACTGGCCTCCCAGTTGGATAAGAACTCTTGTTCAGTCCTGGCTGGGATGTCTGTCCCTGTATATATATTCATATATATACGCTAACAAACAACACAAAACTTTAAATTACAAAAGTCTAATTTACCGAAAAAGGCACATAAGTTATCTATTGTATCTCTTGGTTTATACAGAACTTTCCTCTCTTATAGGGAAAGGCACACAACTTATGAATTCTGATTTTTCAATTTATGAGGTTAAGATGGATAAATTCTCTGGCTGGTTATGAGGGCTAGCATTTTCTCTGGCTTAAGTTCATTACAATGCCATTTCATGAGTTTAAACAACATACATTATAACAAAAAAAAAAGGAAAATGTATAAAGGAATAAAAACAAGGTGCATAAAAGCTGCAAAGTAATCAGTGTCTAACACCCCAGAGTCAATTCAACATAAAGTATATTACATATATATTACACTAAGTATTGTACATGAAAAGAGGTTAATTAGTCTGAAACAATATTCAGTAGTTTAACAGCTCTGGAAAAATACAGCGGAACCTTGGTTTACGAGTAACTTGGTTTACGAGTGTTTTGCAAGACGAGCTAAATTTTTTAATAATTTTTGACTTGATAAACGAACGATGTCTTGCAATACGAGTAGTATGGATACACTTTGTCTGCTGAGCGTCATATGATCACAGCTGAGCTGATGGTTCTCTCTCTCATGCGCGTCTCTATCTCCTTATCTCTCTCGCTTGCACGCACGTCTCTCTCCTTATCTCTCTCGCTCGCACGCACGTCTCTCTCCTTATCTCTCTCGCTCGCACGCACGTCTCTCTCTCCTTATCTCTCTCGCTCGCGTGCATCTCTCTCTTTCTCCTTATCTCTATCGCACGTGTCTCTCTCTCTTCTCTTGAGGGCAATCGTCTCCTATTCTCCGTCTGAGTCTGTGTGCCTCACTCATATAGTCAACATCCGTATGAGCGTATACTGTTTACTACAGCATTGTGACTGTGTGTGTGTGCTGTGAAGTGTGAGTCCCCGTCTTGCGCCCCAAAACACAAAGCTGGGTTTCAGTACTTTAACAACACCAGCTTTATTCAGCTTGAAACAGCAACAGCGCGGTTATTTATTGTAGCGGGATCTTTATAATGTTCCTTGTATCACCCATCGACAGTAAGCGCTTACAGCATGTCCGCAACCTTTTTGGATACACTTATACGGCGAACAGCTACAGCACTGGGAGACTGCGATTGCTTTGGGACGCTCTTCCGCGTGTCATCTCCTTCCCACCCGTTGGGTGGAATCCCACAAGAGTTTAGAAATTCACTCACACCAGCCATGATTCTTTTTAAAGGTAAAGTGCAGGTTAATTTGTTTTATGTATTTTCACTTTATATTTTGTATTAATCATTTTTATATGAATAGTTTTGGGTTGTGGAACGAATCATCTGAGTTTCCATTATTTCTTATGGGGAAATTCACTTTGATATACGAGTGCTTTGGACTGCGAGCACGTTTCCGGAACGAATTATGCTTGCAAACCGAGGTTCCACTGTAATCTGTTTTTCACTGTTGTGGTGTATGAATACATAGTCTTGTATCGTTTCCCAAAGTGAGCAATTTAAAGAGATGATGTGCCGGGTGAGTGGGATCTCTCATGGTATTGGAGGACTTTCTTTGACACCTGGACAGGTAAAAATCCTTGATTGACAGCAACTGCATGCCATTGATACCTCAGGCAGTTCTGATGACCCATTAAAGAGACTTCTGTTCTTCCCTCATGCAACTAGCCTATCATTCTGTGAGGCAGTACATCAGTACACTCTGCACGGTGCAGTGACAGAAGTTCACCAGGAGGTCCTGGGTCAGCCTTGCTCTCTTCAGTCTTCTAAAAAGAAGAGGGATTTCTGTGTATTCTTAATGATGGCTGAGGTGTGTGTGGCCCAAAAGAAGTGCTCTGTGATATTCACCCTCAAGAATTTAAAACTTAAGACCCTCTCTACAGGTTCACCATTTATGAGCAATGACTAGGGACAGCTCTTCTTTTCTTCCTGAAGTTCACCACAGTCTATCTGGGCTTAGTGTTAAGGATGTGATTTTTGGCAGAGCACCAAGTTGTTAGGTTCTTTACCTCATCTTTGTATGCTGTTTTATCTTTTTGGTAATCAAACCAATGAGTTTTGTTCATCTGTGAACTTCACAATGGTGTTTGTTTGGTGAGTAGGCAGATAGTCATGGGTGCAGAGCACAAAAAGTAAAGGGCTCAGTAAGCATCCTTGTGGGACACCAAAGTTCAGGGTGACAGAGTATGTATACTTTCCTAACCTGACATCCTGAGTGTGGTTGGTCAAGAAATCCAATGTCCAGCTGCAGGCTGTAAGGTGTAATCCTAGGCAATGAAGTTTGGATACTGTGCAACGGGAATGACTGTCTTGCAGGCCAAGTTGATGTCAACAGAAAACATCCTGACATACATGTTCAGCCCTTTCAGATGCTCAAAGGTATTGTGAAGAGAGAGGCTCAATTGATCTATTGGCCCCATAAACAAACAGTTGATATGTGCCACAGTCTCTCAAAGCACTGGTCAATAGTCATTTAAATAGTTAACATTTTGCTGTTTGGGTATAGGCATAATGGTAGTCATTTTAAGGAACTTACGTACAACACCAGTGGTCAAGGAGATGTTGCAGATACTGGTGAAAGCCTCAGATATCAGGGGCCTCATGCATAACACCGTGCGTAGAATTCGCACTATAACATGACATAAGCACAAAAGCCGAAATGTGCTTACGCAAAGAAGAATCCAGATGCAGGAATCTGTGCGTACTCCAACTTCCACATTCTTCTGCTACATAAATCCCGGTCAGCGTGAAAAGTAAGACATGTGCACGCTCCTGCTGTCCCGCCCCAGTTCTTCCCAGAATTATGCCTCTTTGAATATGCAAATCAATACAAATAGCCCTTAAGCTCAACAGTTCTGTGAAAAGACAATGGGAAAAGCATGGGGGAAAATATAAGAATTTCAGTGAATACCAAGTGGAGGCAAAGGAAAAACATACTATTTGTTGATTTAAACAGTGGTATAAACAACAAAAGGAAGTTGATCGAGTGACATAACGTGTCGGAGAAACTCGAAAGCTCAAGTTCACAAAGTCACACAGTGCCAAAATAAAAAAGAAGTCACATGTCAAAGTTGCCGTGAAAAGGCGAGTTGTAGCCAATCGTCTGAGTGTCATATGAAAGCTTATTAGGGTACAGACAAAAAAAATAGGCACACAGTGGGAAAAAAGCACAAAATGTCAACTTTAATCTCGAAATTTTCACTTTAATCACGTAGTTTATTTTGTTATTAAAGTAGAACATCATAAACCTCATCTTAAAATCATTTAATTTACTAGTTTATCAAACCCCATCGTTACTAAAGTAGCATGATAAATGCTTTGTTTTGTATTTGATATTCTATGTGCTCTGTGTGTGAATCACTACGTGCTTCCGTTTTTTCTCTTTCTCCGACAGGACACAGAATCCATTACATTCGTGATATTACAGCTCTCTGAATAATTAAAATACTGAGATGTATACGTGATATGATTTTCATGATGATTGGAATGAAAGCATGTTATTAAACATGGGAACACGATGGCGCAGTGATTGTTCATGTCTCACACAAGATGCTGCTGCGCCATGCGCGACCTTCGATGAAATAATTTATTGTAGCAGTACTGTCTCTTTCAAACGTACTAACCTTCAATTCCTGTCCTTACTTTTCTTTCCCCAAATACCCAATCGCCACATAATCAGCTCTGTAATAGACGTTAAGCCATCTATAAGCTTACAACGACGATTCTTCAAAACTTTTAAGGAACATTGAAATATCTTCATAGTACATGTTTAATTATTCTATTCATCTATCCTTCCAGTGTCGCGCCAGCCTCAGCAAATATACAGCGCGAGGCAGGAACAATATGTGAACTTGCTAGCACTGCGGCACCTTGTCCTCACATGTTTAATTATTAACAATACAGATTAATTAAATGAAGTTCAAGTTTTATCTGTATAATATAATCAACATATTTTGCTGCATTTCATCTTAAAAATGATATCGTCATATGTAAATACGCGCTTTATAAAGTGGCACAGGTTGTGCAATATTATAACTGTAGTGCAAGTTTACAGTGGGGTAATTGTACTTATACGTACAAACAGTTCTACAAGGAGTAGTTGATTGAGTACGTTTATAGTTCTTCGGATGAAAATGTTTCTGAACCGCGAGGTCCGTACAGGAAAGGCTTTGAAACGTTTTGCCGTGGCTGAGGCAGTGTGTGCTTGATGCTGTATACCGATAATTCTCTTACCGATCAGCTGCTGCTGTGATTCCCCACTCAGATACAGTGATATAAATACTCTGAGTGGTGCAGTGAGAGTAATATGGAAAAAGATGATCCGCTGTGGCAACCCTTAAAGGGAGCAGCTGAAAGAAGAAAAAGAAGAAGAAGAAAATGGCTCAGTGAGAGTAACAACGCTAAAGCAGTTATGGTATTTGGAATACTATGGCTGTTCTCTGGACCATTATATTGTTACAGGTTAATTACAATCAGATGCATTACACTAATAAATAATATGCGGTTAGTTTCAGTGTATGTATAAAGCCGCGTCAGGGATGTGGATCTAAGAAATAAAGGGTAACCACACAGGAACAGTAGCACTGCTATGACGCTGGGTGCCTCCAGTCTGCAAAACTGAGTGCAGAACTTGCGTACGACAGGGTATGAGGTACCGTGGAAATGTGCGTGGCTTTACGCCAGGTTTAGGTTTTATACATCGCGATTTGAACGTGGAAACGTTCTTATGCAACATTTCTGTGCATACGCACCGTTTATACGTGAGGCCCCTGGTCAGTGCATGCTTGAAGTTTGCATCTTGAAACACCATTAGGTCCCATTGCTTTCCTTAAATAGATTCGGCATAGAACCCTTTTGACATTGTTAATGTCCAGTATCAGCAGCAGGTGCTGATTTAATGTTAATGATGCCGATGCAGGCCTTGCCACAGCCCTACTGCTATTCTTCCGATTAAAGCAGAAGAAGAAGATATTAGGTTCCTCTAATAGGGTAGGGTTACTGCTTTCAATTATGTTTTTATTGCATTTATAGTTTGTTACCACTTGTATACCTTGCCACTTGCATCATTGGTTATCGTTATTAAAGTTGTCCTGAGCCCAACCTCTACCCTTGACCTCACACCAATTTATGAATGGTAAGTTGAAAGGAAGAAGTTACTATAAGAAATGCGGAGAAGCCTGGCTGATTTTGGAAGATTTTTTTTTGCTATGGGGACTAAATTATCTAAACAGATAGAGAAATGGACTGCTAAAAGTGCCTTTTATTTTGATCTCTTTCGTCAAACTAAATATATAGGGGCTCCTAGAGATGAATAGCACTAACATTGGACAAGTAAGATGCGCACCCTAAAATGTAAAGTTATATTGCATATATTTGCAGATCATCATGTATTCTGTTTTATAGATTGTGGAAAACCTCCAAATGAACCCTATGCTTATCCTGATTCATCACAAAACACAGAAGGAGCCACTATCACATACAGTTGTCACGCAGGTTATGTTTCAGGAAGACGCAGTAAATATGAGTGTCAAAATGGTGCTTGGAAAAGGACGTCAACAGGACGCTGTTCACGTAAGAAATTAAATGTTTTTGTAAAATTGTTAAATTATATCACCTTTTTATATTTCTAACCTTATTTTATATTTTGATTTTATCATTTTATTAGCAAAGCAGTGTGGCCACCCAGGAGACTCCTTAAATGCTGAATTCCATTTAGTGGAAGGGGATGACTTTATTTTTGGGGCTAGAGTGGAATATGTTTGCAAAGAAGGGTAGGTTTACTACTTTTATGTTTGTATTTAAATCAATAATATAACCCTATGCTATTGGCATTATGTTCTAGTGGCAGGGCCGTTAGATTTTAGTCCACAAACATGCTGGTTCAACCCTCACTTCTAACTCACTGTATGATCCATAACTTTTAATTCTCATTAGAATCTCCAAAACTTTGTGTTTTAATTTTTGACATTTTTAAATGTTGAAAACAGAATCACATCACACCAGTCTTAGCTTCTCTTCACTGGCTTTCTGTTTGCTACAGGATTGAGTTTAAAATTCTGCTGTTTGCTTTAAAGTTTTTAAGGTGGTTTAGCCCCCTTTTATCTTACTGACCTATTACACCCTTACTGTCCTTCATGGTCACTAAGGTCCTCTTACAAGACGTTATTGGTTGTGCTGAGTTCTAGATTAAGCTTAGAGGGGACCATGCTTTTGCAGTAGCTGCCTCTAAGGTTTGAAATAGTGTACCTTTTTATATCAGGTCAGCACCAACTTTGGTCACTTTTCAATCTTTTTGCAATAACTATTTACACTTGTATGTAAGTATTTATTTGTGGTGTATTTATTTACTGTATATACAGTATATGTATTGGAGATGCAGCACTTCGGTCGACTTTTGTTGTTTTAAATGTGCTCTATAAATGAAATTGACTTGACTTAAATATTGTTGATATATTGTAAAGTCTTGCCAGTGACCTCACTTCAACACAATTTTGGAATTTGCTTTTGCCTCTGGAATTTCCAGTTTGTAAAGTTTTTTCTTTGTTTATTATTACTATGTCCATGGTAGTGAATCAACTTATATATAAGATGGCTGCCCATTAATTACTTTATCCCAGCAGAGGAATCAAATTTGTAAAAGTCACCTCTATCAAAAGTTAATGAAAAAATATCTTTGCAGCGTTCAGTCAGTTCTGTATGTTTTTGGACAACAGATTTCTTGCTTAATTTGAAATCTTCAATGTCCTGCCTTTTTGTTTATTCTGCCTTGTGGCCACTTGGGTGGCTTTCCAGCACACCAAACCTTGGGCACAACTACACACTCTGAGTCCCAGATTCAAGTCCAGCACTTTTATTTTCAATAACATGTACCTTTTACAGGATTTCTTCCTTCATGCCGTAGCAGCTTTCACACTATACAGTGCAGCAGGACTACAGGTGGGGTTGGGCAGGACTGCCGTGGTCCTTGTATTATTACTACCTGACAACTCCTTCTGTCGCCCCCTCCTAAACCTGACAGGACAGGCCCAGGGGACTACAACTCCCATGCTGCCCTTCAGACATCAATAATGGGGCTTGCCAGATGTGATGCTGCCACACACTGTACAGGGAGACTCTCTGTACTGTCCTTTCATGTTCACAAGTCCAATACAGTATCGCCCAGTGGTTGTTAGGGTGACAGCCTTGCCATAGCCGCTCTAAAGCCTTTCCACATCAGGGTGCTGGAACGGGAAGGAGATACTGTTATTCCCTCCCTGACCTTCCCTTATCAAGGCCTCCTGGCTGGGTTGTCCCTCACAGCCTTTAAAATAAATACTTTATGAACACCCTACCATTATGGTGTTCATAACAACTGGTAGTAAAGTGCTCACAAGCATTTATATTTAAAAGAAGTTATTTGAGATACACCTCAAATTTAAGAAACACAAAAAAGAAATGATAAAATTGATTTTCTGAACAGATGCTGTGTCCTGAACGAAAAGAAAATGATATTATTACTGTTGTGTTCCTTCCAACTCCAACAAATAATAACTACAGAGACACAGGTAACTCAATGTGCTCTTTACTCAATTTCGAATGTGTGTGTACAACACTTCCTTTTTCCCACAAGGCTAAGCACACAACATTTCTTTATGTAAATTAAGTTATTAACATTGCTAATTAACAAAGGCAAGATACATAACAATTACCATACCTATGCTCAATAATACAGCTGACAACGGGGGATGGAAAGAAGGTCCTTTTTCTTTATTGAATCACCACACAGTCAAAGATCGGCAAGTTATTTAACAGCCTACTAGAACACATTATTTCACTCACAAGGAACCTTTCAAAGTAACAGTTGTATTTACAGAACATTTCAGACTATGTGCTTCATAAACAACAGTTACCACATGTAGGCAGCCATACAGTTCAAATAATGTTGAATGTAGTCTGCATATTCAATACACTCTGCATTCATAGATCTTATTTATGAAATAGTAATCTTTCAATTTCTTGCTTTTCCTTTATATTATATAATTCTTGCCTTTGGTTTTATTATTACACTGTCTGCCAAAAGATAGCTAGCATCAAGGAGAGCTAAGAGTAAGACAATGATTGGCTTACTGCACACCAAAACAGGACTGTCATTAAAGTTACAAAAAATGTCACCACAGCCTGGCATTTGAGGCCTCAAACAGGAGGGTCCTGGGCAGCTGCTGATCTGCTCAACCCTGTGACCTTTGAACTGTGGCCATCCGTAACACTCTGTCCTAAAAACATGCGCACACTACAACAGCACACAGAGAATGTAACTGTGGGAGCACCATGAGAGCTTTCGCTAACTGCTGTAAACCAGTCTATCAGCATTTACTGGGGGTCTTCTGACAGAGGGTGATTGTAGATGAGTATGCTGAAAGACTCCTTACTACAAGTTAACTATACATGGAATATTTGTGTCACCATTAAGGCAGCAATTGTCACCAGTGAACTTGGTCCATCGGTGAAGCTAATGCTCTCTTCTGGACACACCATCTGTGTTAATAGATGTATTCATTAAATGCTAGGCAAGTAAAGACATTAAATCCAGCATTACTTGGAGAACGTAATAAATGTAGAATAAAATTTTATCTGTAGTTCTGAAAATGATTTTATCAGTCAATTATGAATGATGGTATAGAGAGTTTAACAGTGGGTTTGTTCTAAGTTAAAGCCCAGCAAAGGAATCAAGCAAAAGTAAGTATTGTCATTTTCAACATATTCCATTATTCAAACAGCATTTATTAATCAATTCTCTGAACTTCCTGGCAGAACTGGGTGCAAGGTAGGAGGTTGCCATGAATATGGGGTATGCTCGTGCCCACAGCTACAGCATATTCAGTCAAGCAGGGAATCTGGAGTCAGTAAATTAACCAATTAACCTATAATGTATTGTGAGCACGGGTCCGAACACCATCAGACAAACACCACATCTTTATAAAACACATGTTTATTATACTAAATAAAGTCCCACATAACACAGTGCTCCCAGCACCAATCACTCTCCACACGGACCTTTCTTTTAATGTCCTGATTCTAGCTCCCCGACTGTAGGAAGGCAGCACCTTTTATTTCCACCCGATGTGCTCCAGGTGCTTGATGACGTTCTTTCGGCAGCACTTCCTGGTGTGGCAGAAGTGCTTCCCTTGCACCCGGAAGCACTCCGGCACTCCGGGCGTCCACCTTTCCAGGTGTGGCAGAAGTGTCGATCTCCCGGGCTCCACGACGCTCAGGGCTCCCCCCTGGCAGTGGCCACAGGCCCCAGTGGGTTTGAGCCTCCTTGCTCCATCCCCGTGGTCACCTCATCATCCAGGGCAGTTGCCCCCTTGTGGTCCGGGGGACGTATAGACCACCTCCTGGTCATTCCAGGCGTCTAGGCTGGGTCTGACCCCCAGCCTCCTGTGACAGTATATATTTGTGATGTATGTGAGACGGAGATGGTGAGATCATGCCAACTACACCCAGACTATGTAATTCTTATAAAAGGTTTTCCCTACTTTAGAAGTTTTCACATTTTATTGTTATATATGTTACATCCTCACGAGTGGGCCACAACAACAGAAATGAAAAAGCAGCAAATCCTGAAGTGTATGCAAGCTTTGCCTCCACCAGAGGATGAGCTACGTTAAACAGGGAAGTCTGGAACTGAACTCCGCTGACCTTCAATGGTGCTGTACATCCAGGTCTTTGGCCCTGAAGTCTTTTGTCTGTGGAATACAGATGAAGTTAAGCAGCATTCAAATCACACAGCTTTCAGTCCATCGTCCAAGTTGCGATTCATTATTAACATTCAATAAACTCATAACCCTGCATATATATTTCACCATTTCAGTCCCAGTGTTTTTCCCCCTTTTTGATTTAACACTAGAATTACCAGAGTGTACGAAAAAACCTGTAGATCCGGCCCACCTTAAAACCGTTCTCGCTTCTCCGCCACCATCTTTTGTCCTGTAAATGTGCTGATTAAGACGAGCAGCAAGTAGCCAGCTATTCCATCCCTACCGTCGCAGAACGTTCATTAAGTTTTCCCAGCTCATGCCTTGTTTGATTATCTGGGAGTGACGCAACTGCTGGAGTTTTAGAGTGGAAATAATAGATCGTTATTTGGAACACATGCATTTCATGTGTGTTCCGTTTCTACAGTAATCTGTTTAAACGCATTGTTAAAACAGAAACTTTTTCATATTTTAATAATAAATGTTACAAAATGTAAGCATAAACTATAGAATGTGTGAAGCCTGATTTCCAAAGATCAAATAAACAGGTTCAAAAAAAGGTTCAAAACTGGTACAATATTTTCCGTGGTGAGGCACTTAGATTTGCTTTTCAGACCCTGGCATGCTTACCGTGTCTCAGAGACCCGAGTTCGATTCTCCGCTGGGGAGGAAGTGTTACTTTTTTTTTTCTTTTTCTTTTTAACCTTCGCCGCTCTGCCTGCCTGCAAGCGTCTGCTTTCTGTGTGCTGGGGCGTTTTTTTTTTCTTAAGTAAATCATTAAGTTTAAAATGTCGATCGCGGTTATTTCTGTTGATTAATTCATGCTTTCATTCATTATAGCTAATACTGTTATCAAGTGGTTGCTATTTTTGCCTGTTGTATACAATCTATCTAGTGTCTTTATCTCCACTCTCACTGCCCGCTTGCCTGCATGCAGCGTGTGGGGGATGGAATAGCCGGCTACTTGCTGCTCGTCTTATTCGGCACATTTAGAAGACAAAAGACGGTGGCAGAGAAGTGAGAACGGTTTTAAGGTGGGCCGGATCTACGAGTTTTTTCGTAGACTCTGGTAATTCTAGTGTTAACAGTATAAATTAGGGAATCCATTCCTGAGAATTCGGGAATCCCGCATGTCATTCCCGGGAATCCCGGGCTCCCGGGGATGACACAGTGCACGGGCATCTCACATGTGAACGGTTTTAGAACGACTGACACTTATTTTTAAAAGAACTACTGCAATATGTTGACACAAATTAAAGTTTAACTTGATCTACAAGCAATTTATGTTGTCATATAAGTACTGTACATGTATCTTTAGTTGCGGTAATAAGAACGTAGAAAGCACAACTTGTCCAGTGTGCGGCCATCCAGGAGAGAGCACACATTCGTGCAGATTACGACAGCTGCTGAGAAAGCACGCTCTGCCTCCACTGAAGCAGGCGGCATAGTTATCAGATACTGTTATACTTGTTCTAAACAATGCCCGCGCTTGCCATTGCTCTGAAACACCACCATTTTAGCTTTTACTGATGCATCCAGTTTCTTGTCATCATTCTGTGATGGCAAGTTTCTTGGCAAAAATAATGCGGATGCAACAGACTGACGCATTGCAATTTCAAGTTGCTGTTCAAAGCCTTTTTTTGATGAAATGCAAGCTGCAGCAATGGCGCCACCTTCTTCCAGTGTTGTGGATGTTGCAGCCGAACTACTGCTGTCAGTTTGTTCAAGTTGTGTTACCAGACGACGAACGAATTTTCAGATGACGTCATTAGATGGTACCGAGAACATGTCTGTAGTAGCCGTCTTTTGTGCAGAAGCTGTATGCAGATACTGTAGAACAACAGCATGTAATCCTCATCTGTCATTTATTCTAGACTCAAGAACATCTGCCAGAGTCTTTGCAAGTTCTGAGCTCTGCTTCTGCAGCTGGACAATGCAGAACTTCAGAGCCGCTTCTGCGCTGATCAGATTTGTTTCACACCTGCGCAGTGCATTAACTATAAGCTTCAATGGTTCAAAACTGGACACCATTTCACTGATAACTGTGAAGTCGGCGTCAGTTAAGTGTAACTGTTGCCCGAGATCAATCAGTGCCTTCTGTATTGGACCCCGTAATTGCAGAAATCTGATCAACATATCAACCAAACTGTTCCACCTTGTACTGCAGTCTAGCAGAAGACCGATTTCTTTGCCGAATTCACTCTTCACATACGGCTGAAGTATGTTGTCATTCTTCATTGGTGATCGTCTAAAAATCTTTACGATTTTACAAACCTTGTTAACAACATTGTCATATAATTCACCTGACAATTCCACAAGAACATTGTAGCTGTCATCAAAAACTTATAGACCTTGTTCGCCATCATGACTCTCAAGTATATCATCCTCATCGTCGTTGCTGTTGTCAGTGTTGCAATGAGACGACTCAGGCTCGGCTGTAGCAGTAGTAGCAGCAGCACGACCTCTGCGGCGATACAGCACATCTAGCACTGCCAGCTGGATAGAGTGCGCATAACATAATTGATGCTCAACATCCAGTAGTCTTCCAACCTTTGTCATGACACTGGCACCGTCTGTACAGATGCCCACTATGTCACTGGTAAGACTGAGCTCAAATTCTGCCAGTTTACTCTGCAGTAAGTCAATGCACTTTTCCGCCAGCATCGAGCCATGAACTCTGATTAATCCAGTGTTCCAATACTTCAGACCTTGTTCATGGACATTCACATTTATATATCGTCGATTTCTAGTGGAAGTCCATTCATCAAACATTATACTAAAGCGCTGACCCTGCTTCTTCATGTTAGCCATCTCTTTTATTACCAGCAATTGGATCGTTTGACCATGATCCATTACCAGATACTTCACAGTTTCAGCAGAATTCGGCAAATTTCCGAAACCAAGTGTGGACAGTGCTTTGCGTAAATCAGCCGACTAAACGAATATTCGGAACGGAAGTACACCTCGAGTCGTCATTCGTGCTAATACTGCCTGCAATGTATTTTCGTTCTTGTTTTGTAGATATTTCATCATTGGCCCCACTGCTATGCGCGTGGACGTCATTGGTGTATTGTCATCATTCTCTGGTTTTCGTTTTATAACAGTTATTTGATGAACTCTTCTCAGATGCTCATGTAATCCCTTTGTCGAGCTGCCAGCTGTTTTCAAAATAGTTTTACACTGTTTACATTCAGCCGACTGGCCTAGATTTTCGTGCAAAAAATGCTGCCAAACTCTGTCGTTTTTAAATTTAGCAAACTTGGCCATTTGTACGAGGCTTTCAACACAAACAACTGATGTTCTGACTGCCGACTGGACCCGAGCTCTGCTCCAGTTGGAAACTTGACACCAGCCTGTACTGTCAACAGCACGTGCCACAGACTTCGATGAAGTCTGCCCCGTCCCGGCATTCGTGAGCTGCAGAGTGCAGACTAGAGGAGACACCTCCCAGTCCACTGTGCTCAGTCAGCCGGGAGACTGACTGCTGCTGATCAGTTGTTGAGTTGACTGAATTAATTGGCAGCACACTACACCGTGGGCCAAAAAAACCATGCCACTTAATTATTTTCAAGTATAACTCTGTTATTTTTTTGATCGATTTTTACACTTTTACACGCTATATATGTGAGCTTAGCCGTTCCCGTATCCCAGGAATTACAGCAGTTTCATTCCCAGGAATACGGGAATGAAAAATGTCCGGGAATCCTGCCGGATTCCCAAGTATAAATGTCCATCAGAATTACACTTTTTGTTCTATATTCACATTCTCATATGTGTCCTCAATAACTCCTCATTTCACCAAGAGTCACAATAGGCAGGGTCACATCCATACTCCCACAAACATAAGTAATCCCTCGATGCTAGGGTATTATAAGTTTACGGGAATACTGTACTTAAAGCAAGCCATGTTTAGCTGCTTGACAAAACTCTGGGCCAGAACATTTGCCCTGGATTAGATTATATACAGAGGCACAACCAGTTTCTTGAATTATAGAATTCTTTTTCAAATAACATTCCTAAAGGTATGAAATAACAGTATTAATTATTAATCAAAAAACATTTTATACACATATTATATCCTTTCATAAACTAACTATTTTAGTTTCATACATGTATAAACTAATACATCAGTAATCACTCATCACAAACATCTCATTCATTTAACAACTTGTTGACACTTAATACAGTTAACAAAATATCTTTTAAACAAGAGTACCAAGTGCTTAGAAGCCGAGCAAATATTTTAAAAGTTGCAATCTTGCCTGGGGAGTGTTATTCACATAACAGTTGTTTATCCGATGCAAAACGGAGGTGTTTGTGATTGAATTGCTTGCTGCCTTCGTTTAATGAGTTTTCAACTTTGCATTTCCATACCAATATTCATCATCATAACTACAGTATCATTCTGAGATTCACATTGGAGTATAACTTAACCCATAGTTAAAAGTTAAAATCTTCTAGTTTATCACATACTAACGTGTAGAATACAGGTAAAGTTCAACCGCAATGACATCATACAGATATCAGTCTGTTGTACAAGTAGCATCTGAGGGGCGAGCGGAAGTCTGCCCCTTAACACAACTCCGACGGAACTTCTTCAGCATGAAACATTCTGACCGATTACTGCTCCATTTTCATGGTCCACTCCAGAATCATGAGCCGATTGTTTCTCATATAATCACGTAGATGAGTTATTAGAATAAAAAATTATTGTGGCCACATATTTTCTCAGTTTTTGAGTGTGTCACATATAACATTGAATCATAGTGGATTTATTTGGACTTTTTTGATACTGATTAACAGAAAAGGACTCTTTAATACAGGGGTCTCATACTCAAATTGGCTTCGGGCCACTACTGGTATTGTCATGTCCTACAGGGACCACATGAATGTTCAAGCACAACAAGAGAAAGTAATATCTTTAAATCTATTTTTATTTCCATCACTAACATATTTTTTTCAATAAGCAAACTGTACTCTAAATACATTACTTTTAAATGTAAAATTCCTTTTTCATTAAATTAACTTAAATAAATTAACAAAGTTTTGGATTAACCTCATGCAATACCTGAATACATTTGAACTTATGTTCTATTTCTGTCCAGAAACCTGGCAGCATTTCTGCTCACATAGTCTAGCCCTCTTTGACCCAATGGAGTTTACAGTGGAAGTACAGCTTCAAGATTAGCATCAGTAAACCTACACCTGTACTTGTATTTATTAAAGTTCATAGTTGATAAAGGCTTCTCACACAGACGTGTGCTTCCGAAAAGGCACATTACTTGACTGAACACTTTGCACAGCACTGGAAAGGATGGAGGTAATTCTCTCAGAAACTGTCCAGTCAAGTCGGCTTCTCCCTGTGCCTCTCTGAACTTGATATGTTCAAAATTTAAGCATTTGCTGCACAGTGCTTGTTGAAGAATAATGCACTACTGGATCAGCTTTTTCCTCTTCTAATGGACTACCAGTCCATTTTGTTTGCTTGTCATGAATGGGGCTTTATCTGTGGTGATGCCTACCTGTTTGTTACATGGCAAACTAGCATGCTCAGTCGCGTCACACAAAAGCAGATACATATCATTGCCTGTGGTACGGCCGTGCATCGGACATAAATTTAGCAATTCTTCAGTTGCATCAAAGTGGGAATTAACACCCCTAATGAAAATCGCTAGTTGAGTAGTGACAGTTTTGTCAGTGCTTTCATCAAGCGCCACGGAGTATGCAGTAAAAACTTTAGCTTTCTCGCGTAACTAATCATAAATGTCATTTGATAAATGGCTGTTCGCTCTGCCATGGTGTTTGCTGATAAGTAGTTATTTTTGAATGAGCCCATCTTTTCTGGACACAATATTTCAGCAACATTTAACATACAGTCCTTAAGAAACTGCCCTTCGGTGAATGGCTTTCCTGCCATAGTGCTTAACTCACTTACCACATAATTTGCTTCCACCGCACCATCAACATCCTCCTTTGCTTTGCGAAAAAGACTTTGCTGTAATTTCAGGCCTTTGTGTAGCTGCAAAGCTAGTTTTTTCCACTCTTCTCCCTGATACTTATCATACTGTTCTCCGTGTCGAGTAATGACGTTTGAGATTATATTCCTTCAAAAGAGCGACTTTTTCTTTGCATACAAGACAGGTGTCATTTCCACTGAATTCCACAAAAAAATACTGTAAAGGCCATCTTTCTTTAAATTGTCTGTGTTTAGCATCCACCTTCCTTTTTGGTTTGGAAAGAGACATCTTTTTTTATTGACAGTCAAGCAAATAATTCCCCAAAAAATTAACTTTCTTTTTGTCAAAAACTGCACATTTGCACCAAATGACAGAACTGAAAGATTTACGTTAATTTGAAATAATTTTTTAATTTAAGATTATTATTTGTAAACTACTGTAGTTAGAACTTAGACAAGTAAAAGAAGGAAGCAGGCAAAAATAGTTAAATATAATTACCATTCACTGGCCAGATTGAATTATTTTGTTGACGTCATATACAGGCTGGTGGGAAGGGGATGGGGGGCTGGAAATGGTCCGTGGGCTGGAAGTTTGGGACCCCTGCTTTAATGTCAAAGTAAAAACAAATATCTATTTGGTCTAAATTAATTATAAAAATAAGGCAAAGAATAACTGTTCGCTGTTATTCCCAGACCATCGACAACCAACAACAGCACATAAATCTATGTCATTTTTATATCACTTGAATTGCAATTTGTTGTCTGTCAGTGCTATTGAGCCACCACAAGTCTAGAATACCTTTTTAAGTACATATTATTGTAAAGTTCTATAGCAGACAGAAGCACTTGTCAGTTGTGTGGAGCCAAATACCCAAGGAGAATGATCTGGACCTACCTGACTGACAGCAGACTCCCTAGAAGCAACCTTTCTGTTTTACAGCTTTCTAGAGAGGGTTGTCCCAGGCAGGACATCCCACAGCATTGGTTATTTAAATAAGGGCTTCACAAGGATCGAGTGGTCTAATGATTCCAGCTGCAGAAGTAGCCAAGTTACTATATGTGGTGGAGTGAAAGATGAGGCAGGAGTCAGAAGTCCTAATGAGTCACATGTGCCGAAAGGAACTGAAAAAAGGTGGCCAGAAGCAAAGGGGTCAATGCGAGGTGAGGTATGATGTATTTAGCAGCGTGGTTGTTCTAGGGAGTATTCTTTTTGACCCTTACAACTGGCAAGTGTGAATAAGTGTTCTAGAATTTAGCAAGGTGCTTGTTCTGATCAGTCAGTAAGTCATTTTCTAACCCTCTTAGTTTTGAACATAGTTGTGGGGGGTGCCTATCCCATCTATTATATTGTGCAAGGCAGGAACAAACCTTGGACAGGGCACCAGTCTGTCCCAGGGCGAACACACAAATACCCCAAACCACACACTAGGGCCAATTGAGGATTGCCAATCCATCTAACCCACAGGTCTTTGGATTGTGGGAGAAAACTGGAGCACCAGGAGAAAACCCTTTCAGATATAGGGAAAATATGATGCAAACTCCCCACAGGGAGGACCCAGGACACAAACCCTATTCTCCTTATTGTGAGACAGCAGTGCTACCACTGTGCCGCCCCTGCCTGTTCTGATGTTAAACAATACATATGCCTGGCAGTTTGAGGGTTCAAAGCTGAACATCCACTGTGGTCTCTCACTGTGTGCATGCACACCTTTGTCTTCTGTTGCTATTGTCATTGCAGTGCTGTTAAAAGACAGCAATGTATGTAATTACATTCTTTTATGACTGTTATTTATTAGCATATTTTATTGTTACAAAAGTATTCAATAAACAAAAATGTGTTAAATGACTAAGTGATTAAGTAACTAAATAAAATACTCCAACTTTCAAATCACTTAACTAAGTCCCCAAACACATCTGAGAGTTA
>JANRMT010062857.1:19431403-19447356 GCA_026402145.1 Polypterus bichir lapradei | reverse complement strand
ATATATATATATATATATATATATATATATATATATATATATATAGTAACATACAGCTGGTGCTTCTATCCGGCCAGGACACCTTCATTAAAGGAAGGACTGAGAGAGAGAGCTTGCATGGGGCATCACCTCCCACAGAATGGCAGACAGTAATCTCCCTGGCTTAGGACAGTGCCACCAGTTTGGAGCTTGGAAACTCAACCCTGTTGGGGCCCATGGTCATCATCACCAGGGGGTGCATGAAGAACAGCAGTGCTCTTCATGGCAGGACTTCTGCCACACCTGGAAGTGCTGCCGAAAGAAGATTACAGTGCACCTGGAGCACTTCTGGGTGATCTATAAAAGAAGCCACCTCACTGCATTCAGGGAGCCAGAGGATGACACTTGCCTGAGGAGAAGTAGAGGTGGAAGGATAGAGGGCTGTGATTTGTTGGTGATTATTGCTCAGTGTGCTATGCATTGGTGGAAAACTGTTGGGAAGAGTTTCCCACACTTCAGATAAATGCATGTGTTGCTTGACTTGTGCCTGGTGTCTGTTGTGTCAGGGGTTGAGGAGTTGGTGCGCCCCCTGGTGGTCAGTATATATATATATATATGACAGTAAAACTATTTCAACCATTCTATGATCTGCTTCTCGCAACTGAAAGAGGGCACCATGGCGGATGCTAGCCGACTTGCTGACCAACCACAAGCG
Organism: Polypterus bichir lapradei; assembly: GCA_026402145.1. Lineage (NCBI taxonomy): Eukaryota > Metazoa > Chordata > Cladistia > Polypteriformes > Polypteridae > Polypterus > Polypterus bichir. The sequence continues at coordinate 19,446,662 of JANRMT010062857.1, read as the reverse complement.
TTACCTGGTAGGTAACCACCCATACAATCAGATTGTGATTCAGACTACGAATGCCTAATTACCCCGATCTACATACTGTCAAATAAACAAACCACATGCTGTGGCGCAGAGCAAGAAGCTTCGCCTCTGGCGCTGACGTTCGAGGTTCGATTCCCGAAAGGGGGTGCAGTGAGTGTGTACGCCTGATGAGCCCAGAATTAGGGCGAAAAACGTGTCGCGTACTCTTTACATTATTTGACAGTAAAACTATTTCAACCATATATATATATATATGTATACATATATATATTTTGTTTTGTTTTTTTTTTAAAGTAGATACTTATTGTCAACTCGCTGTTTCAGATGAATCAGACACCATATTGCTAATGTTACCTAATATGAAAATTATTACTGAGTATTTTAATAAATACAGGATGCAGGGTTAGTGCATTTTTGACCTAGGGTTAGTCTGTACAATAAAAGACCCTATTTCTTTCAGGAAGTATGTGCCCCCAGAAGACTATTCTGATATGTTTTTTTTTTTTTTTTTAAATTTTGAGTCTTAAAATAAAAACCTTCATGTTCTTGAAGAAAGTGCTCTGGCAGTTTAACTGCATTTTGTATATTTCAAAGTACCTTTATAATTTGTGTTACATATGGTGTTGCTTATTTTATCACATCATTACTTTCTTTTTAACACTTTAATATTTATACTCATTAGAGGGTATATTGACACCAATATTTTAGCAGTGGGCAAAGAAAAAAATATGAAAAAAATATATAAGTATTCTTATATTCTTATGACTTAAGCTAAATTTCATGAGAAATGTTTTTAAGAAATCTGTTATGCTGATCTTCTTTAGAGTAATATAGCAATCATTAAGTTCATGACATTATGATGAACAAACTATCATGATAAGGCAACAGAGGTGACAGATATTGTTGGAGACAAAGAGAATTGCCATAGAGATTATTTATTCAAGGTTCTGTAACCTAAATAAATATTGTTCAGAAAGTTCTGTTTTTCTTTTCTCTCTTCTCCTGTAAGATACCAGATGGCAAGCCAGCTTAATTTCCGTCAGTGCCTAGCTGATGGGTGGAGTAATGATGTTCCTCATTGTGAAGGTAACATATGTTAACATTTTGGTATTTTACACTGGTGCATATTTTGTCAATTGACAATGTGGAACTAAATGTAGAAAAACATATATATACTGTATATATAAGCATTAAATGTCTTGTATAGTATATTACTTTTGTCTTGTTAAGTGCTTTGATTTAAGTAAACTTCATTTTTTCCTCCCTCCTATGTGAAATGAGCAACTGAAAATGCTGAGTTAAATCTGAACATGTTGAAATGTTTGTCCTTGGCATTAGTTAATGTTGACAGACTCATCTGGAATTTTATATAAATTATTTTCACAAATAATGGTCTTTTGTATCTTCCTAATCAGTTAAACTCAAGGAAGGGTGCATAACAATTAATTAAAAGTCAAAATGTCACTTGCCATTTTTAACATAATACACTTAATTTCTCATTATAAGAGATAGCACATAGTGTTCTCAGATTTATATGTAAATTCATTTTTAGAGTATTAAATCTTAGGCACTTCTAATAATGCATTTTAGCGGTTCAAACTAATAGATGCTAAGGACTAGTGTTGATTAGTGAAATTCACCAAAGAGTTTTTCACAGCAAATTTGATTGGTTCATTGATGATGTTTTTCTCCGAACATTTTCCTGGAACTTTACTGTACACCCAGCTTAGATACTTTTTTTTTTCCTAGTGCCCCATGATGCTTTACAAGGCCAGTAAGACATAGAGATACAGAGCGGAGGCAGCCAGTGCTGGATGGGACCACCCATCTGAGGATAAAACGCTAGCCCCAATAGTGGGATGAAATTAACAGACTTGTGAATTCATTTAATCACAAAACATGCATGTACAAGGAGCCTGAAAATGTGTGACGGAAACACACTTAATGTTTGTGTGAAATTACCCTTAACAAGTTTCCAACTTTGTCTCCGTGGTCTTGATGAACTCAATTTTAAGTAACAGCTTTGATCCACTGGACTAATTCCCTTCAGAATTTTAAACACTTCAGTCATGTCACCTCTTAATCTGCATTTGCTTAAGTTGATAAGGCTCAGCTCTTTAAATCTTTCCTCATTAATTGATCCCCTATAGTCCTGGAATCAGCCCAGTCGCAGTCCTCTGGACTTTTTTCTTCTTTCTTCTTCGTTTTCTTTTTGTAGCCACATAGTACTCTAGATGAGGACCGACCAGTGTGTTGTTAATCTAGAGTGTAACCTCCTTGGACTTGTGCTCTACACACCATGCTACCCTATATGACCTGACATTCTGTTCGCTTTCTTAATGGTTTCTGAACACTGTCTTGTTGTTTTCCAGGTGTAAACATGGCCTTGCCACACTGCAATTGCACCAAAGAAGTGCAGCCAGCAGCGATTTGTTTTTCATGGGCTGAAAGTTTACCAGGTGCTAAAATCCATAGACAACTTTCTGCACAATATGGAGAAGTTAAAAAAAGATCAAAAAGAAGAAGAAGCGGGATTGCCAATCCACATCCAATGCCAACGACAACACTGAGGAAGTCTGTTCCCTGATTCTGGCAAGCAAACTGATGAGGATTTGAGCCCCTGGTTTACTTTCAACCAATAAAAAGCAAATAGAGAGTGGAGCATCCATGTTTACTCTTAGAAAACAACAAGAGAAGCTAATTACCACTGTGACCACAGATGCTTCATATTTCCACATGTGCACAGGGGAAGCTGTACAGACAACCCAAAAAACATTTGCACAAAACTGTGGGTAATTATTGACTTATCATCATACACGGCAGGAAATTAGATTTATGTTGGCCCAACATTTCAATTGTGCAGGAAATACATTTAAATGCAATTTAAAAGGCAACTAAATTGTTGTGTTATTTTGCTAAAACTGTATATATAATGAAGTTACAATAGTGAGAACATAAGAAATTTGACAAACGACAGGAGGCCATTCAGTCCTTCAGGCCTGTTTGTTTAGCTGATAGCTAAGCTGTCCCAATATCTCATCCAGATTTTTCTTCAAGGTTGTCAGAGTTTCTGCTTCAACTCCATGTCGCGCTAGTTTGTTCCAGAGTCAGACAACCCTTTGCATAAAGAAGAGCTTCAGTCTTAGATGCACTTCCCCTTAATTTCCACTGTTGTCCTTGAATATGAGATTCACCCTTAAGCTGAAAGAATGTTACTAGATCTACTTTATCAGTGTCTTTGAGGATTTAAAACACCTGGATTATGTCCCCACACAGACTCTTCTGCTTGAGACTAAACAGGCTTAATTCTCTGGCTCTGTCCTTAAGTTCTGGGATGCACTTGGTTGCTCTCCTCTACACGGCTTCAAGTGCTGCTATGTCTTTATTGCAATGTGATGACCAGAACTGCACACAACACTCCAGATGCGGTCTCACTATTGCATTATATAGTTTGAGACTAATGCCCCTTGACTTAAATTCAACAGTTTTTATGATATAACCTTACATTTTATTCACCTTTTTAATTACTTCTGTACATTGATAAGTCAATGAAAATGTGTCAACATAGACCCCTAAATCTTTTTCAGCGGTTGCTTCCTGTATGACAGCGTTTCCCATTTTGTATTTATAATTGATGTTCCTTGTGTTTATTACTTTGCACTTTTCAACATTAAGTTGAATTTTCCAGGTGTTCACCCAGTTCTGAAACTTGTCGAGGTCATTTTGAATTCTTGCTGCCTCCTCAATGTCTGTCATCCATCCAATGCTAGTGTCATCAGTGCATTGCGTATAATGCATTAATGTAGCTGCCATTATACTGAGAGAACGTTGCTGTTCTGATTGCCACACTACAAAAAGGTCATTACAGCTGTAGAATCTGTGTAGTGTACAGTATTATAACCAACTATCCGCTGGGATAAAAGGGCATTCCAGCAAATTAGTTGACATTGTCAGTGTAGATCCAGTGTTGGCAAACATATTGGCCCTTTTTGGGTAGCCAACAATGGCCCAATTGGGATTTGCAGATTGGGGCAACACTGGACCTAAAACACTGGCCCAGTGTTGGAAAACAGACAGGTAGCCCATGAACCTGAAAAAAAGTCCATACCTTACTAGTGCAGCCATCCATTTTCTATATCTGTTTATCCAGGGTATAGCTGCTGGGCACTTGGAACCTACCACAGTAAACAGTGGGCACAGGGCACCAGCCCATCGCAGGGTGAACACACGTACACAGCATAGGGTCAATTTAGCACCACCAGTCCACCTAACCTACATGATTCTGGACTGTGGGAGGAAACCAGAAAACCCAGAGGAAACCAGCAGGAACGCGGGGAAAGCATGGAAACTACATACATGGAAGACCTGTGGTGTAAACCCTAGTCATCTTACCATGAGGCAGCAGTGCTATTACTGCAACACCCCTTACTTGTTACTGGTCTATTACCAGAAACTTTCATTTTTAGTGTTATTTTCTTATCAATTAAATTATGTGTAATTATGAAGATTTATAATTTATTAATTAATGAGCAAAGGAATAAAAAATGCAATACTAATGTGGCTATTTACTTTTACAGAAAAAATGCCTTTGCATTTATTGGTACTAGTCCTAATTTTTTTTTTTTAAACTACTACAACCAAAACCTAAAACCCACAGAAAATACTAATTCACTGCGTTACATGCTCTGCAACAACATTACAAAGTGGGAAACTCTGGGCTAGTGATTACAATGGCCGGCTTTGCCAAACCATCACTGGGACAATGTATTGACTTACTGAACTTGTTTCACTGGCCATTTTTATCCACTAATGAAATTTTACTAAGGACCCCCTTGTAGAAGACCCAACACTGAGCAAGTGTGGCATTTAATTGTTTTTTCCAAAGCCCACACTGCCCGTGGTCTGTTCACTGGGGCCCACTGTGTGCATGTTTGCTGAGATGTTCTGTTCTAATAGGCTAAGACAATCAAACCTCTTTAGTCTTCAGCACAAAAAGCCTTGTAGAAATCTAGTCCAGATCTTCGTAATTTCCAAATTAATTGATAAGGTTGATCCTGCTGACTTTTTTTAGTGAAACAGCGAATCTGTCATTGGAGATAGTGATGGGAACTAAGGGGAACGGCATTCAGCACCATGCAGAAATCACTTCCTCACACAAAGAAACACATGAATCTGGAATATATAAACAAGCTATGGGATATACTTTAATGACTAATGATATTCTAAATGTATCTTTATAAGATAATGATGTAGATTAGTCATTACCTAACCAATGAATATACTACTTTTGCTTGTCAAACTTCTTATATATTTATTAATGTATATACCTATGAGATATTAAGTCTACTAGGCCATTTGATTTTTTTTTCTATGTCATGTAATTTTCTTAATTATTTAAATGCCTAAAATGTTTTTCTTTATTTTTCAGTCGTAGTATGCCCACATGAAGTAATAACAGAAAACGTAATAATCACAAGTGGGACATATGAAGATGATCATCCAGTCCCTTTTGGAAATGTGCTGCAGTTTGATTGCAAAAATGCAAATCTCAAGCTTAATGGCCAAAGAGAAATATATTGTACAGCTGAAGGAACATGGAGCAACCCATTTCCTACTTGTACTGGTTAGACTTGCTTTATTTTTATTTATTAATGGCTAGTTTATTTCACACAGATCATATTACAAGTAAATTAGAGTGTGTGGCGTGTTCCAATGTCAACCATAAGTCATAACCTATTAAAGATATTGATTTCAACTGTTTTGACTATATACAGGAAGGCTGTGGACAATGCTACATAATTGTACTTGATGAGTTCAGGCAGGCATATCCAAAAATATGACTATTTGACTAAATGAAATATAAACTGGTTAAATGTAGAAAAAATAATGTTGCAATATAGACTTTTTTTAATAATTGTTACTTTCTTATTATTGTTATTTAAAAATATGGTATGAAATAATTTAACTAAGGTTAATTTCTTTCTGTATATAAAATAGCAAAAATCATCAATAAAGATGTTGTATTAAGACATGATACACCTGGAAGGCGAACCCCATATAACTGGATGGCAAATATAAAAAAATAGCAAATTTGTGAACAGGTCTTTTCAAATTGGAGCCAAGTGAGTGGCTGATTAAAAATGGTGGCAGCACCCCTTAAGAAGAAGCCAGACTGAAAGGGGCGGGGCCAGGAAAATGTGACCTGGAAGTGATGTCGGTCATCGAATCTGTAGGACAGAAAGGAGGAGGAGAAGCACAGGGCAACAGTGCCAGCCCTTGACTCAGGATAGTTTTACCGTTAGACAAGCCTTCAAGTTAGATAGATAGATAGATACTTTATTAATCCCAAGAGGAAATTCACATTTTTATCTACCAAATATACATGTGTGATACAATCTAAACTATTATAGGAAAATGTAAAATTTCAAGAAAATGTACATCCTTCAATGATGTGCTAAATTACTGTTAAATTTTTTTTTTTGATTTTTTATTGAATTTATTAAAAGCATAGAACATTCCATACAATCAACACAAACTTAACACAACTAAAGTCAAATCCACCCCCACCCATGAAAAAGAAAGAAAGGCCAACAGCTAGAGCAAAACTGCTGAGATTAGTAAAGAGAGAAAAGAGTCTTTTCCCCCAATATAAAAGCTTATTCTAAAATGTTATTGAATAGGTCCTGCCAGGTTTTAAAAAAGTTTTGAAGAGATCCTCTAAGTGAGAATTTCACTCAGTCAGTCATTTCTCAACCTGCTATATCCTAACACAGGGTCACGGGGGTCTGCTGGAGCCAATCCCAGCCAGCACAGGGCACAAGGCAGGAACAAATCCCCGGACAGGGCGCAAGCCCAATGCAGAGCACACACACACACACACACCAAGCACACAATACGGACAATTTAGGACCTCCAGTGCACCTAACCTGCATGTCTTTGGACTGTGGGAGGAAACTGGAGCACCCAGAGGAAACCCACACAGACAGTGAACCCAGGTCTCTTTACTGCGAGGCAGCAGTGCTACCACTGCTCTACCGTGCTGCCCCAAGTGAGAATTTATTTTTTTCAATTTCAGATAGTATATAATATCAATTAACCACAGTTTGTTTGTATTTCTCCACTTTAAATCCATCTGGGATTCCACCAAACACAGCTGTTAGTAGATTAGGAGGGATTGTGACACCAAGGCTCTCTGAAAGGCAATTAAAACATTTGGACCAGAATGATGTTAATTTGGTGCAGGCCCAAAACATGTGATCCAGTGAGGCTGGAACCTGATTGCAACATTCACAGGTTGGATTTTGCCCTGGAAACATTTTGGACAGTTTTAAATGAGACAGATGTGCTCAATAAAAGATTTTAAGTTGAATAATTGAATGTTTTGCACATATGGAGCTCGAGTGAATTCTGTCCTACTGTACTCTGGACTCTTTAAAAGGAAGGGATTTTAAAATGGTTTTATATATTATAGAAATGCTGTCTGAGTCCCCAAGACTGATCAATATCTCTTCTGGAATAGAAATAGGTGGAACGTGAGGAAAATTGGACAGATTTCGTTTAGCAATGTTTCTGATTTGGAGGTGGTGGAAACATTGTGTTGATGGGAGACTAAATTTGGAGTGTAATTGTTCATAGGATGCAAATACATTATTTATATTCAAATCTCTAAATGATTTAATCCCATACATTTTCCAAACATTAAAAATTGTGTGAGTTTGAGGGGGTGGAAAGAGATGGTTATCATGTAGAGGTGCCACAGATAAAATATTATCTAACTTGAAGTGTTTCCTAGATTGGCTCCATATTCTGAGTGAATGAAAGACAATTGGGTTGTTAGCATATTGATGATACCTTGTATTTACTGGCACACAAAGTAAGGAATATAAAGAAGTACTGCAGGATTTCATTTCTATTGCAAACCAAGCTAGTGTGTGTTCATCTATTTGTGCTAATGTCCAGGTTTTTATAGCTTGTATATTTTCCCACCGAGTAATAAAATTGAAAATTAGATACAGCCATGCCACCTTCTAATTTAACACTAGAATTACCAAAGCCTACGAAAAAACTCATAAATCCAGCCCACTTTTAATCCCTTCACACCTCTCCGTCAGCCTCTTTTGTCTTGGAAATGTTCCGATCAAGACAAGCAGCAAGAAGCCTACTGTTCCATCCCTTCACTGCCGCATAACAGGCACAAAGTTCTCCCAATTCCTGCCTTGATTATCTGGGAGTGAAGTGCTGGAGTTTTAAAGTGGAAATAATAGATCATTATTTGGAACACATGCATTTCATGGGTGTTCCGTTTCTACAATAATCTGTGTAAACACATCAATAAAACAGAAACGTTTTTTCATATGTTAGTCATAAATGACAAAATGTAGACATAAACTATATAATGTGTAAAGCCTGAAGTCCAAAGATCAAATAAACACTTTCACAAAAGGTTCAATGATGATACAACAGCTTCCGTGGTGCAGTGGCAAGAATTGCTGACCTATAAGCAAGAGTCCCTCTGTTCGATCCTGACTGTCTTGTATATTTACCAATTTGAGTAGTGCGCTGCTCTTATTTTAATATTATACAATAAAAACATACATTTGATTTGCGTCTGTAACAGCTGGTGTACATTTATAGTACTTGTAAAAGTTAGCAGGTTTTTTTTTCACTATCATGATACATACTACCGCCACAATGGGATCTGACGCTGTTAGTGTATTTGAAACTGGGAATAACTAGATGTGAGTGGTGTTTTGGGACAATCGAACTGGAAATTCTCTGATCTGGATGGATAAAAGCTGACAAACAAACGGTGGTTAGTCTGCCTTCTTCGTATCTCATTGTCACTTGAATTTTTTTATTTAATTTTATTGAGTGTTCCTGCTCATGCTGAATTAGTATGCGCCTTATGGTCCATGATGTCAAAGCCACACTGACAAAAAACAGAGACATAGGTATATATGATATTTGAAATTATTCTTTTCATGACCTGTATAATACATTTTGGAAAACATTGTGGCACTGATGCAACATTATTCATATTATTCATATTCATTTGCATACCATCTTGCAGTTGTAATCAGTGACTGCGTGCATGGTGGTGTTTCATTTGTACTCCAGGACATGCAGAGGAAAGAATAATAGAGGTCAGTTCTGCACTATATGCAATCATCAAATTCAAATGTTAACAGTTCCAAACACACAAGGACCGTCCTTCCTACATTTACGACATCTGTACCTGTTGCAATGTACACACTTTTCTCTATGCTGTCATTCCTATTACTGACACTGACTGAGTTTGCTTTCCTGGGGGAAGCGGCTGTCTTGGAACAGAAACTTGTCAATGTTGCATCCTCCTTTTCCTTTTCCATTGCCTTTTCTTGTAAGAAGCCGCCAGGTCAAGCTTGTTATAGCACAAGCAAACGGCCACCTGTGTGCTCCTGCTCGCACTGAATAAGCTCACGCCTTCTGGTGCACGATGTCATCGCAGCACTGGGGAAAAAAAAGAAAGAGACAAATATATGTGACATTTTAAAGAAATCATTTTATGACCTGAATAGTTCCAATCAGAAAACCTCATCGCACTAATGCAGTATTATTTGAAAACGAGCACCGTCAGATTGGGTGTGAATTTATGCTATTGCTGTTAGTTAGGGTCAGATCAGGAGGGGAGGAAGATAAAATTACACCCGATCTGTTAATTTTCAAATAATATTGCATTAGCCGTTGCAGGGTCGCCTTTTGAATGTGTGGATTTTCCGAATTTCAAATAAATTAGGTTATTATTGAATCTAATTTCTTAAAAAAAGATTTGTTAATATGTATGGGGATGTTTTGAAATAGGAACAAATATTCTCTTAACTTAAAAATGGAATATCGCCAGTATATCTCAACACATTTTAAATAAAGCATTATTTTTTAAAAATAAAATATGAATGCTTCAAATCTCCTTAAGGTTGTTATTAAGATACATGTGTTAACTCTAAAAGATGCTATACAAAGTCTTTGTATTCTCTCCATACCTTTCATTACATCAGAGAATCCCTAAATAAATTCAGATTTGAAATTAGCATAAATAAAAGCTGAGGGCAAAATAAAAACACTCTCAAAAGAGATTTAAAACACACGTGAGGAGAACTTCAAAGCTAAAAATTAAAACATACAAACAATATAGCTTATTAATTATGGTTTGTACTACATATTGCATTGTTTGTTCATGCCTTCACAAAGACTGACAGAAACATTTAATTTTCTAAAACACCTGACCCATGGTTTTTCTTTGATGATGACAAACAGCTGTACCTGTCATTTTCTCCAGAGGATTACACGGTATCAGCTAAGATCTATGCATGTCTCACTGACATTGCAACCTGGGTAAAGGAACACCATCTCTCCCCAACCTGATAATGACGGAACTTTTTCTTATCCCAGCTCGCCTGTCTGTTAAGCATCCCATTTCTGTTTAACTTAGCTGGTACTCAACCTTGGTGATCGATGACTAGCTATCCTTTAGAGACTGTATTGCTTCAGTCTCTCGGTCTTACAGATTCTCACTATACAATATTTGAAAGATCAGACTGTATCTAACAGAATATTCAGCACAACTCCCAGTTCAGGGTTTTGTCTTGTCACATCTGACCTACTGCAACTCTCTACTGGCAGGAGTACCGGCATGTGTCACCAAGCCACTGCAGATGATTCAAAATGCAACAGCGGCACAGATGATGTTCAACAAACCGAGACGGACACATGTCACTCTTCTCTTCAGATCACTACACTACACTACACTGGCTCTTTTCAGTGGCACATATTAAGTTCCAATCCTTGATGCTTGCCTACAGAGTAGTCATTGGGTCAGCACCAATATATATGGAGACATTTTGGTGCTATGCTTCTCCGCTGACCACTTAGGTCTGCAGTTAAATGGTGTGCTGTGACAGCACCTCAGTGTGTCATCAAATCTCAATCTGTAGTTCCTGGCTGGTGGAACGAGCTGCCCACCTCTATTCAATATTCCGAGTCAATCAATGTGTTTATGAAGCATTTGAAGATTCTTTAACTTGATTAATTTTGGTCTAACTGACACTAGCTGTTCGTTTTTGTAATGCATGAATAGCTTGTATTTTGTTTTGAGTTCTTCACTTGTGATGGTCAATTTTGACACCAAGTCCTGTAACACAAGTTCCCAAACAGTCCCCAGACTGATGTTTACTCAATTATGTTGACCTCTTTTGTAAGTCGCTTTGGATAAAAACGCCCTCTAAGCAAATATATATAAATGGAAATGTAAAAAATATTAATAAGAAAGAGAGCATCTTCTAGTAGGTAGGAGCAGAAATATGATATACCATGTTTAAGAAATATAAATTTGTATAACCTAGTGAATCAGTTCCTGCTGACACTATAGGCAATGTCAAATGATTTTTTTAATTATTGCATTTTGTTAACTTATTATCTATTCCTGAAATACAGACATATTACATTTTTATTTTTGTTAAAATAGCTGATGTTTCACTACCTTTTAAATGGTGCTTCTTTTTAAATAAACAAATAAATTAGGAAACTGTGCAATGTTTAATGTCAGCATTTCGATATATGATGTTCTTATTAGTATTTTTTATATTTTCTTCTCAGAGATCATCTGTGATAAACCAGATATACCAGATGGATATGTCCAACCTGATAAAGCAAAATATAAATTTCAAGAGTCTCTGACGTACGCCTGTAACAAGAGGTTCAAAGCTGCAACGGCTACTCTCTCAATCTGTACAAAATGGGGATGGACTCCAACGCCAGTCTGTGAATGTAAATATGTCTATTTTGTTGGATTTAATAGATACTGTTTATATTTTAATTATGTTTAGCAAATATTAATACAAAGCATTCTATAAACGAGGTTTTGAATCTAATGAAATATTGCAAGATTCTGAAAGAATAGTATTTCATCCGGTCTCTGCCCTTCCAGTTAAATGACAATGACACAGAAAACTGTACAAACATAACAAAGTGTGGGGGGGTCATCAAAAATGGACAGTCAGTACTCTTTTTCCATAACATTACCCAGCACATGTTGCAACATCAAACCTGCTAATCTCTGATCCAAACTCAAAAAAATGAATTTGAAGCCTTTTTATGGTCATCAACTGAGTGAATAGTTAAGTTATTATTATTATGAATGGCATAAAGTCTGAAGCCACCACTGTTTACACAACAGATAGAAAGCAAGGAACATGTTTGTCGAATAAAGACATTCTCAGAATGGGCTCTTTCAGGGGTCCATGTAAAGATACTTCAGTTTTTTATTTTTTTATAGTTTGTAAAGCTAAAAGGTTTGTTAGCATTGCAATGACCCTGAAGTAAGTGGGAAGGCAGATAAGTTCATTCCTAGAGGGCTGGAGTGGATGCAGGTTTATGGTCCAACCTAATTTAATTAGAAGTCATTTTTTTACTGCTGGTTTTCCATTGAATTTTAATCAGCTTGCTTGTTAACATTCTAAACTCAGAATTATTTTAGATTTCATTTGCTTTTTGATTTATTAACCAGCTGCCTGTTAACAATGAAATGCAAATAACAAAGGAACCAGTACCTCGCTTTCTAACTTGGTCCTTCTTGAAATATCTGTATTCATAAAATACTTGGGAAGAAATGGAAGAGAAAGACAGCAAAGGACTGTGAAGTACTAAGATGGTCCACAAGTTATTGGGATGACATTCTCTCTAAAGAAAAATCGACAATGTACAACCCCAAATCAGAAAAAGCTGGGACAGTGTGGAAAATGTGAATAAAAAAAGAAAAAAGCAAGTTATAAATTCTCCTCAAATTTTATTTAATTGCAGACAGTATGAACACAAAATAATTCATGTTTTTTTTTTTTGTCAACATCATTTGATTTGTAAATAAATATCCATTCTTGCCATTCAGGCTTGCAACACATTTCAAAAAAAGTTGGGACAGTACAGCATTTACCACTTTGTACAGTTCCCCTGTCTTTTAACAACACTTAAAAGACATTTAGGCATTGAAGAAATCAAGTGACTAAGTGTTGCAGGTGTTAGTTTGTCCCATTCTTCTTGCAAACAACGTTTTAGGTGCGCAACAGTACGGGGTCTTCGTTGACGCATTTTTCGTTTTAAAATGCGCCAAACATTCTCTATAGGAGACAAATCAGGGCTGCAGGCAGGCCAGTCAAGCATCCGCACCCTCTTCTTACGCAGCCATGCCTTTGTTATGCGCGCAGTATGTGGTTTGGCATTGTCTTGCTGAAATAAGCATGGGCGTCCCTGGAAAAGACGTCGTCTTGAAGGCAGCATTTGTTCCTCCAAAACTGAGATATACTTCTCAGCATTGATGGTGCCATCGCAGAAGTACAAGTTACCTTTGCCGAAGGCACTGACACAACCCCATACCATGACAGACCCTGGCTTTTGGACTTGTATCTGGTAACAGTCTGGATGGTCCTTTTCCTCTTTGGTCCGCAGCAAACGGCGTCCATTTCTTCCAAAAAAGATGTGGAAAACTGATTTGTCTGACCACAATACACATTTCCACTGCACAATGGACCATCCCAGATGCCTCCAAGCCCAGAGAAGTTGACGGCACTTCTGGACACTATTTATGTAGGGCTTCCTTTTGGCACAGTACAGTTTTAGCTGGCATTTCCTAATGTAACTACGTACTGTAGTGCTTGAGAGTGACTTCCTGAAGTCGTCCTGAGCCCACGCAGTTATATCATTTATTGATGAATGACGGTTTTTAATGCAGTGCCGTCTGAGGCCTCGGAGATCACAGCCATTCAGTTTAGGCTTGCGCCCTTGGCCTTTGCGCACGGTAATTTCTCCAGATTCCCTGATTCTTTTCACTATGTTATGCACTGTAGAGGGAGAAATGCCCAAATCTCTTCCTATCTGTCTTTGAGAAACATTTTTCTTCATCATTTCAGAGATTTTTGCCCGCACTTGGTGGCAAACTGGCGATCCTCTGCCCATCTTTGCTCCTAAAGGAGTAGGCCTTTCCTCGATGCTGCTTTTGTACCGAATCATGATTGCAATCACCTGTTAACATCACCAGTTTCAAATCACATCATTATTTAGTTATTATACCTCATTACTACCCCTGAATTGCCCCCATCCCAACTTTTTTTGGAATGTGCTGCAAGCCTGAATGGCAAGAATGGATGTTTATTTACAAATCAAATGATGTTGACCAAAAAAAAAACATGAATTATCTTGTGTTCATACTGTCTGCAATGAAATAAAACTTAAGGGAAATTTGTAAATTACTGCTTTATGTTTTTATTCACATTTTCCACACTGTCCCAACATTTTCTGATTTGGGGTTGTACAAATGACATGGAAGAATGAAAGCACTAACAACCTATAAAATTGGCCTGTTCCATTATGAGCAAAGAATTAAGAATATGGATAAAATCAAAAACATGCAGCCCTCCTGGAATGAACTTGATGAGCCTTGCTCTTGAATTGAACGCAGACTTGAGGCAAATATAAGACAGAAAATGGTTCATATAAATAAATTTAGTATCTATTATAAAGCAGCTACTTAATATAAATAGTGTATAAACTAAAGTAAGAAGACTTCATTTGTGTTACTGTATTGTTCTTTCTTTTATAACATGTTAAAATTTAGGCTTTTAATACTTTTTATAACAAGCATATTGTTAATAGTTACTTAAAAGCTACCTAAAGTGTTACCAAAGAATATTTCACATACAAGAAGCAGAACCATCCCTTCCAATACTCAGATCACGCACTGTATGTGGGGCCCGTAATCAGAGGGCTGGTGTGGGGAGGACGATTCAGTAGTTCCACTGGACAGCCAATTGGATTGCATGTTTTTATCTCATGTTTCACTTGACTTGAGTCAGATAACTCCTCACACCACCCTAAATTAAACCATAGTATTACCGGGCATATCATGTAACATGCAAAGCCATAACTACCTCAACGAAGCAGAGCTCTGGGGGTCAGCTGCTCACCTCTGTTGAGGTTATTGCTATTTTGTGAATCGTCAAACTAACATCATTGACAATCACCTGTTGTGATCATTTTCCATAAACAAGCAGAGAGACGACATTAAGTCAACATCAATCAGGAGCACTGAAAAGGAAAAAACGAAAGCATAAAGAAGTAGCTTGTGCTGCACTTGCAGTTGTGTTTAGAAATCGAAATTTGTCCAACTTCCAGTAAGCTTGCTAACACTACATCAGTTACCACCACACTAAAGTTA
>JANRMT010062857.1:19383281-19393360 GCA_026402145.1 Polypterus bichir lapradei | reverse complement strand
GTAACATTATGGATCACATTCCTATGTAATCCTTGAGGCAAATAACATAAAAACATAGTAAAGCAATGTATAGAATAATGAAAGGACAAGCCATCCAATTATTGTTAATGTTCATTGTACTCAAAGCAACAGCTTCTTGCATTTTTTTAATTTGTTTAATTGCTTTTGCTTGTTCACCTCTGCTACTATCAAATAAGAGCAACTCTTAAACATGTGGATTCGTCACTCCTTCCTGTTTGCATCTGCATACACAGCACTCTGGGTGATAATATTAAATTGGCCAGCTCAAGTATAAAATACAGGTCATATACAAGTACATACAAAAAGACATTACCTTTAAGACACAGATACAGTCTCTCATTTACAGTTTTCTTCTGTGGGTAAGTTTTGTGATTTAATATATTTGCAAGTTTTCTGGTCATTTTAAGCCCATTAAAATCAGTATTATATATTCAGAAAGTTGTCCTATCCACCATTGGTAGCTATAGCTGTATGATTCTAAACTGGCCCCGCAAAGCATCATGGGGTGGTGGGGGAAAAAAGTGAATCTAAGCCAATGTACAGTGAATTACATGGAAAATATATAATGAACAAGGTCACTGGGGAACTTGATATATTCGCTGCAAAAAATGCTTTTGCAAATTTTGCTGATCACCGTCATACCCATCATTCTGTCTAGATGTAGAGAAAGACTTTGCTTCTTTAATTCTGTCTTGGAGGGCTACAGTATCTGAAGGTTATTGTTGCAACCCAATTTCTGGATTCTTTGGTCATAACAAAACTTGTTATTTATTTTATTGCATATTAATGCTTTTATTATGCCATTTGAAGTCATGCTTATATTGTAGATGATAACTTCCTTTAGAATATCACACAAATTAATTGCAGACTGGACCATCTTAGTTATTCTTAGTCTAACATTTTTTTCTCTTCCATTATTTCATTTTAAACTGCATAGTTCACATACACACACATATAAGACCAAGTTAGATAATGAATTATTGGCTCCTTTTTTTAAGGTTAGGAATCTTAACAAGTGAGGCAACTAAAATAATTCATAGAATTGTTTCAGTAGAAAACTTGACTACTATTTAAGTAATTAGGTTGAAACAAATGCCTGCAGCTCCAGCGGCACGCTAGGACCAAGCCTGAACACTTCTGCTTTTCCATCTAGTTTAACATCATCTTCCAACTTAGCCAACTTGTTACTTACATTATTTTTCTAAACTATGTATATGCATAAAAAGTAGCTACAACCCCAGCACATTTCATCATTTCATGTGACTTATGGGTCGACTGTAATACCAATCCTTCCAGCTGCCTGATTTGCAAGGACTGGGTGTCATTTGACAAATGACATTTGACAAGTTAATATAATGGAATCAAGCAAATGCTTTGCTTTATTTTACTATTGCTATCTTGCCTGAAAATTAAACTGATAGCTTTATTTATAGGCTTATGTTACTAGATTGCACTTAACATCCTACTGGATATTAATAATAATAATATTTTATTATTATTATTATTATTATTACTGTACATTGGAGACACTGAGGTGGATAGATTGGCCCCATTTAAATTCACATTAACATACCACCTTGAATAAAAGCGCGCTTGTTTTGTATATTTGTAACTTTTGTGAAAGTGCTTATTTGATATTTGGACTTCAGTCTTCACACATTATACACTTCATGTCAAAATTTTGTCGTTTGTACTAAAACATTGAAAAAGTTTGTCTTTTAGGTATGTGCTCAACATTTCTGTCATCCTACACTTACATAGATCTCTGTAGGCACGGAACACACATGAAATGCATGTGTTCCAAATAACGATATATTTTTTAGCCTATACAGCTCTAGGTACCTGACTCCCTGATAAACAAGGCTTCAGTTGGTGAGGTTTTTGCAGTTTCTGCTGCGGTGGGAGAATGGGATAGCAGGCTGCTTGCTGCATGGGCTTATCAACACATTTACAAGACAAAAGACGCTGACGGAGAGGTGCGAGCGGATTTAAGGTGTGCCAGATTTACAAGTATTTTCGTAAGCATTGGTAATTCTAGTGTTAAAAATAAGCCCTTGATTTACGATGAAATAAACCATTGATGTTGCATAAACAACTCATTTAACCCAAATCCCAACCCTAGATCATTATTTTGTTTGTTTCTCATCTGTGATTCGTTTAATAAAAAAGCCAAAAATACTTAGTGAGAAATTAGTAATGTTTGATGAGTGAAAAGTGAATAGTGATTAGTGACAAATGATGCATCGCAAGTGAAAGTGATGAGCAAAAAATGAGTAGTGATGCATGTTGTACATGAATGACAAGTGACTAATGAAGAGAGACAAATGACACAAAATATAGAAAAATACTAATGCCTGATGATAGGAAATGTGAAAAATAAATGTCCTCAAAATCAAGTGTGATGAGCTAGGATCCCCAAATGAGCTACATGCTTTATGAGAACATCTAATTATATGCCCCCCAAATAGTGGCTACTGAAAACAAAGAAGTTTTTTCTTTGCTTGTACAAATTGTATCTGTTAGCACTATGGAAAATCCAAGAAACATAATGTTCTTCCATTTGCTATTTAGCTGTACAGTACTACTTACAAGGATAGCTCTGGCCTGCAATGACCTTGAATTGTGAAATGTTGAACAGAATATCGATAGTGTCGAGCAAGCACGTCTGAAGTTTGCCTTCCAGGCTTATCTGAGGTAAGCACTGCTACTCTAGGACACGAGGTTATGCTATTGCTGATTGTAAAATCTCCCTTTTCTCTCACAGCCCTGTGAAACTGCCCATGGGGGAAATTGACTCTCTCACCGGAGTCCCTCCCCTATAAAAGTGAGATGCTCTCAGGATGGAGACAGAGCAGACTAATGACTGGAGGTCCTACCTGAACTTGACACACCCGAAAAAAGAAAATTGAAAATCCTCTTGTTTATTTCTTTAGTTAACCTGCTTTATGTTTTGTTTTATTTGATGTGCCCTCACGCATCTGTTCAGTTTAAGGACTTTGTAAATGTTAAAAGACATGATCCGGTTGGTGCTCCAACACTTCCTGCGACATCAGTGTGTTTCCTTATTTGACGACAATGGATATTGTATATTGCCAGCCCTTTTGCTGTTTGGACTTCCAACCATATGAGTTTAGATTCTCAACACACTGTATAGTAAAGGGCAGGAACAAGTCATGTTTGACAGCAGAATGTTATAGGTTTTGTTTAATTATTGTCATGGTAATATTATTCTGTCAACCGTTTTGTAAATAACAACTGAAATAATGCTGCATGTAAAGCAATACATCTAATTACTTTTTTCATCAGTTTTCCAACTCAATTTAAATTATACATACCAATGCATTTTGGAGATGGTTCCCAGCCCTTTAGACGACAGGTTAGTTGTTGTTCTGTCGCTGGTCTGTAGCCATCACGACATGAGTATCCTATTACTTGTCCATATGGAAATGAATTTGAAGCTGAACTTGACCTTCCACTATGGACAGGGCCTGGGTGAAATTCAATGTTTTCACCATGTCCCAATGTTGAGCATGTGATTGCTGAAAAAAAATTTTTTATTACAGTTGTTTAATTTTTGTCATTTCATCAAAGTAACAATCAACTTGGTGTAAGTACTAACAATAATAGGCTGATAAAACCAGTAGGTGAAATAAGTCAAACAGAATGACATACATCTCACACACATACACCTTCTCGATTCAATCCAGGCTTATGGAGACTTGCGCCTATCCCTGCAGCACTTAACAAAAGGCTGGAAATAATCGTAAGTAGAGCACCAGTCCATAACATAAGAGCAGACTCTTAGCAAACACCATAAATGAAAGAGATGAAAAATAGAAAAAAGGATCATATCTCCCCCATTTTAGCCTCTCTCCACTCGCTACTGGTGAGGTGTCGCACTGATTTTAAAATCTTATTTGTTTTTAAAGCCTTGCATGGTCTCGTCTCCAAAATATATCTGTGACCTCCTTCACCCCTATGTGGCATCAAGAGCAACTTCTCCTTGTAGTGCCAAGATCTCGGCTGAAGTGTAAAGGAGACAGAGCCTTCTCAGTTGTTGCTCCTAGGCGTTTGAATGACTTGCCTTTTCACATCAGGTCTTCCTCCTCTATCGAGGTTTTTAAAAGTCTGCTTAAGACTTACTTGTTTTCCTCTTCTTTTCACTGTGTATAATGGGATTGTGGTGGATTGTATAATTGGTTGTCTTATTAATCTGCTTCTGCATGATTGTTTGCATTGTGTTTACTCTGATGCGTCTTTTTACAGCACTTTGGTGCAACCTCTGCTGTTTTAAATGTGCTTTTAAAAATAAACAATCTAAGAAAATCTAAATCTAGATAAATGATCTAACTAGAAAAGTACTCACAATAATTATGTTTATTGTTTGTTGCAAAAACTGAAGTGGTGCATTTCTTTTTTTGGTTTGAAAACAATGAAGCAAGTATAAAGTATAAGAAATATCTTTCAAGGTGACTTGAATCTATTTTTTAATTTTTTACTTAGCTGTCATGTCGTGTGTCTAGGATTCTAATTCCAAATATTAAAAATCGAAAATTTTAATTTGGAGTCTAGAAGTGTTCGCCACCTTCACCACCACCTTTTTCAGAGGCAACCTAAGCTTTTCCTAGATGGTCTCCTATTCAAGGACTGGCTGGGCCCAAATATGCTTAGCTTAGATGACCTGTTCTGAAGTGCATGTGGTTTATTATTAGGAAATATTTAATGAAACCAATTACGAGGCACGGAGTACCAATAAAATACACGGCTCAGTTATTCTGTTTATTCGATTTCCCTATGTTAAAGAAATTACCTCTAATTTATTAAAACATAAAGATTAAATAGAGATTAAGAACAGGCTTCTATTGCAACAGACTAAAGAAGGGGGGAAAAAGAAAAGGGTTAAGAAAGCTTAATAAAGTCTAGAACTCTATAACCCATGGGAAATATTTCTTTTTAATATCCTTAGGTAAAATTAGAAATCTAAAAGGTGCTATATACATCCCTAAAACTAAAACCTTAATTAAAATGAATAAAAAGCCCCAACTGAAAGATTAAGGTGAGAATAAGAGTGAGGGAAAGGTGCTATCTATACTAATAAAAGGCAAAGCCCTCACTCACTCACTGACTGACTGACTGACTGACTGACTGACTCATCACTAATTCTCCAACTTCCCGTGTAGGTAGAAGGCTGAAATTTGGCAGGCTTATTCCTTACAGCTTCCTTACAAAAGTTGGGCAGGTTTCATTTCGAAATTCTACGCGTAATGGTCATAACTGGAAGGTATTTTTCTCCATTTACTGTAATGGAGTTGAGCTTGACCGCCGTGGGGGCGGAGTTTCGTGTGACATCATTACGCCGCCCACGTAATCACGTGAACTGACTGTCAACGCACTATGTAGAAAACCAGGAAGAGCTCCAAAATACGCTGAACAAAACATGCATTATATAATTGAGAAGGCAGCGAAACATTAAGAAGCGAGCGAGTGACATACTACCATATTCATCAGTACAGCTACTTCGGAAAGAAAGCGAGGTATAAACCTAAACTTTAAATTAACTTAATAGACAGGCTGCCGCTGGTGCTTTTCGTGCCCACGGGTAATGCGGGATACAAGTTTAATGAGAGGACGCAGGATATAAACGAGAGTTTTGATCACTTTGTAACTAAGTTAAAATTGCAGGTGAAGGGGTGTGCTTATGCAAATTCCGAGAGACTGTGTTTGTGGGGGATTGACAGTTAAGGCGGGTGGAGGAGTCACTTCATCATCTCCCCTCCCATTTACCTCATTTCGCTCTGAGCTGAGTTTCGCGGCTAACGCCGTCTTCCGAAGCAACTTCGTCACACTGCCACCAAATACAGAGAAATCCACAAGTTAATACACACTCTGTCTCTAGACTTTCTCCACACTGAATCCTCCAGGCACTACTTACAAAAGGTTACATTGACAATCGTGTTACGTTATTTTTAAAATGTTTAATTTTCTTAGCACAAGCACAGCTGAGAAGCTTCGATGCATGTGCTCCATAACGCGTTAAAAAATAATGCATTTAATCACACTTTGCATTACAATCAAAGGGGAACTTTTGTCAATGCATGATTTCCTGGTACACCGATAACATTGATCAGCGCATCCCAATTCATTTTAGCCTCGCACCACCTTGGTTTGAGAAGAAGTATGAAAAAATATAAGGTTAACACACAAAAACAGATCACCAATTCAAGCTTTATGAATAATCGATTCGCCATCAATAATTGTTTTGGTAAAGCCATACTCAGTGTAAACCTCCTTCCATTTTATAATTTTTCCGCCACTAGCCATGATTAAATGAAAGGTAAAAAAGTAAGAGCGAAGCGAGGGTGACTTATTTAGGCAGGCATATATATGACAGCAACACTCATGACAATCATGTTACGTTATTATTAAAATGTTTCCTTTTCTTTTTCATTACTTCTTTAACCCATTACTTCTCCGCTGCGAGGCGCGGGTATTTTGTATATGAATGACCTCCAAAGAGCGCGGAGACTTTTGATCATGTGAACGTGTCTGCAAAAACTGGCGTCTCCTGCCCAGCAAAAGTCGAGCAGCCGGCGTGCGCGCATAGCTGTGCCGCCCTTTCACACGCTGACTGCGCTTCTGCGGCAAAATAATATTAAGGCGCTTCGCACTTTATTTTGCACGTATACGATTATGAGGTCGTCAGCTCTTATGAAGACACGCACAGGAGTGAAGGACTGACAGTGCCATCACAGCCGATTAATAGCTGGGACGTTTCACCAGTCTGCACAAGACCCACCGCGACTGTCCCCAAAAGGCGCTCATATCGTCAGCGAACACATCTCTCTATACTATATAAACGAAAAACGCAACTTTCCTTTCTTTACACCTTTTTTCCTTTTATCCCAAACCAAAGCCTTTCTCTCTTAACACTGCAGAGGACACAAAACTAATTTTCTTTAATTGCTGGTAAGGCACATTATTAGAGGCAGAAATTTGGACTTTCACATAGAAAATGTAATTTCTATACCACAGCCGTCGTGTAGCACCTTTCAAAAGGGATCTACTACCGAGAGATGATCCATATACATTTTAGCTGCTGTTAGTACTACTTACCTCTTCTGTTATACCGTCTTTAAAATGTAGTTTACCCGCAACCACTCCAGTAGTGCTCAATGTACCTTTACTTCTTAAAACGTTAATGTTTTACTGTTTAATAACTTATAGACTACATTTTATTATTTTTCCCTTGCACTCAGTGATCAAAGCTATACACACACATATAGACACATACATATATATATATATACACATATATTTATATATACCTGTGTGTATGTTTGTATGTATGTGTATACACACACACACACACACACACAAATTATATATATGTGTGTGTCTGTGTATGTATGTATGTATATGTGTGTGTATATATGATGTAGATAGGTATGCATATATATATTGTCAGGGATGCCAGGGGCCATGACCCGGCCGGGACGCCTTGAGGGACCGGATGTGGGTCTGGGCCCACCCTGGATCACGTGGGGGTTGCCTTCCGGGTTGCTTTGGGGGCCACGGGTACAGGGCATGGAAGCTCCACCCTGTAGGGGCCCGTGGTCACCGCCAGGAGGCGCCCCGATGCCTTGGGGACCTGTTACCCCAGCACTTCCGCCACACCAGGAAGTGCTGGGGGGAAGACTTATGATGGCGCCCGGAGAGCAGCCGGGAGGACAGCCGGCACTTCCGCCACGCTGGGGCGTGGCCAGAGGAGGATTGCCGGGAACACCTGGTGCTCATCCGGGAACCCTATAAAAGGGGCCGTCTCCATTCATTCGAGGCTGGAGTCGGGTGGAAGAAGGACGAGGCACGAGAGGAGTGTGGAGGCGGCCCGAAGACAAGGCATTGAGTGGCCAGGACTGTGATTGGGGTGTTGTGTGCACGTGACTGGGTCTGTGTGACCATTTCTGGGGTCTGGGTGACCCGTAATATTACTGTAAATAGTGTAAATAAACGTGTGGTGGTGTTTTAACAACATGTCCGCCTGTCTGTGTCCGGGCCGGGTTCACATCTGGCGTAGTCGGCAGGATGCTCCGCCTGGTTCAAGGCGGGGACCTGTTTATATAAATACTGTTGTGGACCGCCCGGTGCAGCAGGGGACCCCACCCACGTTCCGCGGGTGCTGCGTGCACACAGCCCCGCGGGGTAAAGGAACCCCACGGACCGCCAGGGGTCCGCAGGAAGGCCATGTTTCCCTGATGCGGGTGGGCGGCGTGTCCACCAGGAGTGCAGCGGGCTCTGAGGACCACGCCGTTGCTGCAGGTTCCCGGGACGGCATGGCGTCAAGAAAGGCCACGCCGAGGAGGGGTCCTCGGTTTGACGAGTCCGGGGAGGTGAGTTCCCTGCCTAACGGCAGCCGGCCCGTGGGGGCCGCGCATGTAACTTCTTTTTCAGGCAGGGACTTCCCGGACCCACGTCAGTGGCAGGCGCATGCCGGTCTGCGGGGCTCCGGCAGCACAGCGGCAGCCGCGAGGGGTGCGGAGGAGGAGACGCTGCAGCTCGATAGGCGCTGGCAACAACACGGCTGCCGGCAACCACGTCGCCGCCGCAGAAGGAGACGCAAGATGGCCGCGGACCAGAAGTCCCTCCCCCTGACAGGCACGCGATTGGACGGTGTGTCTCGTGTGCCCGCCAATGACCGTAGAGAGGCGGGTCCAAGGAACGTCCATCACGGGCAGGGGGGAGACCCGATTGGGCCGGAGGAGAAGGCCCACAGGAAGTGGCCGACGTCGGAGGCTGACAGACAGGTAGGCTCCGCGTCGGTTAACTTCCTGTCTTTGCCGGCTGCTCTGGCGGAGCTGGAGATCTCCCTTCAGCCCGCGGAGCAGCGTGTGTTACAGATGCTATGTGCCATCCGGGCTGAAGTGCTGGTACTGGAGAGGAAGGCGTTCGCGGCGCTGAAGACGTTAGCAACAACGGGACGGCGCGACGCTGGAATCTCCAGCCGGAGGGGTACAGCGGAGGCGGTGAGTACAACCGACTCCGTACAGCATGCAGGAGGGTCTGCTGAACATGGCTGTGATGCTAAGGATCAGCTTCAAGTAAGCAGCCCTACGACAGGAGGTGCGGCGTCGCGGGCTGTATGCGCGGTGAGGGGGGAGTCCGAGAGGACGCTGAATGGACACGGGCTGCTAAGTGCCCCGGGTCCTAGCGCCCTCCGCCCCGAGTCAGCTGCGGTCTCACGCCGCACTGTAGGGACGCAGACGGGAAAGAGGCGCCTTCTTTTCCATAAGGAGTCTCAAACCGTCATGGCGTCCCAGAGCGAAGGGAGGAATAACAGGCTGGGTGCCGATTCCTCCGATATGTTGGGACGCGGTGCTGGGTGCACGCGTCCGGGTGCTGGCGGCCCTCTGCGGCGACAGAGGGAATCCCTGAGGCCGGCGGAGAGAGTGCAGGCGGTGCCGGCGGTTCCACCATCAAGAGGGGCACGGAAGCCGCGGAGAGGGTGCCGAACAGGCAAGTGCCGGGGTGCCGGTTGGAGGGGGGAACGCTGCCAGTGCGTGGCACAGGAAGGGTGCCTTGGCAGCGGTTCTGCCCCTGTGTTGTTCTCTTTTGTAGGGACGGACCCCGGGCGAGCAGTAGGACCCCCTTCGTTGGGGACCTGCCCTCCGATGTCGGACCGTCTGCGGAAGGATCTCTCTGCTGGTGTGCGAATGCCGCCACGGCTGGAGGAGGCTGCAAGGGAGCGAGTGGCTTTGACCAAAGGGGCGCGGAGGCCTCGGAGGGGGTGCCGAACAAGGAGGCCCCGGGGTGCCGGTAGGAGGGGGGAGCACAACCTGTGCGAGGCGCAGGGGAGCACCAAGTGGTGGTGCTCAGGCCGTGTCTCCGCCCCTGTCCCTGCTAGGAGTGCGGGGCCGGACCCCGGCTATCCTCGAGTTGGACCCGCTTCGGGGCTGTGCTGCCCTCGCGGGACAGGCCGCTCTTTACCCCGAGTGGTCTTCGCTGGCTGTGGGGCAGTGTCAGGGATGCCAGGGGCCATGACCCGGCCGGGACGCCTTGAGGGA
>JANRMT010062857.1:19345801-19356836 GCA_026402145.1 Polypterus bichir lapradei | reverse complement strand
CTCCAGCCCTCCAGGAATTAACTTATCTGTACTTTGTGGGTCTGATATAAACAGTACCATATCATCTGCATATAGAGAAATTTTCTGTTCAAGTCCTTCTCTGATAATCCCCTTTATCTGATAAGCATTTGGACAGTGAACTGCCAGTGGTTCAATGGCGATTGCAAATAGCAGCGGTGACAAGGTGCATCCTTGTCTGGTACCACATTCTAGTTTAAAGTAGTCTGAACAAATGTTGTTAATACAAACTGAAGCTTCTGGATTGGTATACAGTAGTTTGATCCATGCACTAATGTTCTGTCCAAACCTAAATTTTTCTAATGTATTGAAAAGGTCGTTCCATTCAATTATGTCACATGATTTTTCTGCACCCAATGATAATAATATCTCTGGGGTGTTTGACTTTGCTGGTAAATATATTACATTAAACAGGCATCGAAGATTGGAAGCTAAGTGTCGGGCTTTAATAAATCCAGTTTGATCTTGTGATATTACCGAAGGCAGCACTTTCTCCATCCTTCTAGCTAGGACTTTGGAGTGTATCTTAACATCATTATTCAGAAGTGAAATTGGTCTTTATGTGGCACATTGTAATAAGTCCTTATTTTGTTTAGGAAAGACTGTGATTAATGCTTGGTGAAAAGTTTGAGGTAGAATTTGATTGTCTCTAGCTTCTGTAAATGTTACTAATAACAGGGGAGCTAGCTGAGTTGAGAATTTCTCATAAAATTCAACAGGGTAGCCATCAGGGCCTGCTGCTTTCCCACTCTGAAGTGACTTTATAACATCTAGTAATTCTGATAGCGCCAAAGATTTATCCAGTTCCTCTGCACTAAAATTATCTATTTGTGGTATCTGTAATGTATCCAGAAATGCATTAGATTGTGTGTTGTCTTCTTTTAACTCAGTAGAATATAAAGATTTATAGTAGTCTCTAAATATGTGAATTACATGTTTATGGTCAATAAATTTTATCTCCGTTCGTGTTTGTGATTGCACTGCGAACTTCTTGGTTGTGGATTTGTTGAGCTAAGAGCTTATTAGCTTTCTCTCCGTGTTCATAGTAATGATGACTTGATTTAAAAATGAGTTGTTCAGTTTCTTTGGTTGTTAAGAGGTTGAGCTCTGAATGCAGAGCCTGCCTTTTCCTACGAAGAGCCTCACTTGGACACCTGGGGCCTCATGCATAACGCTGTGCGGAGAATTCACACTATAACATGACGTAAGCACAAAAGCCAAAATGTGCTTACGCACAGAAAAATCCAGATGCAGGATCAGTGCAGTTCACCCACTTCCGCGTTCTTCCACTACATAAATCCCGATCAGCGTGAAAAGTAACGGTCGTGCACACGCTTGCTGTCCTGCCCCGTCTCCTCCCAGAATTACGCCTCTTTGAATATCCAAATAAATATAAATAGCCCTTAAGCTCAGTGTTCTGTGAAAAGACAATGGAAAAAGCAAGAGGGAAAATGGAAGAATTTCAGCAAATACCAAGTGGAGGCAAGGAAAAATGTACTATTTGTTGGTTTAAACAGTTGTATAAACAACAAAACGAAGCTACTGACATAGCGTGTCGGAGAAACTCGAAAGCTCAAGGTCACAAAGTCGCACAGTGTCCAAAATAAAAAAGAAATTGTCACATATCAAAGTCGCCACAAAAAGGCGAGTTGTAGCCCACCGTCTGAGTGTCATATGAAAGCTTATTAGGGTACAGACAAAAAAAGGCACACAGTAGGAAAAAAGCACGAAATGTCAACTTTAATCTCGAAATTTCCACTTTAATTACGTAGTTTATTTTATCATTAAAGTAGAACATCATAAACTTCATCTTAAAATCGTTTAATTAACCAGTTTCTCAAATCACATCGTAATTAAAGTAGAACATTAAATGCTTTGTTTTGTATTTGATCTTTTGCTCTATGTGTGTGAATCACTACGTGCTTCCACTTTCTCTTTTTCCGACAGGACACAGAATCCATTACAGTCGTGATATTACAGCTCTCTGAATAATTAAAATACTGAGATACGTGATATCTTTTTTCATGATGATAGGACTTAAAGCATGTTATTTAACAGGGGAACATGGTGTGTGATTGTGCGCGACCTTCAATGAAATTATTGTAGCAGTACTGTCGCTTTCAAACGTACTAACCTCCAATTCCTGTGCTTACTTTTCTCTCTCCAAATACCCAATCGCCACACAATCAGCTCTGTAATAGATGTTAAGCCATCTGTAAGCTTACAACGACGATTCTTGAAAACTTTTAAGGAACATTGAAATATCTTTGTAGTACATGTTTAATTATTCTATCCATCATTCCTTCCAGTGTCGCGTTAGCCCCAGAAAGAATACAGCAGAAGGACTAGGACATCCGTGAACTAGCTAGCACTGCGGAACCGTGTCCTCACATGTTTAATTATTAACAATAAAGATTATTTAAATGAAGTTAAAGTTTTATCTATACTAATAAAAGGCAAAGCCCTCACTGACTTACTGACTAACTCAGTCACTCACTCACTCATCACTAATTCTCCAACTTCCCGTGTAGGTGGAAGGCTGAAATTTGGCAGGCTCATTCCTTACAGCTTACTTACAAAAGTAAAGCAGGTTTCATTTCGAAATTCTACGCGTAACGGTCATAACTGGAACCTGCTTTCGTCCATATACTGTATACGGCCATAGCCTGCAGGTCGGTTGCTGTGTGAGGCGGAGTTGCGTCCCGCGTCATCACGCCTCCCACATAATTAAGTGCCTGCCCATATAAGGTCAGTATTCACGGGTGAAGGACTGTGCTTATGGAAATGACCTTCGATGCATGTACTCCGAGTGGCTCACGTGAACTGACTGTGAACGCAGTACGCATACAAGCATATTCATAAGTGCTGCTACTGCAGAAACAAAGCACACGGTGGAAAAAGTTAATGTCCAGCTAAAGGAAGACAGTGTGAAAAAAACTCATGCATGCAGTGTGTGATGTCTCAGATAAGAGTACCGATTTGGGTAGTGAACACTTCGATGAATGAAACCTGTTATCTTTACAACGGTTTGCAAACACGGAATGTAACTTGAACACAACACATCCTCCAAATACGAACCTGATTGAGAGAAATAATGATAATCAAATCCTTGATTAGTATTTTACTATATACAGTGCATCTGGAAAGTATTCACAGCGCATCACCTCTGCCACATTTTGTTATGTTACAGCCTTATTCCAAAATGGATTAAATTCATTTTTTTCCTCAGAATTCTACACACAACACCCCATAATGACAACGTGAAAAAAGTTTACTTGAGGTTTTTGCAAATTTATTAAAAATAAAAAAACTGAGAAATCACATGTACATAAGTATTCACAGCCTTTGCTCAATACTTTGTCGATGCATCTTTGGCAGCAATTACAGCCTCAAGTCTTTTTGAATATGATGCCAGAAGCTTGGCACACCTATCCTTGGCCAGTTTCGCCCATTCCTCTTTGCAGCACCTCTCAAGCTCCATCAGGTTGGATGGGAAGCGTCGGTGCACAGCCATTTTAATATCTCTCCAGAGATGCTCAATTGGGTTTAAGTCAGGGCTGTGGCTGGGCCATTCAAGAACAGTCACAGAGTTGTTGTGAAGCCACTCCTTTGTTATTTTAGCTGTGTGCTTAGGGTCATTGTCTTGTTGGAAGGTAAACCTTCGGCCCAATCTGAGGTCCTTAGCACTCTGGAGAAGGTTTTTGTCCAGGATATCCCTGTACTTGGCCGCATTCATCTTTCCCTCGATTGCAACCAGTCGTCCTGTCCTTGCAGCTGAAAAACACCCCCACAACATGATGCTGCCACCGCCATGCTTCACTGTGGGGACTGTATTGGACAAGTGATGAGCAGTGCCAGGTTGTCTCCACACATACCGCTTAAAATTAAGGCCAAAAAGTTCTATCTTGGTCTCATCAGACCAGAGAATCTTCAGGTGTCTTTTAGCAAACTCCATGCGGGAATTAGGGCGAAACACGTGTCACGTACTCTTTGCATTATTTGACAGTAAAACTATTTCAACCACTCTATGAACTTCTTCTCTCAACTGAAAGAGGGCACCATGGCGGATGTTAGCCGACTTGCTGAACAACCACAGGTGTTACCTGGTAGGTAACCACCCATACAATCAGATTGTGATTCAGACTACGAATGCATTGAATATATATATACATATATGTATGTGTGTATATATATATGTATGTATGTATGTGTGTATATATATATGTATGTGTGTATATAATATGTGTGTATATGTATATATATGTTTATATGTGTGTGTGTGTGTATATATATATTTATATATATGACAGCAACACTCATAACAGTGACAAAACAATTACATTGACAATCATGTTACGTTATTTTTAAAATGTTTCCTTTTCTTTTCATTACTTCTTTAATACGCTACTTCTCCGCTGCAGAGCACGGGTATTTTGCTATGTGTATATATATATGTAGATATGTGTATATATATGTATATATATATATGTATATATGTATATATATGTAGATGTGTGTGTATATATATATATGTGTATATGTAGATATGTATGTATATGTTGTGAACCTCGCCCCGGACACAGACAGGCAGACACGTTAATGTCACCCACAATCACTGGTTTATTTTCCATTTCTCTTACAATTCAGCTCACCAAACCCCCCTCAGTCCAGGCCACTCCAATGCCTTCTCTTTTCTTCTTCTCTTTTTCTCTCTCTCTTTCTCTCTCTCTCTCTCTCTTTTCTTCTGACCGCCTCCTTCCTCCTCCAGACGTTGCCACTCTTCCACCCGACTCTTGTCAATGACTGGAGGGAGGCGGCCCCTTTTATAGGAACCCGGATGCTTCCCGGCAATCTCCCGCTGACACACCCCCGTGTGGCGGAAGTGCCGGCTGCGCACCCGGAAGCAGTCCGGGTGTCCCCTGTCGTCTTCCCCCAGGCACTTCCTGGTGTGGTGGAAGTGCCGGGTTCCCGGGATAATCAGGCACTGGGGCGCCGCCTGGCGGTGGCCACGGGTCCCTACAGGGCTGGGCTTCCAAGCCCTCTACCCGAGGCCTCCAGTATAACCAGGACGGACGCCCTCTCTCGGTCTGGAGGAGGCACAAGCCCTCCTCTCGTCCTCCTGGGCGTCCCGTCCGGACTCCAGCCCCGGCCGGGGACCACAATGTATATATGTATATGTATAAGTATATATGTTTATGTGTGTGTGTGTGTGTGTGTATATATATATATATATATATGACAGCAACACTCATAATAGTCACAAAACAATTACATTGACAATCATGTTACGTTATTTGTAAAATGTTCCCTTTTCTTTTTCATAACTTCTTTAACACACTACTTCTCCGCTGCGAAGCGCGGGTATTTTGCTAGTCTATATAATTAAATCAACATATTTTGCTGCATTTCATCTTAAAAATGATATTGTCATCATATATAAATAAGCGCTTTATAAAGTGGCGCAGGTTGTGCAATATTATAACTGTAGTGCAAGGTTACAGCGAGGTGATTGTACTTATAAGTACAGACAGTTCTACAAGGAGCACTTGATGGACTGATTGTCAGTTTAAAGTTCTTGGGATGAAACTGTTTCTGAACCACGAGGTCCATACAGGAAAGTCTCTGAAGTGTTTTGCCGTGGCTGAGGCAGCGAGTGCTTGATGCTGTATACTGATAATTCTCTTTCGGATCAGCTGCTGCTGTGATTCCCCACTCAGATACAGTGATAGAAATACTCCAAGTGGTGCAGTGAGAGGAATATGGAAAAAGATGATCCGCTATGGCAACCCCTAACGGGGGCAGCTGAAAGAAGAAAAAAAAGGTGCAGTGAGAGTAACAACGCTAAAGCAGTTATGGTATTTGGAATACTATGGCTATTCCCTGGACCATTATACAAGTTAATTACAATCCGATGCATTACACTAATAAACAATATGCGGTTAGTTTCAGTGTATTTATAAAGCTGCGGAAGGAATGTGAATCTAAGAAATAAAGAGTAACCACACAGGAACAGTAGCACTGCTTTGACGCTGGGTGCCGCCAGTCTGCAAAACTGAGCGGAGAACTTGTGTACGACAGGGTATGAAGTACCGTGAAAAAGTGCATGGCTTTACGCCAAGTGTAGGTTTTATACATCGCGATTTGAACGTGGAAACGTTCTTATGCAACATTTCTGTGCGTATGCACCGTTTATGCATGAGGCCCCTGGCATGTTCTTGATCTATTCTAATAATTTCGCTGGTTAGCTCTGATACCTTCTTGGTTTCTAATTTATTTCTGTGGGAAAGATATGAAATATGGAGACATTAATTCTGAAGTTTTTATATCATTTTGTAGTCTTAACTGGAAGTGACACAGCTTTAACCTTAATTTCCAATTTTCCTACGAGTTATTGCCATGCAGCATATTGTGACATTGGTAATTATAATTATAAGGATTAAAAGGACAGATTAGATATAGCTTGCTCTCTTTCTCTCCCCCCTTATCCCCCCACCCCCCATTTTGCCTCCCCACGTGAGGCTGGACTCCACTTCACAAAGTCCCAGTCCTCTGACATCCTTAGGGAAAGACGTCCAAAACAAAAAAGGCCCCCAGCAACGGCGTTTGAGGATTAAAATGCAGAGATATCTATTGCCAATAAAGTCTAAATACTATAAGCATAAAATTATAATCTTAAACAGTCTTGAAATATTAAGACAGTAAACCCAGGGTATGGTGTTAAAAAGTGGCCCTGGATAAGCATAGGAAACCCTAATGCAATAATAACAATAACAATAAACCAAGGGTATAATGTTAAACAGTCTCCTTTAGAATAGTAAAAAAAAAACCCAAACTACTTCAATTTCTTCCACATATACGCATATAATTGTAATTAACAGATAAACAAAAATTGGACGAGAAGAGAAAAGGATGTATAATTATGGTACTCGTATCGTTGCAAGCGGATCAGACAGCAGGTAATATCTTCTTGCCATGCCATGACAGGATGCGACTCACTATTGTATTTCAAAAAAGTGCCTGGATCAGCTTTCTTAACTCCTTTTCTGCTTCCTCCATGGTGGAGAAGATGTAATATTTGTCTTGAATATCCACTTTCAGTTTGGCAGGATACAAGAGACTATATCTGATATCGGCTTTCCGTAACCGCTGTTTAATGTTGTAAAAAGCTACATGTTTAGCAGCTGTTTAGAGTGAGAAATCAGGGAAAATACGAACATGGTTATTTTAAAATATAATCTCTTGTTTCTGTCTGAGAAGTGCAATTACATTAAGCTTAAACTGTAATCTCTCGAAGCGGACATTTAGAGTCCTAGATTTAGAGTTATTTGATTCACATATGTGATAAGCTGCCACTATTTCAATATCTGATTTAAAGTCCTCTCCAATTATTTTTGAGAATAGTTCAGCTATGAGTTTCACTGGGTTTGGTCTTTCACGATTCCCTGGTAGACCTTCGACTCTAATATTATTCCTTCTGCATCCATCCAGGGCCGCAAGTCTGTCCCCGAGTTTTTTGCATTCAGAATTCGCAGCTATAGCTTTTCCATCACCGGTAGCTGCCAAATGTTCCGCTGTTTCAATTCGAGTCGTGAATGTCTGTTTAACATCTTCCAGCTGTTCGTCAAGTTCTCTCAGTTTAGATGCATTTTCCTGAATGTGTTCCTAAATTTTTCCCAGCATACCTTTAAATGTTGCATCAAAACGATTATTTATACATTTTTCCAAGTCTTTATTATCCTGCCGCAGCTCTTGCAGTTCCAGCCGCAGCTTTTCATTTGTCTTTAGCAAGCCATTTCTTTCTTTCTTCATACTGTATTTTTCTGAATGTCTTTCTTGAGCTCATTTATGGCCGTGGCCACTGTTGCGATCATTTCCTTCAGTTCGGACAAATTGTTTTGGCTTTCATGCTCTGCGGGTGAAATAGCAACTCCCATTACAACTGTTGCTTCTGGCTCACAAGGAGTAGAGAAACACGCGGACTGCAAGACCATTTCTAGTTTCAAGTGATCTTCTGGAATCGGTGAGCTATCGTGACCTGCATCACTTGCACATTCGCTCCCATTTTCGCTCTGGACTGGAGATGATGCTGTGGAGCGGGGTCCTGGGAAGTCTGTCCTTTCGCCTGCCTGTTCCAGGTCAGTCTCTGAAAGGCCATACCTTGCACTTGGGCTTGATGCCTGTCTAGACTTGGGTGTAGCTTTAGGTTTCTCTTCCATTTCTTTCTGACCCCCTTTCTTGTTACTCATGTTTATATACTGTAGTAGTACAAACTCCTCGGGTTGGGTAAATACAGGATACCTGCCTTGATACTCTTCAATTCCCTTTGTGAATTCCTGGATAATGTTGTACCCTAAGAGTAATTTTGCTGGTCTGATCACTCCTGTAAGGATTCAGAACTATTCCAATTGGAATTTGTGAAATTTACGGTGGTTCATTTAGTACCAGAGCCAAAGAAACAGCCTTGTAGAACTTTCCAGAGTGAGAAACATTAATCACTTTCTTCTGATCTCTTCATGAATTTTCTTTGACTTTGACATTATTTGCTTTTTGAATCTTTGTACTGGCAGCTTCATTCTAATTGTAATTGTCGAAATAATGCATGTTAATTTTGAGCACAGTTGGATTACTGTAATTATCCCTTTAGAAAGGTTAATTTAGCCTGCGGAAAACTACTTAATCTGACAGTACCTGTTTGTGTTGGATACATTTGTTTATTAGATTAAAAATATACAGTATGTAAAATGTGTGCCTTTATTGAATATTACATTTTCCTGACAAAATTAAATAAGAGAGAAAATCAGGAAGAGGAAAAATACTTATTTATTGCACTGTAAGTATATTTCATGACAACTTAAACTCAACAGCATTTTACATGATCAGATATGCATCTACTTATTTTTCTGCTCATTTTTACAGTTGTGGTACAGTTTAAGCTGATATGTGGCCTGGGTTCAGATGACCTATTTAAGTCTACTGTATTCATTGTTTTTAGTTAACATTGTTGTTCGTTTGGCTTCTTTTTGCTACAGTATTTTCTTTTTGTGTTTTGTATTTTGTAGGTGCTTCTCCAAGAGGTGGGGCCACCTACCCATCACTGAAGGTGACTATCAAACAGTCCTTTGCGATTCATTTAATGTGCTTATGGGATGGTGAGTTTTCCTTTCTTTTTGTTCTTTTTTGGATTATTTCCGATCTTCCAGACTTCTGTTACATTTTATTTTATTTCTCTACCATTCTCTTGGATGAAAAAAACAAACATAAAACATTAACCAATTGTTTATTGCGGCAGAAGGCTGGGTCCCATGCCCGGTCGGGACACCCCTTAGACACTGGATCCGGGGGAGCAGCCATGGGATGCACACTACGTCCCCCGGAACACTTGGTGGCAGCCCCCCTGGGTTGCATCGGGGCCAATATTTTGGAACACCGGAGCTCATTCCTGTTGGGGAGCTGCACGGCCTAACGAGCCCGTCTGGCCAGTAACACAGCCACACCCGGAGGTGCAGCCGGAAGTAGATCAATGAGAACCTGCAGCACTTCCAGGTGGGCTATAAAAGGAGCCAACAGTCACCACTATGAGTGCCAGAGTCGGGAGGAGGAGAAAGACAAAGCTGCCTTGGAGGAGTGGAGGAGAAAGAAGAGTGTTTTGTGGTGGTGTTTTGCTTTGTGCTTTTGTGTTTTTTGGGACAGTGTTAAGGCTGAGGGACGCGGGGAAGATGTGGCCCCCAGCTGAAGAAAATAAATCTTTTTGTTTCATTTTTACGTGCCTCCATTGTCAGTCTGTGTCGGGTCGACGCCTATATAGTGCCTTTGCCACAATATCTAATGTCATAAGTCACCTTAGAAAAAAGTGTAAATATAAATAAGTAAATGTTGATGTTGATATCGTATTGGGATTATATTTGCCACTGGGTTTACTTCTTTTGATGGCCTTGCCTTCTGTGCCTTTTGTGGTCTTTGTAATTTATTGTTGTTACAGAGCATTTTTTAAAATAAATCTTTCATTTATAAAGATGCCCCATTTGCTCTTTCTGTGACTAACTAACTTGATGGCTTCCCTGCTCTAGTGGGCATCTGGAGTCATTTTTGGAACTTATTGTACTCAGAAACTCGTAGTTCACAACATAAGCAATATGAAATAATTGACTGAAGAGATTTAAAATTATAAGCTCAAAATTTACATTCCCAGTAGTTAGTCACTTCACTCAACACTGGATACTCGCTGTGGCTCCATGCACATTTTCACTGTAGCATAGAACAAAACCTTCTTATAAAGACATATTACTAAAGATCCTGTAGTTCTTGAAAAAGTAGATTATGCAAGAGGTTGTAGGAATTTATGGAGTTCATGTTAAATCCAAGGAATCGGTGAAACACTAGTCATTAATACACTCTGTTCTTATGTCTAACCTTGTCCTGATCTTGTTTGTTTTTTTCTCTCTAAATTTATCTTAGGAAGGAATAACTCATTCCATTACGTCATGCTGGAAGATCTAAAAGTCTGTTTATTACCAAACAAGAAACCGAAGCTTACTTCAACAAAAGCTTGAGACATCTTACCTTTGTCTCTTTTGGAATCCAATATGCAGTATGTAGTGTGCAATACCAGCATCAACAGAGTTGTGAAAACTGCTCTCATTTTGACACTGATTCACTTGCTAATAAGCACTGTGATTCAATCTGTTTTTATAAACTCAGTTATTGCACCACCCTCTCAGTTATTTTCTTTGAATAATTAACTAAAACTGAACCAAGCCAATGGCCAGAAAAGCTGAAACAGCAAAAAGTCAACAGTCTCTGGGCTTAACAAAGATGTTTGTCATCCTTCTTGCCCCTTTTTGGGCAAATCAGCATTTAGTAAAGGATCACATTGCTAACAAATGTAATTTCTTGTAACACTTGTGAGTTGTTTTCCCGTTAAAGGAGGTTATGGTTCAAGTATGGGTAATATTTTTCAATACAAACATTGTTATCAGATGCTGAAGTAAAGCTAACAAGGTAAATAAAGTAAAAATAT
>JANRMT010062857.1:19323770-19345701 GCA_026402145.1 Polypterus bichir lapradei | reverse complement strand
ATACATACACACATATATACATATATGTATGTCTGTATATATATATGTATGTGTGTATATATATATGTATGTATGTGTGTATGTATGTATATATATATATATGTAGATATGTATACTGTATATATATGTGTATATATGTGTAGATATGTATGTGTATATATATGTGTATATGTATATATGTAGATATGTATGTATATGTATATATATGTTTATGTGTGTGTGTGTATATATATATATATATATATATATGACAGCAACACTCATAATAGTCACAAAACAATTACATTGACAATCATGTTACGTTATTTTTAAAATGTTTCCTTTTCTTTTCATTACTTCTTTAATACACTACTTCTCCGCTGCGAAGCGCGGGTATTTTGCTATGTGTATATATATATATGTATATATGTATATATATGTAGATGTGTGTGTGTATATATATATATATATATATATATACTGTATATATATGTGTTTATGTAGATATGTATGTATATTTATATATGTATATGTATATATATGTTTATGTGTGTGTGTGTGTGTGTGTGTGTATGTGTATATATATATATATATGACAGCAACGCTCATAATACTCACAAAACAATTAAATTGACAATCATGTTACGTTATTTTTAAAATGTTCCCTTTTCTTTTTCATAACTTCTTTAACACACTACTTCTCCGCTGCGAAGCGCGGGTATTTTGCTAGTCTATATAATTAAATCAACATATTTTGCTGCATTTCATCTTAAAAATGATATCGTCATCATATATAAATACGTGCTTTATAAAGTGCCGCAGGTTGTGCAATATTATAACTGTAGTGCAAGGTTACAGTGAGGTGATTGTACTTATAAGTACAGACAGTTCTACAAGGAGCACTTGATGGACTGATTGTCAGTTTAAAGTTCTTGGGATGAAACTGTTTCTGAACCACAGTTCATATAGGTGGTTACATACAGGTCCATACAGGAAAGTCTCTGAAGTGTTTTGCCGTGGCTGAGGCAGTGAGTGCTTGATGCTGTATACCGATAATTCTCTTTCGGATCAGCTGCTGCTGTGATTCCCCACTCAGATACAATGATAGAAATACTCCAAGTGGTGCAGTGAGAGGAATATGGAAAAAGATGATCCGCTATGGCAACCCTTAACGGGAGCAGCTGAAAGAAGAAAAAAAAGGTGCAGTGAGAGTAACAACGCTAAACCAGTTATGGTATATGGAATACTATGGCTATTCCCTCGACCATTATACAAGTTAATTACAACCAGATGCATTACACTAATAAACAATATGCGGTTAGTTTCAGTGTATTTATAAAGCCGCGAAAGGAATGAGAATCTAAGAAATAAAGAGTAACCACACAGGAACAGTTGCTTTGACGCTGGGTGCCGCCAGTCTGCAAAACTGAGCGGAGAACTTGTGTACGACAGGGTATGAAGTATCGTGAAAAAGTGCATGGCTTTACGCCAAGTGTAGGTTTTATACATCGCGATTTGAACGTGGAAACGTTCTTGTGCAACATTTCTGTGCGTACGCACCGTTTATGCATGAGGACCCTGGCATGTTCTTGATCTATTCCAGTAATTTCGCTGGTTAGCTCTGATACCTTCTTGGTTTCTAATTTATTTCTGTGGGAAAGATATGAAATATGGAGACATTGATTCTGAAGTTTTTATATCATTTTGTAGTCTTAACTGGAAGTGAGACAGCTTTAACCTTAATTTCCAATTTTCCTACGAGTTATTGCCATGCAGCATATTGTGACATTGGTAATTATAATTATAAGGATTAAAAGGACAGATTAGATATAGCTTGCTCTCTTTCTCTCCCCCTTTATGCCGCCAACACCCATTTTGCCTCCCCACATGAGGCTGGACCCCATTTCACAAAGTCCCAGTCCGCTGACATCCTTAGGGAAAGAGCACGTCCAAAACAAAAAAGGCCCCCAGCAACGGCATTTGAGCATTAAAATGCAGAGATATCTATTGCCAATAAAGTCTAAATACTATAAGCATAAAATATAATCTTAAACAGTCTTGAAATATTAAGACAGTAAACCCAGGGTATGGTGTTAAAAAGTGGCCCTGGATAAGCATAGTAAACCCTAATGCAATAATAACAATAACAATAAACCAAGGGTATAATGTTAAACAGTTTCCTTTAGAATAGTAAAAAAAAACCCAAACGACTTTAATTTCTTCCACATATACACATATAATTGTAATTAACAGATAAACAAAAATTGGACGAGAAGAGAAAAGGATGTATAATTATGGTACTCGTATCGTTGCAAGCGGATCAGACAGCAGGTAATATCTTCTTGCCATGCCATGACAGGATGCGACTCACTATTGTATTTCAAAAAAGTGTTTGGATCAGCTTTCTTAACTCCTTTTCTGCTTCCTCCATGGTGGAGAATATGTAATATTTGTCTTGAATATCCACTTTCAGTTTGGCAGGATACAAGAGGCTATATCTGATATCGGCTTTCCGTAACCGCTGTTTAATGTTGTAAAAGCTACATGTTTAGCTGCTGTTTAGGGTGAGAAATCAGGGAAAATACGAACGTGGTTATTTTCAAATATAATCTCTTCTTTCTGTCTGAGAAGTGCCATTACATTAAGCTTAAACTGTAATCTCTCGAAGCGGACAATTAAAGTCCTAGGTTTAGAGTTATTTGATCTACGTATGCGATAAGCTGCCACAATCTCAGTATCTGATTTAAAGTCTTCTCCAATTATTTTTGAGAATAGTTCAGCTACGAGTTTCACTGGGTTTGGACTTTCACGATTCTCAGGTAGACCTTCGATTCTATTATTCCTTCTGCATCCACCCAGAGCCGCAAGTCTGTCTCCGAGTTTTTTGCATTCAGAATTCGCAGCTATATCTTTTCCATCGCCGGTAGATGCCAAATGTTCTGCTGTTTCAATTCGAGTCATGAATGTCTGTTTAACATCTTCCAGCTGTTCGTCAAGTTCTCTCAGTTTAGATGCATTTTCCTGAATGTGTTCCTAAATTTTTCTCAGCATACCTTTAAATGTTGCATCAAAACGATTATTTTTACATTTTTCCAAGTCTTTATTATCCTGCCGCAGCTCTTGCAGCTCCAGCCACAGCTTTTCATTTGTCTTTAGCAAGCCATTTCTTTCTTTCTTCATACTGTATTTTTCTGAATGTCTTTCTTGAGCTCATTAATGGCCGTGGCCACTGTTGCGATCATTTCCTTCAGTTCAGACAAATTGTTTTGGCTTTCATGCTCTGCAGGTGAAATAGCAACTCCCGTTACAACTGTTGCTTCTGGCTCACACGGAGTAGAGGAACGCGCGGACTTCAAGACCATTTCTAGTTTCAAGTGATCTTCTGGAATCGGTGAGCTATCGTGACCTGCATCACTTGCACCTTCGCTCCCATTTTCGCTCTGGACTGGAGATGATGCAGTGGAGAGGGATCCTGGGAAGTCTGTGCTTTCGCCTGCCTGTTCCAGGTCAGTCTCTGAAAGGCCATACCTTGCACTTGGGCTTGATGCCTGTCTAGACTTGGGTGTAGCTTTAGGTTTCTTTTCCATTTCTTTCTGACCCCCTTTCTTGTTACTCATGTTTATATACTGTAGTAGAAACTCCTCGGGTTGGGTAAATACAGGATACCTCGGGATTATATTCAAATTTCTGTAAAGAAAATATATAGTGAGTCTTAATTGATTAGAGTTATCAATTCAAAAAAAGTGCCTGTTGTTATAGTTGCTGTGGAGGAAAGGGGTGTGACCAAGG
This sequence comes from Polypterus bichir lapradei, assembly GCA_026402145.1. Lineage (NCBI taxonomy): Eukaryota > Metazoa > Chordata > Cladistia > Polypteriformes > Polypteridae > Polypterus > Polypterus bichir. Next base: position 19,341,933 of record JANRMT010062857.1, on the reverse strand, counting down.
GGCTGGTGTTAGGTCTCTGGTAGGGAAGGTTCTGGAATTAAAGGCAGAGTTAGGCAGTCTTCTGTTCGGAAGGTCAGGAGGAGAGAGAGAAAAGGTGTTAGTGCATCCCATTTACTCCTGTTCCGGCATATCACGTTCAACCAAGCCCATTGACTGCCTCGCATGCGCTCGTATATATGTATGTATATCTTATATATAAATGTCTACGTTTGGAAGTGTGTGTGTCTGTCCGACCCGGAAGTGAGAGGTGAAGTCGGGGTAAGGGCTCTGCCTCCAAGGAAACAGACAACTTGCTTAGCCTTTAATAATACAAGCGAGGCCAGCAAAGCATCCTCATACCACCACACTAACACCACCATAAATGGCAGATGGGCATTAATACATCCCTTGGTCAGCAGTGATTCCTGCCTTGATACTCTTCAATTCCCTTTGTGAATTCCTGGATAATGTTGTACCTTTAGAGTAATTTTGCTTGTCTGATCACTCCTTTAAGGATTCAGCACTATTCCAAATGGAATTTCTGAAATTTACTGTGGTTTATTTAGTACCAGAGCCAAAGAAACAGCCTTGTAGAACTTTCCAGAATAAGAAATATTAATCACTTTCTTCTGATCTCTTCATTAATTTTCTTTGACTTTGACATTATTTGCTTTGTACTGGCAACTTCATTCTAATTGTAATTGTCGAAATAATGCATGTTAGTTTTGAGCACAGTTGGATTACTGTAATTATCCCTTTAGAAAGGTTAATTTAGCTTGCAGAAAACTACTTAATCTGGCAGTGCCTGTTTGTGTTGGATACATTTGTTTATTAGATTAAAAATATATGTAAAACGTGTGCCTTTATTGAATATTACATTTTCCTAACAAAATTAAATAAGAGAGAAAATCAGGAAGAGGACAAACACTTATTTATTGCACTGTAAGTATATTTCATGACAACCTAAACTCAACAGCATTTTACATGATCAGATATGCATCTACTTATTTTTCTGCTCATTTTTACAGTTGTGGTACAGTTTAAGCTGATATGTGGCCTGGGTTCAGATGACCCATTTAAGTCTACTGTATTCATTGTTTTTAGTTAACATTGTTGTTCGTTTGGCTTCTTTTTGCTACAGTATTTTCTTTTTGTGTTTTGTATTTTGTGGGTGCTTCTCCAAGAGGTGGGGCCACCTACCCATCACTGAAGGGGACTGTCAAACAGTCCTTTGCGATTCATTTAATGTGCTTATGGGATGGGGAGTTTTCCTTTCTTTTTGTTCTTTTTTGGATTATTTCCGATCTTCCAGACTTTTGTTACATTTTATTTTATTTCTCTACCATTCTCTTGGATGGATGAAAAAAACAAACAAAAAACAATAATTAATTGTATATTGTGGCAGAAGGCCGGGTCCCATGCCCGGTCGGAACGCCCCTTTGACACTGGATCCAGGGGAGCAGCCATGGGATGCACAATATGTCCCCCGGAACACTTGGTGGCAGCAGCCCTGGGTTGCATCGGGGCCAATATTTTGGAGCACCGTAGTTCATTCCTGTTGGGCTCCGTGGCCACCGCCAAGGGGAGCTGCATGGCCTAACGAGCCCGTCTGGCCGGTCACACAGCCACACCCAGAGGTGCAGCCGGAAGTAGATCAACAAGCACCTGCAGCACTTCCGGGTGGGCTATAAAAGGAACCGACAGTCACCACTATGAGTGCCAGAGTCGGGAGGAGGAGGAGGAGGACAAAGCTGCCTTGGAGGAGTGGAGGAGAAAGAAGAGTGTTTAGTGGTGGTGTTTTGCTTTGTGCTTTTGTGTTTTTTGGGACAGTGTTAAGGCTGAGGGACGCGGGGAAGACGTGGCCCCCAGCTGAAGAAAATAAATCTTTTTGTTTCATTTTTACGTGCCTCCATTGTCAGTCTGTGTCGGGTCGACGCCTATATAGTGCCTTTGCCACAATATCTGATGTCGTAAGTCACCTTAGAAAAAAGTGTAAATATAAATAAGTAAATGTTGATGTTGATATCGTATTGGGATTATATTTGCCACTGGGATTGCTTATTTTGATGGTCTTGCCTTCTGTGCCTTTTGTGGTCTTTGTAATTTATTGTTGTTACAGAGCATTTTTTAAAAGAAATCTTTCATTTATAAAGATGCCCCATTTGCCCTTTCTGTGACTAACTAACTTGATGGCTTCCCTGCTCTAGTGGGCATCTGGAGTCATTTTTGGAACTTATTGTACTCAGAAACTCCTAGTTCACAACATAAGCAATACGAAATAAGTGACTGAAGAGATTTAAAATTATAAGCTCAAAATTTACATTCCCAGTAGTTAGTCACTTCACTCAACACTGGATACTCGCTGTTGCTCCATGCACCTTTTCACTGTAGCATAGAAAAAAACCTTCTTATAAAGACATATTACCAAATATCCTGTAGTTCTTGAAAAAGTAGATAATGCAAGAGGTTGTAGGAATTTATGGAGTTCATGTTAAATCCAAGGAATCGGTGAAACACTAGTCATTAATACACTCTGTTCTTATGTCTAACCTTGTCCTCATCTTGTTTGTTTTTTTCTCTCTAAATTTATCTTAGGAAGGAATAACTCATTCCATTACGTCATGCTGGTAGATCTAAAAGTCTGTTTATTACCAAACAAGAAACAGAAGCTTACTTCAACAAAAGCTTGAGACATCTTACCTTTGTCTCTTCTGGAATCCAATATGCAGTATGTAGTGTGCAATACCAGCATCAACAGAGTTGTGAAAACTGCTCTCATTTTGGCACTGATTCACTTGATAATAAGCACTGTGATTCAATCTGTTTTTATAAACTCAGTTATTGCACCACACTCACAGTTATTTTCTTTGAATAATTAACTAAAACTGAACCAAGCCAATGGCCAGAAAAGCTGAAACAGCAAAAAGTCAACAGTCTCTGGGCTTAACAAAGATGTTTGTCATCCTTCTTGCCCCTTTTTGGGCAAATTAGCATTTAGTAAAGGATCACATTGCTAACAAATGTAATTTCTTGTAACACTTGTGAGTTGTTTTCCCGTTAAAGGAGGTTATGGTTCAAGTATGGGTAATATTTTTCAATACAAACATTGCTATCAGATGCTGAAGTAAAGCTAACAAGGTAAATAAAGTAAAAATATGTGACTTTCAAATTCTATCAAAAGTGGATACCTCTGCACAGATGTTCATTGAGTTAAAAATTAACAACAAATTATGCTTAATGGCATGTATGTAAACACACACTTGCTGGAGCATGCACAGGTGGGTGACGTTCTTCGCCGGTTACTTGATCGAATTGTACAATCAGAGTCTCCTGTGTACAATTCCAGACCCGAAATAAGGTTACATTTGATACATATGTACAGTATGCTTTTTACATGGGTCTGACCCAAGATTAAAGGAAAACATAGCCTCAAAAAATTTCTGGTTGTTTCTGTACCTATCGTTTAATACAGCCAGCTAGCCCCTGACAAAACAGTTGAAGGAGATCCAAAGGTGCTTCTGTTTCTTTTGCACGATTATGTCATTGAAAATGGTGTAAGGCCCGCCACCAGATGGGGCCCTCAAAACATGAACGATTAGCATCAGACTGGAATTGGCTAAAATAGTAGCGTGACTCTGGAGAAGTAATTCAATTTGGTTAAAAAAGTCCTCAACAGAAAGTGTACCAGTGGGGGGGTTAGGGAAAAAACACTGGGATTGAGAGAATTGGCATGTAATTCTAGCTGGACTAGATTCTTAGGATTCAAAGTGCTCACAAAACTGTCTAATATTTGCTGAAGGATATTGTGTATATTATTAAAAACTTCGGTGAATGAATCAAGTTTATAGGCTTCCGAAAAACTGAAACGGTGTCTAATCTCGATATTTTTAAATTCTGTATGCTCAGTTATAGACAAATTATTTAATCTAGAGGTAGAGGGCGGCAGGGAGCTTACTGCCAGCTCTGGAGATGAAGGATTTGCCGTATTGCGAGGTAGATGGCTGTGGAGAGTTAGCGTCAACACTCAAGTTTGCCCCGGATGGATTAGTCACTCCAGCTCCTGTCTGAGGATGTGAGGCTGAATTATCCTTATTTGTACCTGAGGTAGAAGGTTGTGGGGATTTTACATTCGTGACTAAGGCACTAGGCTGTTGTGAAGGACATGGATCTGAAGACGTTCTGGCCTCAGAATAGGTATTATTCAATTGCTCCAGCAAAGCATTAAAGACGTCAATTTTATCAGAATTTAGAACCAGGAGTGAATTATTAAGGATGTCAAAATTGTCGATCAGTTGTGTAACTGGGTATGGTGCTTGAAAAATTTGAGGAGATTGCGACGGTACGAGGATTTTAGGGGGCTTTATAGAATATTCAAGGTTATCAGACATCTCTTTTAATAGTGTCAGGTTTTCACTGGATGGTATTTTCCTACCTTTAGCCCCTGCAAGATGTTCACATTTGCTCTCGCTATCGGTATCACTGCCGCTGCTGCTGGTGTTGCCGCTATACCTGTTTTCTGGCATGACCTAAATTTAATCAAAGGTTGCAGTTATGAACACAGAATATAACAATTTGCAGTCAATGTTATTTTAAAGAAAAAAAAAAAGTAATACAAAACCTATCCTTTAATCTTGGGTCAGACCCATGTAAAAAGCAAACATATGTATCAAATGTAACTTCATTTCGGGTCTGGAATTGTACAGAGGAGACTCTGATTTTACAATTCGATCCAGTAACCAGTGAAGAACGTCAGCCACCTGTGCACGCTCCAGTCTTTCTTGGCGTCTCTGCTTGTTGTAATGACGAAGGGAATATCGGGGTGAATAATGGATTCTACGCCGAGGCCCATAGTCGGAATGAGCCGTTGATGGCAAAGGGGTCTGCAGGAGGGCTGAACATTAGCTGTAATTAGAGGGCATCAGTAACAGCGGAGGAGAATGCAGGAGACTCGAATGAAGGCTGAGCTCAGAGGGTACAGGAGAATGCTGAAAGCTGCTCTCAGAGGAAAGCGGGGCTTGCATGGTCTGTGGGTTCTGCCAGTTTTGGTAGATTGATAGATTTTCTGAACCATCCAGCACTTGTGTTAAAACACCCGGTGGACTGGGATCTGGAGATAAAGTTTGACCTTCTCAGTTAAAGACATCTTTTCACAACATCTGGAGCTATGTATACAACCTATGTTTCTTTGATAAACTGAAACCTAAATTGACACTTACTGCGATTGGACAGATCAGGAGAAGCCCTTTGAGAAGCTGTTTCAGATTGTAAAGAATTGTCGTCTAGAAAACAAAATGCATGTGCTCTTTAAAACAACATTTTCCCTTTCCGGTGCACGTAGAAGCTCAAACAAAATGATCTGATATTAGTTTCAAGGTAACCCTCTCACCACCGGGAAGTCTTATAATAGCTCTGTCTGAATGTCGCTGCATTTGATACATAAGCAAATAAATGGCTTGCAACATCTATTTATATGATATATAGATTTTCATTTTTAAAACAACCTTTATTAATGTATCACGACAAATTTCTTTTAGTAAATGTGTGCCCTTTGGCCCCATTTTAAACTGACAGCTGTGTAATGGATCGGTGTCTGACCAAAGGCTTATATCTAAACACCTATATACTGAAAAGAACGGTATTTTTTAAAAGCCGTCTTTGTAAAAAGGAGATCTCTTTAAGCAGGTGTGTACCCCCCGATTGACTATCTTTAAGATCTTATGTCAGCAAAATGTTTGAGCAGGGCACACACCTGGCTCCACTGAAGTGGAAATCGCCCCTCCTGGCCTCTGGCATCCAGAGAGGGGTCAACGTCTGCTTTTGAAGGAGCTGAAAATGACTTCAGTTTTCATGGAGTGGCAAAGAGTGCTTAAAACAGCTTTTTCTACCACCAGAATGGCCGAGTGGTTAAGGTGTTGGACTTAAGATCTAATGGGCAAATACCAGCATGGGTTCTATCCCCACTTCTGGTAGCTAGTTATTCAAGCGTGTCCGTTCACTCTGTGTGTGTCTGGGTACAGTTCTCACCTTTTAGAAAGTTAAGCAAATTGCTTCCGCAATGTGGATCCTTAGCTCTGCTGAAAATACATAAATGTACTTGATTATTTAAAATGTGGGGTATTTGATAGAAAAAGGTTTGTTTTAGATAGATTTTTATATAAATTATAATTATAAAGCAAAGGATTGTTTTTTTATACGTGATTTAAAAGGTAACTGTTGTATACTGTTTACCTCTGTGTGATTTTTAAAAGGCTTATATCAAACTAGTTATCTCGTGCTTTCACACAATACCTAAAACCCTTTACATTCAAAAGTTAAAAAACACAAAACATGCTTTCTCCGCGAAGGATCCCACAGCAGCAGGGGATGGGGGGGGCAGGAGCGTGCACACAGATGCATGCAGGAAATCATGCGTAGGGCCTCACACAGTGGGGTACCTGTCAGCTTTGAGCTATACAGGCATATGCCTGTTCATACACGCGACCGTGGGCAGGGCCTGTCAGCTTCGAGCTCATGTGTCAGCGTGTAGAGAGAGCAGGCAAGTGCCTTTCTGTGAGAGGGGAAGGCTTTTTCATTGCAGAGGCTGTCAGCCTGCCTTTCTATGAAATGGGAGAATCAGTTGCTGAAAGCTTGCCTTTCTGAGAGAGGATTTTCTGTGAGATGGTGAAAAGGCTGATTTACTGCAGGACCTGTAAAAGGATTTAGATAAAAACTTTGTTACAAATTATAAAGCAAAGGTTAGATAGATATTTTAATCTTGTGATAATATTAAAATAATAGATAGATGCAGGGGCATGATCCAACACAGTATATGCAGGAACATGTTTGGACAGGTCGATAAGGCCTCGGGATCATGGCAAGGCCGTTCTTTTGATATAAAGGGCCTCTGGAGAAGGGGCAGGGAAGGGGATTGCCAGCCAACAAACAGGTGTTGACAGACCGGGGGACAATGAAGAGGCAGCATCCGTCAAACTGCTCTTGACACAAACCCTGAACCAATCAGGCGGGTGGGGGTGAATTAAGTGGGGATCAACACCCATCAAACTGCTCTTGACACAAACCATGGCCAATCAGGTGGAGGGGGAGGGATTAAGGAGGGTCGGGGACAGGCTGTAATATTCCAATCAACCGACAAGGGGTGGGCGCATCATTTAAATCCACCGATCAGAGGAAAGGGACGGGGCCATCAAGTCATCAATCATCTTTGATTGACATTTTGACAGATACCTCCTGACATAATATTACGGTAGTCTATTCCCATCCACTGGAAATGACCCTCTATCTGCCACAACCAGGTTTTATTTGGGAGTCCACTTGGCCTGGTCTAGCCACTCGGTTTCTCAACAATGAGTATCTTGTGAGTCAGATCACCCTCAGGGAATCGCACCACATGGCCGTAGTGCCATAATTGATGCTCCCTCACAATGCATGTAATGTGCCTCATTTGGGATTCCATGAGCAATCGCTCATTCGACACAAAGTCAAACCAACGGTACCAAAGTATTCTCCGAACAGACACAGTACCAAAGGAGTCTAGTCTTTGTCTCAGGTCACTGGAAAGCATCCATGTCTCGCAACCATATAACAATATATCTAATTGATGTTTACCAAATTTTCCAGGGACAATGCCAATCATTAATACTCAAGGTGATTGGACCATCTGCTGTTTTAACTCCAGCTCACCCCTTGGTATTGACTTTTGGCACTGTAGATTCTCAGTAACTGAAAAGACTGTTAAAAATAGGCAGAAGATGTGTTTGTAAAAAAAGATCAGTGTGGCAACAATAAAAGAAAATATGTAGGGGATCAAGGAAGGGGAGACTGACTGAAGAAGATGTGAAATCATGGGGTTCAGTGCAAAGATGGGTCTGTAGTTACAAAGCAGGTCAAATATGTCAAGAGACATTTAAAAGAAAGAAGGAGGAGTAAAAACAAGCAACACTGAAATGAATCAGAGGATGGTTTTGGAATCTTGAAGTGTTTTTGGATATAAGTGACTTTGGAAGTGGAGAAGGAAGGAAAATCATTAAGAGAGATGGATGACAGTTTTGGAATACCAGAAGAACTTTAATGAGATATGTGATGAAGACTAAGAAATAAGCAAAAGAAATAATTTCAATCAAGGAGGGAGGAAGAAATTTACTGTATAGGCAGACAACCAAGAAGGCAAAGAACAGTGGAAAAAGCCAGGGCAAAAGATATGAAGGAGGGTTATAAAAAATTGGAAACAGACTGGTAAAGAGAATGATTTTTAGAAAAGTGAAAGCTAGAAACAAGGTTAGGAAGGATTTTAATCAGAAAAGGCAGATGAAGATGAGCAAGGTATGGTCTTGAGTGAGCCTGATAGGATCAAGAACAGATTGAAGGGGTAGTTTGAAAAGCTATTGAACGAAGAAAATCTAAGGGTAGTAATTGGGGATACGATCACAAATGAAGGGCTAGTGCCAAGAATAAAGATGGAGGAAGTAAAGAACGCATTGAAAAGAATGAAGAATGGGAAGGTAACAGGAAAAGATTAAATACAATTGAAAATGTGAAAGAGTTTAGTGGAAGAGGGGAGTGAAGGTGCTGTGGGATCTAATGTAGAAGATCTACTAACCTGGAGAAAATACCAGTGTAGTGGAAAATGGCATTATTCAGAATTGTGGAAACTATAGAGGGATAAAGATGATGTCACACACAATTAACATTTGGGAAGGGGTTATAACGTGAAGGCTTAGGGAAGAGTCCACAATAAGGAAGGAGAAGTTTGGGTTTATGTTAGCCAACAGGGTGCTGGCGGAAATTGGACTACTGTTGGCCAAATAAGAAGAAGGAGAAGAAGAGGGGGGAGATGGGTCTGGAGGCAAGAGGAGAGGAGGAAAGTAAAGAGAGTGGAACTGAGGGTAGAAACTTTGAATGTTGGCAGTATGACTGGTAAGAGGAGAGAGATAGCAGATATGATGGAGAGAAGGAAGGTTCATATATTATGTGTTCAAGAGACTAAATGAAAGAGGAGTAAGGATAGGTGGATTGGACAGAAAGTGGTGATTGGAGCAGATTTCAATGGGCATGTTGGTGAAGGGAACAGCAGAGATGAGGAGGTGATGGGTAGTTATGGTGTCAAGGAGAGGAAGGAAGAAGGTCAGAGGATAGTGGATTTTGCCAAAAGGATGGACAGGGCTGTGGTGAATACATATTTTAAGAAGAGGGAGGAAAATAAGGTGATGTACAAGAGTGGAGGAAGATGCACACAGGTAGATTACATCCTATGCAGAAGAGTTGATCTGAAGGAGATTGAAGACTGCAAAGTGGTGGCAGGGGAAAGTGTAGTTAAGCAGCATAGGATGGTGGTCTGTAGAATGATATTGGAGATCAAGAAAGGAAGAGAGTGAGGGCAGAGCCAAGGATCAAATGGTGAAAGTTAAAAAAGGAAGACTTCAAGGTTGTGTTTAGGGAGATGGTGAGACAGGCACTGGGTGGTAGTGAAGAGTTACCAGACAGCTGGGAAAGTACAGCAGATGTTGTAAGGGTGACAGCAAGAATGGTGTTTGGTGTGACATCTGGGAAGAGGAAGGAGGAAATGGAAACCTGGTGGTGGAATGAGGAAATACAGGAGAGTATACAGAGGAAGAGGATGGCAAAGAAGAAGTGGGATAATCAGAGAGATGCAGAAAGTAGACAAGAGTACAAGGAGATAAGGTGCAAGGTGAAGAGAGAGGTGGCGAAGGCTAAGGAAAAGACGTATGATGAGTTGTATGAGAGGTTAGACACTAAGGAGGGAGAAAAGGACCTGTACCAATTGGCTAGACAGAGGGACCAAGCTGGGAAAGATGTGCAGCAGGTTAAAGTGATAAAGGATAAAGATGGAAACGTACTCACAAGCGAGGACAGTGTGTTGAGCAGATGGAAAGAGTACTTTGAGAGGTTGATGAATGAAGAGAACGAGAGGGAGAAGAGGTTGGATGATGTGGAGATAGTGAATCAGGAAGTGCAACAGATTAACAAGAAAGAAGTAAGGACAGCTATGAAGAGGATGAAAAAATGGAAAGGCCATTGGTCCAGATGACATACTTATGGAAGCATGGAGGTGTTTAGGAGAGATGGCAGTGGAGTTTTTAACTAGATTGTTTAATGGAATCTTGGAAAGTGAGAGGATGCCTGAGGAGTGGAGAAGAAGTGTACTGGTGCCGATATTTATGAATAAGGTGGATGTGCAGGACTGCAGTAACTACAGGGGAATAAAATTGATGAGCCACAACATGAAGTTATGGGAAAGAGTAGTGGAAGCTAGGTTAAGAAGTGAGGCGATGATTAGTGAGCAGCAGTAAGGTTTCATACCAAGAAAGAGCACCACAATTGCAATGTTTGCTCTGAGGGTGTTGATGGAGAAGTATAGAGAAGGCCAGAAGGAGTTGCATTGCGTCTTTGTGGACCTAGAGAAAGCATATGACAGGGTGCCTCGAGAGGAGCTGTGGTATTGTATGAGGAAGTCAGGAGTGGCAGAGAAGTATGCAAGAGTTCTACAGGATATGTACGAGGGAAGTGGTGAGGTCTGCGGTAGGAGTGACAGATGCATTCAAGTTGGAGGTGGGATTACATCAGGGATCGGCTCTGAGCCCTTTCTTATTTGCAATGGTGATGGACAGGTTGACAGATGAGATTAGACAGGAGTCCCCGTGGACTATGATGTTTGCTGATGACATTGTGATCTATGGTAATAGTAGGGAGCAGGTTGAGGAGACCCTGGAGAGGTGGAGATATGCTCTAGAGAGGAGAGGAATGAAGGTCAGTAGGAACAAGACAGAATACATATGTGTAAATGAGAGGGAGGTCAGTGGAATGGTGAGGATGCAGGGAGTAGAGTTGGCGAAGGTGGATGAGTTTAAATACTTGGGATCAACAGTACAGAGTAATGGGGATTGTGGAAGAGAGGTGAAAAAGAGAGTGCAGGCAGGGTGGAATGGGTGGAGAAAAGTGTCAGGAATGATTTGTGACCGACGGGTATCAGCAAGAGTGAAAGGGAAGGTCTTCAGGACGGTAGTGAGACCAGCTATGTTATATGGGTTGGAGACGGTGGCACTGACCAGAAAGCAGGAGACAGAGCTAGAGGTGGCAGAGTTAAAGATGCTAAGATTTGCACTGGGTGTGACGAGGATGGATAGGATTAGAAATGAGTACATTAGAGGGTCAGATCAAGTTGGATGGTTGGGAGACAAAGTCAGAGAGGCAAGATTGAGTTGGTTTGGATATGTGCAGAGGAGAGATGCTGGGTATATTGGGAGAAGGATGCTAAGGATAGTACTGCCAGGGAAGAGTAAAAGAGGAAGGCCTAAGCGAAGGTTTATGGATGTGGTGAGAGAGGACATGCAGGTGATGGGTGTAACAGAACAAGATGCAGAGGAGAGAAAGATATGGAAGAAGATGATCTCCTGTGGCAACCCCTCTCCCAACTGTCCAACTTGAGCTGACCCTCTAATGTACTCATTTATAATCCTGTCCATCCTCGTCACACCCAGTGCAAATCTTAACATCTTTAACTCTTTTTTAATTTTAATTTTTCCATTTCTGTCTTCTGTATTCTGAAATTTCATCTGTTTACATGAACAATATTACTTAACAAATATGATCTGTCACCATCACTATCTCTCCTCTATTGTACTTTATTAGTTCACATTTATCAGTTTGCACTCTTATTAAAAGTACAATAGAAAACATATAGACACATCAGTTTTCAAAATGTTCCCCTTGCTTATCAATGCACGTGGTCCAGCATTCTACATTTGTTTATGCTGTCAAAACAAAAAGCGTGCATCACATTTTTCACAATGTCGTCAATGGGAAATTGATGACCTCTTAAGGCATCTTTAATTGGACCAAAAAGATGGTAATCCAATGAGAGATGTCAGGGTTATCTAGAAAATGGTCCAAACCTCAAGCCTCAAACTTATGCTTCATATTTCATCTCAAGTAATGGTTCTCTCCAAAAATGCATCACCTTCATTACCGTAGCAGTCCAATAAGCACTGACAGGTGGTTAGATGATTGCACTTATGCTTCTCTGTGAGTTGTTTTGGACCTCATCTTGCACATTTGTTATGAAAGTCAAACCTGCTGTGGATAATGACATATGCAGAACTATGACTAATGTGCATGTGATTTGCCACTTCATTGATAGTCACTCATTGTTTCATTAGAATCATGGTATGGAATTCCTTAATGCTGTCGTTGGCAGTGGATGAGAATCATCGTTCTGGTTCTGCTTAGCAATTTTCTGACCTTTATTGAACTTCTCGGTCTGTTTCTAAAAACTCAGCTCTGTTAAAACATTGTCTCCATATGCAGAAAACCTTCTATGGGTTTTGAACCTTGGAACACCCTTCAGCTCATAAAATCACTGTTCACTTCTCTTCTTTGGTGCAAACAGAAATAGGAGCAGTCATGTTTACAATTAGAAAACAATGAAAGAAATTCACTAAGCAAGGTCAAAAATTTACTGCTATAACCACAAAAACACTATGTTTACACATGTGTGTGAGAAAAGCTTTACAACCAAATGAAACAAAATTATTACAAAATTGTGGATAATTATTGATGTGCTCTCATATGTTGTTAGAAGCACACACCTGCATCTTCATGGCTTTACAATGAATGCACTTTGTCTCCAGACCATGAGATGGTGCTGTCACTAACATCTTCTTCATTTTAAGCCTCAGATGAGAGGACATGCGGCTGGAAGAACAGTGACATCACTTCTTCCCACATTTGGAAGTCCCGCCTCTTCTGACTTATACCTTAAGAATGAAAAGCACTTGAAGTCAGCGTTCAGTCAAAAGCCCTTAATTCTACCATTAGACCTATTTGTTCTTAGAGCTCTTTCTTTTATTTTCAGTTTCTTTAAAAGGGGGGGTGTATTAAATGGGGTTCACCATGCTTGTGTCTAAACCCTTCAACATATATTGTCTAATTGTTTTGCTATCTTATATATAAAAGTCTATGCATGGAATTTCGTGTGTCTGTCTGTATGACCTGGAAGTGAGAGGTGGAGTCATGGTAAGGGCTCCACCTCCAAGGAAACAGAAAACTCGCTTAGCCGCTAATACACAAGCTTAGGCCAGCACATTGGAAAAACAAAACCTCCGAAGAAAGACAAAGTCGCTTAGCCGCTAATATAAAAGCAAGGTGAGCACATTGGCAAAACAGTATCCCTTTTCCTTTTCCTTACACCGCTAATACACAAGCGAGGTGAGCATGTTAGCAAAACAAAACCTCTGAAAAAGACACAGTCACTTAGCTGCTAATAAACAAGCAAGGTGAGCACATCGACAAAACGAAACCTCCTAGGAAAGAGATGCTCAGAGTAGTTCCTTTCAGTTACCTGACATCTGTACATTTCAGGTTTTTTTTCTGACGAGTTCAAAAGTTTCTAGGACCCTGGGCTTTTTACAGCTAGTATATATATAGTCTAAATTCAATTTGTATGGATACAATTCTGAATATATAAATTGAATCTTAAATGAGACCAATGGGTCTTAAATGCTCCAGCAGTCGAATTAAATAAATTTTGCAAAAATAAATATTTTAGCAAAGAGAAAATATGGACAAATATATCACTTTTTATCGCATAGGATTTCATTTTATAAATTGCAGCTTCACTCAATATTGTAACAACATGTGAGATGAGAGATGGACAGTTACATCACACTGCATCAGCGGTTCAGCACTGCTCTATGGGTGTATTGAACGTTTAACCCAAAACTTGCAAATATTTAGCATTGGAGCACCAAATACACTTCAACCCTGCTTGGGCTGCAAGAAATGTCATCATGCTCCTTGGTTTGACTCCACGTGCATGCTTGATGATAAAACTCACTCCTTCATCTACCTACAGATGCATGTCCAGCTCTTTCTGCTCTCCTCTCCAGCATGCAGCCTCACCTTTGGCAGTTTAGGCTCTCTTTTCTCTTCTGTATGTAGTGCCCCCTATTTCAATTCACCCGTGGGGGTGACTCAGTTCCCTGAAAAGAACCCTGCTGTAGACTCTGGAAAAGATTTCCATTTTGTTTAGAACAGCCACTGTCATTTGAGGTAGATGAACTCTTTCAATTAATGCCCTGTCTGGCAGCTGTTATAATATACAGTATTTCTGTCTTCATATATTCTGAAATTCACTCTACCTATACACAGTTTTACTCCATAGTAAATATTCCAAAATTCAGCATATTTCCTACATATATTTAATTGGGTTTGAATAATTTAATCGAAAGTATTTTCATTTAAAGAAAAACAAAGAAACAATTGAGATTACTCAAAGTGAACTTTATTCTTCTACCTTCTATCTTACATGTTTATAAGTTTACAAAATGATTATTATCACATATCACAAAGACCTTTTCTAGTTTGAATCCATTAAAATCAAGTCACTAATATGAAAAGATTTTTTGTGAGAGATTCTTTCACAATAATAAAACATACAAAGCAGTTCAAAGCATGGACATATGAAACAATTCAAGTTAAAAAAAGTCAATTAATTAAAATATGTAGGCTTTCTGAAACAGTGAATGGTCACAAGATTGAACAACACAAAATAAAAAACCTGATGGTCAAAATAATCAATAAAATCTGCCTGCACGTTGGGCATTCTCCAACATCTTCGCTCTAAAGGATAAAAGAAAACAAATAAGTTATTAATAAATGTGAATTCTGCTTTGGTCATTGAGCTACATCACTGGTACTCCATTGTAGGATTAGACATATGGTGCTATATTTAAAATATAAGAAAATAACGTTTTTTGTTTTTTCATTTTTGTTCTCTAATGATAATTTTAATTATTAGATTAAAATAAATATCACTTGTTAAATGGAGTATGATTAATTTCATTAACACATTTGTTAAAATCATATAAAACAGATGTGGAAATAAGACAATATGGACATTCATAATGGAAAATTAATATGATGAGAAATGGAACACTAAAAAGTGACAATTATGGCAGCCATTGTTGAAACACAATCATGAAAAATAAATATACACAGGCTTTATAAATATTTGAGTATAGAAATAAAAAAAACTGAATAGCCTTTGTTGTCTTACAAGCCACCACAAAGGTTAATTTTCATCGATATGAAGACCAAGTCTGGGATGATGTTAAAACATACGCTGCTAGCACTGACACCTGCAGCAGGTCTGGGTGTTTGGTGTGTGGCTGCATGTTGGTGATGCAGCATTACAGTCTCAGTATTTCTCGCAGCTATGGCAGCACTCATTCTATTGCTCAGTTAGATTGTTATGTTTGTTGCTCACATGTCAACTTCCATTTTCTTCAGAAAAGATTATGAAATGAAAGGATCTGAAAAGCCTAAAAAGTAAACTGCCTCATTAAACAGTATTTATTGAAGAGAAAATGTCTTATTAGGATCTGATATGATCACTAATATTATTATTAATCTAATTATATTTAAATGCTATGTATTTTGGTATTATGTGAGCAAAAATGGAGGTCATTTATTGAGCCAGGGAATGCTTAAATATTTGAATAAAATATTATGCGTTCCCATTACGAATATATACCTGATGAATGGATTCTCTGGAACATTTTATTGTCATAAAGTTGGGGGCAAATTATATATATATTGTATATACATTATATATAACATGTCAGTGTGCTTATTCTGCATAATTCCAGGTTAAAATGAAGCAACAATGCAAGTCCAAACACAGGTAGTCTTCCAGTACAAACCAACAAGTAAATAGGTTTATGTCTCCATGTTTCTTGTTTAGTTTCTTAAGAATTCCAGTACTGCAGAGTCTCCAAATTACTGGCTCCTTCCTTCCAAGCTGTCAGTCTTTTTCATGTTTTCTCAATTAAATGTAATTCCTGTCTGAGTCATCTGCTCTTTAATTACCTATTGAGCTCTTTTAGTTCTTTATACATCAAACCACAAAACTGAAAACATGAAACACTGTTTACTTATAGAATGTGTGCACAGATATATTTTCATACATAATGTAAGTATATATATATATATATATATATATATATATTGAAAAAGATGCCCTGGATATGGAGGGATGGGGAAAGGCAGCTTTTTTAGAACACTGCCTCCCCCAAGACCCCTGGAGAGTAGCGGATGCCGCAGGACATTCTGACACTTAGAGTTCGGTATCTCAGCCCTGTTGGGTGCCGTGCGTGCCATCATAGGGTGCTGTGGAAGGACTTGGAGAGTCATACTGCCCTCATGGCCAAGAAGTATTAGTGAGTCATGAGGATGGAAATCCAGAAGTACTTCTGGGCTGAAGAAAACTTGATTTCTCTATCTGACCAGGAAGTGCTAACAAGTCACATGGACAGAAGAGCAGAAGCACTTCTGGGTTGGACCATATATAAAGGACTGCTGTGAACCCAACAGGCGAGACAGAATTGGGTGGAGGTGGACAAAGCTTGCTGGGAGGTGTGGAGGTGAAAATAGAGAGAGAGAGAATTGTGATTATTGTTATTGTAATTATTTGCCTGTTTAATACGGCTGTGTTGATTGGGGAGCACTGTTGGAGAAGAAAATAATTAAAAATACTTCTTTGTGCTTTTACCTGGTGTCCTGAGTGTCTGTCTGTTGGGTTTAAAGGGTTAACAGTGACTCCTAACATCCACTACATATATTGCGGAATACAACCCGGACACAGACAGGCAGATATCGTTATACGTCACCCAACACACGCTTTATTTATAAAAATACTATATACAGTGCAGCACACAACCCCAAAACTCCCCCAAAAGTCCATGCCTTCCTTCCAATGTTTTTTTCTCAAGTCCTCCTCCACTCCTCTCCTCTCCTCCAAGACCTCATCTTCTCCACTCCCGACTCCAGCCAACGAAGGGAGGGAAGCACCCCGTTTAAAATCACCCAGACGTGCTCCAGGTGCCACCCGATAATCTTCTGCCGGCACTCCCCAGTGTGGCGAAAGTACAGGCTGCACACCCGGAAACACTCCAGGTGTCCCTGGTCTTCCTTCCCCCAGCACTTCCGGGTGTGGCTGAAGTGCTGAGGGCCAGGGCTCCTCAGGCACTGGGGTTCTCCCTGGCAGTGACCACGGGCCCCTATTGGGTTGAGCTTCCATGCTCAGTTCCCCTGGTCCCCAAAGCCACCAGGGCAGTCTACCCCACGTGGTCTGGAGGAGGCATATGCCTCCTCCGGTCCTTCTAGGCATCCCAGCTGGGTGCTACCCCCAGCCGCTTGCCACTTTTATATATATATATATATATATATATATATATATATATATAAAATATGTTTTGCATATTTGCAGCATAAAGTGTACAAAGGGGATGAGTCACGTGTCTTAAAATAGTTTTTTATTCCTAAGCTTTCAACTCCTACCAGAAGTCATCATCAAAGAAAAATTATATTTAACGCACAGGAATCAAAGTTATCCTCGAGATGAACAAAAATAGGTGAGAAACAGCATCAGTTTACAATGAACGAAAGACTAACAATCTTGGAAAAAGTGGATTCTGGAATGAAGAAAAATGAAGTGACGAAAGCATTTTGGAATCGCGACTTCATCTTCATCTAACAACTCATTTTCATTCTGTATTTTCATACCTGTATTTCTATTTTAAAAAGTTACATCTAACATCTCAGTTTCAAATAAAATATTTTTTGCAGTTTAAGAAGTGCTGTTTTTTATACAGGTATTATCAAGCTTTGGTCACAGAATTGCACAAGAGACAGGACTGTGAGTCCAGGTTTTCAAGGACAATACAGGTACTTTATTACTGTATACAGAAGGTAGGTACAGTCTCAAGACTTCATTCAGAATAGGAACTTTAAGGAGCCGTGCCAAAGGCAATCGTCTTGCTTTAGCACTCATCTTCTTCTTCGCTGTGGCAGACTTGGTCTGAAGACATATCAGGAGACTGTGAGGAAGAGCAGATTAAAGCCCGGTGTTAAATGTTAAACACTTTAGACAAGCCCAGTACGCGGTAACCCTGATCCTGCAGAGGACAACCAATTGTTATACTGGTTTGGTTTACTGTTTACCATACACAGCAGAGCAGCTATTGAGCTGTTCTTGCACTGCTGCTATCAGACATGGTGAATCGCTGGTGGCCCTGATCATAATACTATACGTATCCATATTCGTTATAACAAAATTTTTGTTATTAGGAAATATTTTTATGGTCCTGTGAGTTTTATATATATATATATA
>JANRMT010062857.1:19291703-19303185 GCA_026402145.1 Polypterus bichir lapradei | reverse complement strand
GTCATGAAAATAAAGAAAACACATTGAATGAGGAGGTGTGTCCAAACTTTTGGCCTGTACTGTATATATATATATATATGTGTGTGTGTGTGTGTGTACAGGGTGAGTGAAAATTATATTAACACTAATGGATTATTGTTATCTATCTATCTAAATTCAGAGTAAAAAGAAATGCAACACAGTCAGATTTGCAACTTGAAGTTTCTGTTCACGTGCAGACCTGGTGCAGATGTGATTTTTCTCCATGTCAAAAAGGAAAACTATAATACGTGAAATAAAATGAATATTCCCTATCTCTGAAAGCTTTGATGAGAATGAGAAAGAAGAACAGTACAAATTAAGCAAAGGACAGGAAACCTTCAGTAGTTGCACTTTTGCTATAAACAAATTCACACTGAGGTTTTTGGCTTACTAGTTTAGGAAATAATATCAAGTCTGTGTAAACAGGTTAAAAGGACTATATTTTAGCTTATCAATCATGCCAGGATTGCAGACAACAATGATATTACTTGTGGTCACATCTGAATAGTCAAATGCTTATTTGCCAGTGGCTTCATCAGGACTTTTTTGGTGGGCGGCGCTGGTGTTTGTTATAAGCCCTGCGGCTCGCATCAACTGACAGGAATATAAATGGCTTTTTTTCTTCTAGGCTTGCCTCTGTGTATTTGCTGACACTTCAAGAAATGTATTAGCAATGATTTATTTGGAGCCTTAGCATTTTGTGCTACTATTATTATTATTATTTTTGTTGCTTTCTTTGTCTATTTATTGCTGTATGCTGATGGGTTCAGAAGAGCCTATAAGCTCTGTAAGTAATAATCCTGAAATATTCTAGGAAGACAGGCTGCTATTTTGTGCACATATCCCACATTCTGATCAATTCAGGGAAAGACAACAGACAATTGGAATTAATCTGGAAGCAGGCAAGAACGAATGGCTCTGCAAAATCAATTTACAAAGTAGATTGCATTTTTCAAGTCACACTCTCCATTAATTCAAATTAAGGCTGTGTGTGTGTGCCTGGTTTCTTCAAACCTAAATTCTTACTTATATTTATCCATTGAACAGTATCAGACAGAAAGACAGAGTGAGAGGTACAATGAAACAGGTTATAAAAGAAAGTACTTAATGATTTTTACAAAAGGTCACCGTATTGTAGCAGAGTACATCCAGCAAATGAAGAACTGCGCTGATGATAAATTACACTCTTCAGTTTTTACAAATGGCTGTAGTGTATAAAAATGTGAAGGTTCATGCAGTGCTCAGGCCCAATATATTCTGCACTGTCAAGGTAAATTGCACTTTGGGTCTATTGTAACTCACTTTTATTTTGTATTTGGAACTTGCAATTCAGCAATATGATTTTATTCATATCATATGCAAATCCAAATAGCCAATTCTATAACAAAAGAGCTGGCCTTTTTTCTTCACTTGAAGGGATGCTGACCTTTTGAATGTTCTTCTCTTGCTATTTTGCTCTGGTGTTGCTAATGGCCTTTTGTGCAATAAATATCATATGAAGAGAGTGAAGAGCGTTAACGGATTTTCCAGGTCACTGTCTTTCTAATTGTCTGTCTTGCACGTGATTTACTTCCAATTTAACTCTTTCTAGGAAGGGTAGAACATTGTTTATTAAGTGGATCTGCTCCTAAGTACTTTTTAGAAATAGCTGAGACAACAGATCCTGCACAGCAAAATGTCCCCTGAACTCATGCAGCAAACTTTCCTAACATTTGAGCAGGTCAATTTCATTTAGAGAAATATATTTTTTAATTTTATTTACACAATTTTAGACAGTAAAGTAAGTATGTTCTCTAGTTCTAACAGCACAGAACCATGAAACTGTAGTTACAGACATAGTGGGTGTAAGTAATGAACCAATTTATGGCTCTTTAACAAAAGCACTTCAACAAAATTATTAACTTATTTATTTTCAGCTTATTATGATTGTGACTACCTTGTGATCATCAAAGTCTGAGTATTTCTCAGATCACTAGGTCATGTTAATCTAGAAAAATGCAGCATATACTGTATATATAGCGGGGTTACCCCCGCTTGCTTTGCTCGCCAGCCACTTCGCGTTTCTGCCATTTGCTTTGTGAAGAGGGGGGCTGAAAGCACCCTAAGGAGACGCGGTTGCTCCTCCTAAACTCCCTGTTAAATGGTGACACAATGGGAAACAAATACAGTTTGTTTTTTACCACCTCTTTGTTCAATCAGCTGCTGGCTTGCTGCTGCTGCTGTGCCCTGTGATCTGAATTTCACGCGGCGCTTCAAACATTTAAAAGTCTGTACAGCAGCTGTGCTTTTGTCATCTGCTCTTTGTCTTTTGTTTCCGGCCCTGAGTGTGGTTAAATCTCACAGTACAAATTCTCGTCTCGCAGGACATGAGTTCTTAATATTTTTTAGTATATAATTTAAAAATGGAATAAGAATCTGAAAATCTAACAACATCACATTAAAATCTGATAAATTCTGAAAAGAATGATACCAAACATATATATGCAGGTTTTAAAATAAGCCCAATTTAAAGCGTGACAAAAAAGTGACATAAAAGCGTCACATAAAATCGTTGCACAAAATTGTTGCACTTTTAGGCTTAGGATTTTTTATATATATAGAATAGATATATACAGTACTGTAGATATTGTCACGCTTGGGTCACAGATTTGCACAGAGACACAGGAGGTCGTAGAAACAAGAACACCACCAGTCAGAGACCACATCTTTATAAAAATCACACGTTTATTTTACACAAGAATAAAGTCCAAAACACCACACACAATGCACTCAGCCATAATCACCAGTATTAGACTTCTCTTCCTCAGTCCTTGGCCGCCAATCTCCTCCTGGGAGCTTCGTCCTGCTCCCTCTCCCTACTCTAGCTCCCAGATTGCTGGGAGGCAGCGCCTTTTATTCCCACCCGGATGTGCTCCAGGTGGCTGATGACGATCTTCCGGCAGCACTTCCTGGTGTGGTGGAAGTGCTGCCCTTTGCCCCAGAAGCACTCTGGGCGTCCCTGGCAGGTTCCTCCACCATCTTGCCAAGTGTGGCGGAAGTAATGTTCTCCCAGGTTCTAGGAGGCTTAAGATGCCCCCTGGCGGTGGCCACGGGTCCCAACGAGTTGGATATTCTCTCCACTTCTCCCGTGGTCCTCTCCTGCTCCAGGGCTGTTGTGTCCTCCTGACCCGGAAGCTTTTACTGCCACCTTCCGGACCTTCTAGGCATCCCGGCCGGGTAAGAACTCCAGCCATCTGTGACAATATATATATATATATATATATATATATATATATATTGTCGCATAAACAAGACATGTGAGTCATGAAAAGGTTTGTGGCAGCCACCTGTATAATTGATTTCCTGGCTGCAATGTTGATTAAATGAATATAGCACTGCTGTGCACAAAACCAAGTCCAAAACAGAACTGAGGGAATAGGGAAAAGGTGGAGGCTTTTAAAGGGGAAGACAGGAAGTGAAGTCAAAGGGGCTCATGAAGGTCTTCTGCCATTGGTACGAGCCCGGACGTGACATCACAGGGGCCAGAGGCGGCAAGGTCTCCTTCCATTGGTTCAGTCCCGGAAGTGACGTCAAGAGGACCAGGTGGTATCTCCCGTGAACGGTCTGCAGGCAAGGGAGAAAAAGAGTCAGTGCACTCTGCCACATCCTGGTATGTCTCAGAACTGCCCTTACTCAAGCCCTTTAGCTGCCTCCCATGAGCACGTGTGTGACTTTATACAGTTTTGTCCAGCTCCTTCTGCAATATCTAGTAAAGATCACTAAAAGGGAGTTTGAGAACTCTTTTCATTAATAAGTAATCATCATTTAAGATGGCCCTTACGAAGGCAAACCTAAGTGCAAGGGAGTTAGCCCTTGAACATGCAATATGAGGCCTTATAAAGAAACTCATGAAGAGAACACTAACTGTATACATACTGTACAATACAAGTAAAAGAGTAGCAGACTTTGCATATTGCATAGTAAAGACATTTATCACAAAGAGAATGATAGTGTGTTACTATGATCAATATGTCAACAATTGTTTACCAAAAAGTTTAGCAGATCTGTCACACTTAAAGGCACACGTTGTCATTTAGACGATGGTGCTGTAAATTATGCACAAACACACACATACAGTATATATATGTATATATTATAAGAAAAAGACAAGAAAATGTCAAACGTTTGATTGATTGTTTTATTCAGTTTTCAATAATTTTTTCATTTAGTTTTATTCTTGGATTCTGGGATAAAAAATCATTCAAATGACATGTTGATGTGAATGTCCTTGTGTAAGGAAAAGAAACGTCCACCATAGACACTGCGGTGTCTGTTTGTTCAACAAGACACCAAGAAGAAATGATTGAGCTGCATTTGGGTGTCTGCTTTTATCCCTTCAGTGCTAACTTTTAAAAGTATCATAAATTTACAACGGCTTTTACAGACTCAGATCAGATGCAGGTTTTTATTATACAATAGTAACAATAATAGCAGCTCACTACTCAAAACGGTAAATGCGAGGAGGACCCGGGATCAAACCCAAAGCCTCTTTATTTTGAGGCAGCAGTCCTTACCTCTGCACCAGTCAAGCAGACGTGTCTACTTTGTATCGATTGATATTTCGGCTTCAGTTTTTACACATTCCCAGTAACATGTAAATTGAACAATTTTTTTTTCTTGGTTTATATTCTTGAATAAATTGGCACTTGTCTTGCTATACCTTTTGTGAAAGTGTTTATTTGATATTTGGATATATTATACACTTCACAACAACATTTTGTCAATTATTACTATAATATGAAAAAAGTTTCTGTTTTAACAACAACAACAACATTTATTTATATAGCACATTTTCATACAAAAAAATGTAGCTCAAAGTGCTTTACATAATGAAGAATAGAAAAATAAAAGACACAGTAAGAAAATAAAATAAGTCAACATTAATTAACATAGAATAAGAGTAAGGTCCGATGGCCAGGGTGGACAGAAAAAACAAAAAAAAACTCCAGATGGCCGGAGAAAAAAAATAAAATCTGCAGGGATTCCAGACCAAGAGACCGCCCAGTCCCCTCTGGGCAAAAACATAACATAAATGAAACAGTCCTCTTTGTATTTAGGGTTCTCACGGAAGGACTTGATGATGATGATGGTTACGTGGACTTCTGGCTTTTAGTCCATCATTGTTGGAGCATCATGAGGCTTTGAATAGGTGGTGGTGGCGCAGGCCGCCACCACAAAGAAACCAGAAAAAGAAACAGAAGAGAGAGTAGGGGTCAGTACGGATTTTAGAGCCACCATGAATAGTTATTATGATGAATTGAACATGCAGAGTATCAGGATTAAGTTAAAGTGAAATTATGAGAAGGCCATGTTAAAGTAATGTGTTTTCAGCAGTGTTTTAAAGTGCTCCACTGTATTAGCCTGGCGAATTCGTATTGGCAGGCTATTCCAGATTTTAGGTGCATAACAGCAGAAGGCCGCCTCACCACTTCTTTTAAGTTTAGCATTTGGAATTCTAAGGAGAATAGAATTTGAGGATCTAAGGTTACAATTTGGGATATAGGGTGTCAGACATTCCAATATATAAGATGGAGTGAGATTATTTAAGGCTTTATAAACCATAAGCAGAATTTTAAAGTCAATTCTGAAAGACACAGGTAACCAGTGTAGTGACATCAAAACTGGAGAAATGTGTTCGGATTTTTTTTTCCTAGTTAGGATTCTAGCAGCTGCATTCTGCACTCGTTGCAAATGATTTATGTCTTTCTTGGGTAGTCCTGAGAGGAGTGTGTTACAGTAATCTAGGCGACTGAAAACAAAAGCGTGAATTAATTTCTCAGCATCTTTCAATGATATAAGACGTCTAACGTTTGCTATGTTTCTTAAGTGAAAAAATGCTGTCCCAGTGGTCTGATGAATATGCAATTTAAAATTCAGGTTGCAGTCAACAGTTGCCCCTAAGTTTTTTACTTCCTTCTTAGCTTTTAATCCTAATGCATCAAGTTTATTTCTCATTGAATCCATTTTTGCCAATCACTAAAATTTCAGTTTTCTCTTTATTTAGCTTGAGAAAATTACTATTCATCCATTCAGAAACACCAGTAAGACATTGTGTTAGTGAATCGAGAAAGTCGGTGTCATCAGGTGCTATTGATAAGTACAGCTGTGTGTCATCAGCATAGCTGTGGTAGCTCACATTGAAACCTGAGATAATCTGACCTAATGGAAGCATATAGACTGAGAAGAGTAGCGGACCCAGGATAGAGCCTTGTGGATCACCATATCGGATATCATGTGTCTTTCAGTTGTGATCACCACAACTAACAAAGAATTTTCTCCCTGCCAAGTAGGGTTCAAACCAATTTAAGACACTGCCAGAGAGGCCCACCCATTGACTAAGGCGATTTCTAAGAATATTGTGATCAATGGTGTCAAATGCGGCACTCAGATCTAAGAGGATGAGAACAGATAAATGGCCTCTGTCTGCATTCACCTGCAAGTCATTTACTACTTTAACGAGTGCAGTTTCTGTGCTGTGATTTGTTCTAAAACCTGACTGAAATTTATCAAGAATAGCATGTTTATTGAGGTGGTCATCTAACTGCATAATGACTGCCTTCTCTAGAATTTTACTTAAGAAGGGCAGGTTAGAGATGGGTCTAAAATTTTCAAAAGCAGAGGGGTCAAGATTATTTTTCTTGAGTAGGGGTTTAACTACAGCAGTCTTAAGACAGTCTGGGAAGACCCCCGAATTTAATGACGAATTTACTATGTGAAGAATATTATCAATTAGCACGCCTGATACTTCCTTGAAAAACCTTATTGGTATTGGGTCAAGGATGCAGGTGGAAGGTTTCAGTTGAGAGATTATTCTATGTAAATCAGGTAAATCTATCCTGGTGAAAGAATTGAATTTGTTTATAATGGAGTGCTGAAACTTAGGAGGTTCCGCAGTGTTGGGGAGATGAACTATATTATTTCTAATATCATTAATTTTTTGATTGAAAAATACAGCAATGTTCTCACAGGTTTCACTGGAAGTATTTTGGGGGCATTCCTTTGTGTTACCTGGGTTTAACAGACGATCAATTGTAGAAAATAAGACTCTGGGATCTAGCACTGTTAGTTATAATCTTAGAGAAATAGCAGCGCCTCTCAAGACGGACTGTGTTATTGTATTCTGTTATTTTAACCTTTAATATCTCATAATGGATAGTTAGTTTAGTTTTCCTCCATTTACGCTCAGCTCTACGGCATGTTCTTTTTAAATCAAACACTCTTTGGGTCTTCCATGGAATAACAATGCTAGAAGATTTTTTAACTGTCTTTTCAGGTGCAACTATGTCAGCAGCAGCTCTTACTTTAGAGTTAAAATTTTCCACCTTACTATTTACATTATCCTCGCTATTATAGTTGGCACTATAAACGGACTGATTGCTTAGAATATTTGTAAGTTTTAAAGCTGCTGATGAGACAAAGAAACATTTTTTAACAATATGCTTCTCATGAATGTTTTCTATCATTATTTCTATATTAAATAGTAGAAGAAAGTGGTCTGATAGACCAATATCAATGATCTGCTTCACATCAACTTTTAGTCCTTTGGTAATTACTAAGTCTAACGTATGACCTGCTTTATGTGTAGGTTGATTAACGAGCTGTCTCAAATCAAAAGAGTCCAAGAGGTTCATAAATTCCTTTACTTTTAGGTCACACTGATTATCGATATGAAAGTTAAAGTCGCCTACAATTAAGAGTCTGTCATAGTTCGTAATTAAAATTGACATTAAGTCGGAGAATTCCTCAAAGAAAGACGCGTTAAATTTAGGAGGTCTATACACGGATAAAACTAGAGCGTGAGAATCTCCATGAATAACAACGGCAAGATACTCAAAGGACTTAAATTTACCAAAACTAACATCTTTACACTTTAACCGGCTCGAGTAAATGTTTGCCAAGCCTCCGCCCTTCTTTCCCTGGCAGTCTGCACGAGTAAAACTGTAATCCGGAGGCGCAGATTCGATTAAAACAGCCGCACCGTCTGAGTTGAGCCACGTTTCACTTAGTGCAATAAAATCAATGTTTCTATCACTAATAAGATCATTGATAAAAAACGTGTTGTTAGTCAAAGCTCTAACATTTAATTGTGCCATATTTAATGTTTCAGAGGGGCAGAGTTGAATTCTATGCGCGTTATTGGTATTTGGAACAGCAACTAAGTTATTTTTGTTAGCGCCGCTCTGTGTGTATTTTTTATGTAATCTATAATCTGTTTTTATAGTTTTAATGCATTGTTGATCTAAAGTAGTAATTGCAATTAAATTATTGGTGTTTATGCCGCACTGCCTAGATTTTTTACGTGCATTAAGATTGGTTATTAGATTATTAATGCTGTGCACTTTTATGACTTTGTTAAGCTATTATGTCCTAACAAAGCAGCAGTATTACGGAAGAGGTTTAAAGTAGAAATAGACAGTCAAGATAGATGGATTACCTTAGCGATGTTTTCGGAGAGGACCCGGGCGCCAAATCTATTCGGATGCAGTCCATCCCGCTTGAAGAAACGCGGCCTTTCCCAAAAGAGGTCCCAATTGTCGATGAACCCGATGTCTTGAGTTTCACAGAAGCCTTTAAGCCAGTTGTTTAATCCCAACAGACGACTGTAGTATTCATTTGATCGTCTGACTAGAGGTAGTGGACCCGAAATGAAGATTTTTGCCGCTGGGGTCCTTTCCTTCGTGTCTTTAATTAGTGCTGTGAAGTCAACCTTAAGAATCTCCAACTGTTGGTGCCTGATGTCGTTTACGCCGGCGTGTAAAATAATTTATCCAACTGCCCTCTTGTGCTCTTCTCGTAGATGGTCGGCACACGTCTCATCACATCTCAGACTCGAGCACCGGGAAAACAAGAAACAAAAGATTTTCGATTAGGGCATGTGATATTGAGGTTTCGTACAATCGAATCACCTACCACGATTATATCACCCGGGGTTGAAGGCAAACTGGGGACGCGAAGAGGGTCGAACCGGTTCTGGATTGAGATGCTCGCCTGTGCCAATGGAGGTGTTCTAGCCTTGAACCCCCGCCTGCATAGCTGAAGCACGGCGAGGTCTTCATCAGCGTTGGCGTCGTCATCGCTCCTACGAGGCGAGGGGGTGAAGCTTACTTGTCCTTGGAATTGAGCGGCACAAGGTGGGGTTGATGTTACGTCGACTTCAGATGTCGAGGATGGTTTATCCTGCAGCTGAGCCTTCAAGTCTCTAAGGTGCCTTCGTTTGGACAGGAGTTTCTGAATCTGTTTGTCGAGTGCCTGGAGTTCTTCGACGATGACACGATTCATCTCACTGTCGGCCATTGTCTGCTTCTACTTCCGCTTCAACTTCGTGACCTAGGAATGAAAGAGAGAGAAAATGAGTTTTAGTTGCGTGTTCAATATGTTCAACATTTCGTGCCTCGCATTTCCTGTTATCCTACGTTTACACAGATTGTTGTAGACACGAAACCCACATGAAATGTATGTATTCCAAATAACGATATATTATTTTCCCTATGCAATTCCTTTGATTCCTGTATGTCTAATCATTTTCCTCTGATTATGACACCTGATAGGTTGCTGAAAGCTTAGGAACTGGGTTGTCCCATTTAATTGAAGAAAGTCCAAAAACATGCCTCTTTCCTTTAGGACAAGCAGCCCCTGGGATGAAATAATAATACAAAATATTCAGCTCTTAACAGCAGAATTGAAGAGCTACATCCACCAGGTTACTATTATCACAAAAGATGTATCCTTTCGGGTGGCTGGACTTCTTTAAGCAGACAAACTTGAAGGAATGGGGCTAAGGACGCTTATGGGGTAGTTGTGATGGATCCCCGGGCGTCAGGTGGAGCACTTACCCAGCCAGAATGCCTCAATAATGGAAAGACTGGGAGAGAGAGCTTATTTTGGACACTATCTCCACCGAAATACTAGAGGTTATCCCCCCTGGCTTGCAGCGGGGCTATGGATTTGAAGCATGAAAGCTAAATCCTGCTGGAGCCCGTGGCCACCACCAGGGGGCACCTGCACATTTTCTGAGACCTATTTAGCAGCACCTCCGCCACACCTGGAATCATCGCTGGAAGAAGCTCATTGGACACCTAGAGTGCTTCCAGGTGTCCTATATAAGAAGCCAGCTACCACTACTCGAGGAGCCAGAGTTGGGAGGAGGTGGACAAAGCTTGACGGGAGAGGAGTGGAGGCAGAGAAAGAGAAGACAAGAAAAGGACTGGGCTTAGGTGTTTTTTATATGTGTTTTGCAGCTGTGGGGAGCAAGAAAAGCGCTTCCCCACAGGAATAAAGATGTGCTGAGTGCAGACTGGACATCACACACCTTAAATTCTATGCACGAAAATGCTGTCCTGACACATGAAGAACTTCCTTGTTTTCATAAATCCATCCCTGATGACCCTCTGATGACATCACCTCCATCAACTTCTACTCACGTCACCCCCTTCCTTCCATTTACTTCTGGTCCGGATTACATAAATTGCTCTGTTTGTCCTTGCTTGGTTGTCAACTGTTTACATGAACTTGACTGTGATATCAGTTCATACTGATTTGTTTATTGCACTACGACAGTATATGGGGAAGGCTCCCCAACCCTTAATCTGTCTCTCTCGCATATATATATATATATGTGTTATGTCTAAAAATTAGATAAACCTAGCATTCCCCCGGGTAAAGCTTGCATAATCCAAAAATAATAATAATATAATCCCGGGTAAGGTTAGAAACTCATTTTTTATTCCAGCTTTATCTAGGCCTACTGGATAATGCAAGCTTTACCTGGGTAATTTCTGGCTTTACCCGTAACACACACACACACACACACACACACACACATATATAAAGAGGGCGGCACGGTGGCGCAGTGGGTAACACTGCTGCCTCGCAGTTAGGAGATCCGGGTTTGCTTCCCGGGTCCTCCCTGCGTGGAGTTTGCATGTTCTACCCGTGTCTTTGTGGGTTTCCTCCACGTACTGCGGTTTCCTCCCACAGTCCAAAGACATGCAGGTTAGGTGCACTGGCAATCCTGTGTGCTTGGTGTGTGGGTGTGTGTTTGTGTGTGCCCTGCCTGGGGAATTGTTCCTGCCATGCACCCTGTGTTGGCTGGGATTGGCTCCAGCAGACCCCCATGACCCTGTAGTTAGGATATAGCAGGTTGGATAATGGATGGATGGATATATATAAAGAGAAAGAGAGAGAAATAAATTTCCTCTTACATCTCTTAGGTTAATTTCCCTGCATGGTTGACAGTTCTTGCATGCATATCAATGTGCCATACAGTGGACTAACCAACAGGTATAGAAAATAGGCAAATCTAAACAGGTAATTAGAGTAAAAAAACTGATGTTAGTTAGTTACATATACTAACTTTATCCCATTGTGATAAAGTGCTATCTATCTATCTATCTATCTATCTATCTATCTATCTATCTATCTA
>JANRMT010062857.1:19278352-19288907 GCA_026402145.1 Polypterus bichir lapradei | reverse complement strand
CACCAACATCCACCTACACTACCCTCCTTATTTGCTATATATTGTCTTGGATTCCTGTAAGTCTAACCATAGGAATAAAAAGATTATTTTAAGATACATGATTCATTGTCACCCTTTCCAGCTACAAATAGTATATAAAGGGTGGAGCACGAAAAACCGAACCATCTCCGACTGGCTGGCTCGAGCTATTTATACAGTTGGGTGCTGTTGCAATTGCAGAGCCTTGTTGTCGCGACAGGGTCAGCAGCTCCAACTGTGCATTAGTAAGGAAGCTGTGAGCCAGTGGGTAAAGACGCGCGAGAAAGAGATCTGGAAGATGTATTCTCTGCAACAGAGGATTGGAATAGTGGAGGTGTATGTGTCTACTGGTTCTTTTAAGGAAACGTGGGACATTTTCAAATAGAAGTTTCCTGGCATAAACCTACCAGCAAACAGCAGTATTCACGAGTTGGTGAAGAAGTGGCATAAGACTGGGTCAGTTGCAAACTGCAAAAATAATCGGGTCCTATAGCTCGTTTCGTGTATGGGCTAAGAAACGTACGTCAACGTTGGAGTCGGAGATGGTTCAGTTTTTCGTGCACCACCCTGTATATATTGTGATTGAAAAGCACAAGTCAGGGGATGGAGACAAGAAAATATCAAAGTCACTGAATATCCCTTTGAGTCCAGTTAAATCAATCATTAAGAAATGGAAAGAGTGTGGTATGACTGTACATTTTTCTAATGTTGTAATATACTGTATGTATTTTAAGTTCCTACAAAACCTAAAAATTAACAAATTACTGTGCTACTCAGCACAATAATCACAGACCCCAGTTATATTTTTGTGATCATTGCAACATCTCTCTCGGTACACACTACAGAAATCTAGTGTTTTGCAGTCTGGTGATACTGGACATGTTTGGCATCTTCTTTTCCATCCATCCAATATCTCTCTCGATTATCCGAGATCGGGTCGCGGGGCAGCAGCTTAAGCAGAGATGCCCAGACATCCCTCTCCCCAGCCACTTCTTCTAGCTCTTCCGGGGGAATCCCGAGGCGTTCCCAGACCAGCCGGGAGACATAGCCCATCCAGCGTGTCCTGGGTTTTCCCCGGGGTCTCCTCCCGGTTGGACATGCCCGGAACACCTCACCAGGGAGGCGTCCAGGAGGCATCCTGATCAGATGCCCGAGCCACCTCATCTGACTCCTCTCGATGTGGAGGAGCAGCAGCTCGACTCTGAACCCCTCCCGGATGACTGAGCTTCTCAACCTATCTTTAAGGGAAAGCCCAGCCATCCTGTGGAGGACACTCATTTCAGCCGATTGTATTCGTGATCTTGTTCTTTCAGTCACTACCCGTAGTTCATGACCATAGGTGAGGGTAGGAACGTAGATCAACTGGTAAATTGAGAGGTTTGCCTTACGGCTCAGCTCCTTTTTCACCATGACAGACCGATGCAGAGCCCGCATCCCTGCGGATGCCGCACTGATCCGCCTGTCGATCTCACGTTCCATTCTTCCTCAGTCGTGAACAAGACCCCAAGATACTTGAACTCCTCCACTTGGGGCAGGATCTCACTCCCAACCCTGAGAGGGCACTCCACCCTTTTCTGGCTGAGGACCATGGTCTCGGATTCCCATCCCAGCCACTTCACACTCAGCTACGAACTGATTCAGAGAGAGCTGAAGATCACGGCCTGATGAAGCAAACAGTACAACATCATCTGCAAAAAGCAGTGACCCAATCCTGAGTCCACCAAACCGGAGCCCCTCAACACCCTGGCTGCGCCTAGAAATTCTGTCCATAAAACTTATGAACAGAATCTGTGACAAAGGGCAGCCCTGGCAGAGTCCAACTCTCACTGGAAATGGGTTTGACTTACTGCCAGCAATGTGGACCAAGCTCTGACACCGGTTGTACAGGGACCGAACAGCCCTTATCAGGGCGTCTGGTACCCCATATCCTGGAGCACCCCCCACAGGATTTCCCGAGGTACATGGTCGAATGCCTTTTCCAAGTCCACAAAACACATGTAGACTGGTTGGGCAAACTCCCATGCACCCTCCAGGACCCTGCAAACGGTGTAGAGCTGGTCCACTGTTCCGCGACAAGGACAAAAACCATACTGTTCCTCCTGAATCTGAGGTTCGACTATCCGACAGACCCTCCTCTCCAGAACCCCCGAATAGACTTTTCCAGGGAGTCTGAGGAGTGTGATCCCTCTGTAGTTGGAACACACCCTCCTGTCCCCCTTCTTATACAGGGGGACCACCTCCCCGGTCGGCCAATCCAGAGGCACTGTCCCCGATGTCCATGAGATGTTGCAGAAACATGTCAACCAAGACAGTCCTACAACATCCAGAGCCTTGAGGAACTCCGGGCGTATCTCATCCACCCCTGGGGCCCTGCCACTAATGAGATTCTTGACCACCTCGGTGACCTCAGTCCCAGAGATGGGGGAGCCCACCTCCGAGTCCCCAGGCTCTGCTTCTTCATTGGAAGGCATGTTAGTGGGATTGAGGAGGTCTTTGAAGTATTCCCCCCACGACCCACAATGTCCCGAGTCGAGGTCAGCAGCACACCATCCTCACCATATACAGTGTTGACACTACACTGCTTCCCCCTCCTGAGACGCCGGACAGTGGACCAGAATCTCCTCAAAGCCGTCCGAAAGTCGTTCTCCATGGCCTCTCCCTTGATTTGTAAATTCCTAAATAATAAGAAACATGATTGAAACACAGCTGTAATGAACATACAGTGGAACCTCGGTTTACGAGTAACTTGGTTTACGAGTGTTTTGCAAGATGAGCTAAATTTTTTAATAATTTCTGACTTGATAAACGAGCGATGTCTTGCAATACGAGTAGTATGGATACACTTTGTCTGCTGAGCGTCATGTGATCACAACTGAGCTGATGGTTCTTCTCTCTCTCACGTGTGTCTCTATCTCCTTATCTCTCTCGCTCGTGCGCACGTCTCTCTCTCTCTCCTTATCTCTCTCTCTCGCACGCGCCTCTCTCTCTCTCTCTCTCTCTCTCTCTTCTCTTGAGGGCAATCGTCTCCTATTCTCCGTCTGAGTCTGTGTGCCTAACTCATATAGTCAACATCCGTACGAGTGTATACTGTTTACTACAGCATTGTGACTGTGTGTGTGTGTGCGCGTGTGCTGTGAAGTGTGAGTCCCTGTCTTGCGCCCCAAAACACGAAGCTGAGTTTCAGCACTTTAACAACACCAGCTTTATTCAGCTTGAAACAGCAACAGCGCGGTTTTTTATTGTAGCGGGATCTTTATAATGTTCCTTGTATCACCCATCGACAGCAAGCGCTTATAGCATGTCCGCGATCTTTTTGGATACGCTTATACGGCGAACTGCTACAGCACTGGGAGACTGCGATTGCTTTGGGATGCTCTTCCGCGTGTCGTCCCGTTGGGTGGAATCCCACAAGAGTTTAGAAACTCACTCACACCAGCCATGATTCTTTTTAAAGGTAAAGTGCAGGTTAATTTGTTTTATGCATTTTTACTTTATATTTTGTATTAATCATTTTTATATGAATAGTTTTGGGTTGTGGAACGAATCATCTGAGTTTCCATTATTTCTTATGGAGAAATTCACTTTGATATACGAGTGCTTTGGACTGCGAGCACGTTTCCGAAACGAATTATGCTTGCAAACCGAGGTTCCACTGTATATAGATAAAAAGAAATTCTGAAAAAAAGTATGTTTTGTTTAAGCGCAGTTTAGAAATGCAGCACTTAAAATGCACATGCAAAAATATTATAATTTTAC
Organism: Polypterus bichir lapradei; assembly: GCA_026402145.1. Lineage (NCBI taxonomy): Eukaryota > Metazoa > Chordata > Cladistia > Polypteriformes > Polypteridae > Polypterus > Polypterus bichir. Next base: position 19,285,133 of record JANRMT010062857.1, on the reverse strand, counting down.
CGCATTCAGGGTCACTAATGACCCTATATGTTTTAGACAAATAAATGATCATAATAAAGTAATTTTAAACTATTTTAGCATATTTTTGCTAGTTAATTGTTGTGAATGAAATGAATGAGTTGTACCTGAGGAACTAAGTCCACACTGTAACCCCATAAGAGCTGTAAACATGACAACATGGATCACTATTGAACCAAGGTATGAATACAAGGGTAAATATGATACACCTCAAGTCATCAGTGATGCAGCCAATTGGCTTAAGAAGTCATATAATTAGTTAAATGGAAATCACCCGTCTGGTTTCAATTGACTCTAGTATAAATGCTGAAGGTCCAGCTTGTGGTGACTAAGTATGGTGACCTAACTTACAGAATAACAATAACACTCCAAGCAACTCTATTAAAAGATAATTGAAAAGTACAAGACAGGTGATGGAGACAAGAAAATATTGAGATCACTGAATATCCCTTGGGAGTCCAGTTGAATCACTCTTTAAGAAATGGAAAGAGTGTAGCATAGTTGTACATTTGCCTAGAGCAGTCCATCCCAGAAAACTGAGTAATTGTGTGAGAAGACTAGTGAGGGAGGTCACCTAGAGACCTGTGAAAACTCGTTACAGTGGCTGAGATTGGAGAGACTGTGCAGATAACAACTAGTCACCAGTTGCAAGTTTTTCGGTGAGTGATAAAGAGAAAGTCACTATTTAAAAATACATACATGACATCATGACTTGAGCTTGACAGAAAAAGTCAGTTGGAAGAAGGTTCTGTGGCCAGATGCTGGCTTTTTGGCCATCGGTCTAAACACTTAGTTTAAACACTGCACATTATCAAATACACACCATCCTTATTATGAAGCTTGTGTCTGTTGTGGGGATGGTCCTCTGCAGCAGGCCTGGGAAGGCTTCTCAGTGTGCTGAATAAAATGAATGCAGCAAAATACAAGAAAATCCTGAAGGAGAACCTGATGCACTCCACAAGAAATGTGCTCCTTGGGACAACAACCCTGAGCATAAAACCAAAGCTACACAGGAACTACTTCAAAACCACAACATTAATGTCTTGGAGTGGCCGATTCAGAGTCCAGATCTCAATGCAATTGAGAAAATTTGGCTTGATTTTGAAAAGGGTGTATACTCACAATCAACATGTAGCCTGAAAGAGCTTTAGAAGCTTTACAAAGAAGACTGAGGAGAAATGGTGGTGTTTAGATGTGCAAAGCAAGTAGAGGCCTGTGCACACAGACTCAAGGCAGTCATATCCACCAAAGATTCATTCACTGTATGAATATGAGTATGGCCTTGCGGTTAAGGTTTGAACTTCAAACCTTGAGGTTGTGGATTCAAATCCCACTACTGACATGATGCAACTATGAACTATGAAGTTACCTTACCAGCCTGTGCTCCAGTTGGAAAAAAAAGTTAATGTTGCCTTGGATAAAGGTATCAGCCAAATAATAAAAATAAATACTGACTTGAAGGAGGTAAATACTTATGTTATAAATTATGTTGTGTTTTGTATTTGTAACTAATTTAGATCACTTTGCAATCAAAGAGTCTTTTCTGGTTAATTAATGTCAAAAGTGGCAAACTAAATCCACTGTGATTCAGTTGTGTATAACAATAAAGTGTGAAAGCTTCCAAAAGGTGAATGCTTTTTATAGACACTGTAAGTGCAAAAATATACTAAGCCTACTGACTGGTTATATCAAGCAGAGAAGCACCCTGGAGTCTTTAAATTTTAATTTCATCCAGTTTTAAAATTGCTAGGTAAGGATGACACACATCACTGTTTGTTGTCGTCAGATTTTTTTTTTTTTTTAATTAACTCCTGCTGGTAATAAATCACTGCTTATTCAAGCATTTCATGGATTGCAATTAATCGTTTAATTCCTTAGCACAGTACCTTTAATTGTAAATAGAAAGTCCCTTTCAGGTTTACTTGCAAATAATTAATGAAAAATTAGCTACTCTGAACTTGTGTGGTATTACACTGTAATATTTTGTTATTCTGCCCATTACTGTATTTCTGCTGACAAAGGGCTTTGATGAAACCTGGCCCAGATCTGTGTTTCTTGTAGCCTAATTTTTCTGCTCTAAACACACACATTGTCAATTCACAGAGACTAAAATTCCTTCCATTATTCTCTAGTTGATCTCAAGTTTGAGATGTTTCCACCTTTGTAACGTCTCAGATTCTCATATGTGACCAATGGTGTATGAAATTAAGCAAATTAATAATTTTTTAAATAATATTATGAGCAGTCAAGCAGAATTACACTTTTTATTGGCTAACTGAACAGATTACGATACGCAAGATGTAACAGAGAAACTGGAATTCCCTGCATTTATACAGACACTAGGACAGAGACAGCAAGGAAAACCTTTAAGTGGGTCCTAGATGTATCCAGCAGGGGGCACATGCTCCCTAGGAAGAGGTTCATTAGAGATTACAGCCTTTAGTATACCACTGATATACATAAAAATATACAAAATGAAGTATTATATCATTCCTTAGTAGTACGGTGGTGATTTTAAATGGAAGAATCAGTAACACTAAAGGAAGTTTATGTATAAGCTTCTGTTTAATATCGACTTAACACTCACAATAAAATGACAATATGAATAACTGAAGGTAAGCTTGTACTTGGCCAAAGCTTTGAGGCATTGTGGGTTTCCTGTAATTGGTGCTTCTCCAGTCTTTGAGAGAGAGAGTGAGGGAAAGCATTGTGTTCTAGGCAATGGCAGGAATGACTTCTTCTATCTGTCCATAGGTAATCTCTGATGTTCTGGGCCATGTCCATCTGTCTTTTGGGAGGTCACAAGAATGATATCTTTCAGGCGAATGGTGTGGTGAAGGAAGTTGACTTCTGTTTTATGTTGGGGTGTTTTATGTTCCTTCATTGTGGACAGCTGCATAACAGTCAGGGCTTTCATAATAAAAACTAAATCAATGTCTTTGACTGTTGTTCCAGCATTCCTCCCAGTTTCGCTTACAGCCTCAGAGGCCCTTCAAGCAAATCCACTTTAATTTTTCTCCTTTTGGCTTTCTGTTTGGTGCAGGTCTATAGGTCCAGGTTAAGGCCTCTCCTATTGTCCTGTTCTACTCATGTCTTAATTAGTTGTCTAGTCTTTTGAAGTTGTCATTTAGATTTGGAGACTCCTCTTTTTACAACTAATCATTTTTGTTAGTTTCATTGTGTGATGCCCCAGGTGTCCGCAGCCCGCAGCCATGAGTGTCCCTTTCACAAGACATTGATAGTCAAAACTGAGTATGGACTAGGGCTAGTGAGCACACAACAACATTTATTGCCGCAAAATATTGCATAGTACTTTTATTCAAACATCAAAACAGTGTCCAAAAAGTGCAGTGTAGGCAAATGTATTCTTTGATAAATAATCAATAAAAACAGGGTGATGTGAAGTTAAAAACCAAATAAATCGATCCAAATCAAAAGTAAAATCAGAGTCAGGTCTGTGTCTGTTTCTTCCTGATCCCCATTGTGTGTCTCTCTATCTCGTATCCAATGCTCTCCTTCAGGGTCACATATCAGGGCTGAAAAGGACAATGAATGCGGTCAACCTTCTGGCTTCCATCCTAACTACCTTCCCTCAGTGTCCATTGGGACCCACAAAGCCCAACCCCGTCCTCCTACCATTTTCGACCATAAGACCTTTGAAACACTTGATCGCTACCCACCCTTGGAGAGCCATTCTTCTCACTGCACATTGGGGCAACCGGGCCACCTCACCTCCTCTCTTCAGCATTGGCTCAATCGCCTGATTCTGTGCTCTCTTTCATTTGGTGTTCTGTCCATTCGTTCTCCCCCGTTTCATCGTGGCTCAGATCATTTATGCTCCTGTGTGTGTAAGTTCACTGCATGATCCACAGCGCACAAATGAGGGATAGCTGTGCCTATTACTCTCGCACACATGAATGAGCAAGTGTAGTGACAATATTTACATATACATTTATTTGCTTTGCTGATGCTTACATCCAAAGTGACTTACAAAGGCAAATATGGCAAAGATTAATAATCTACTGTCTGATCTATTTGTTTAAAATACGAGTTTTATCATTATATATTCTCGTTATTACTCATTATTACTCGAGTGCTATCTGTTTATGTTTTAATTACAGTTATAGACGTTTGTGCTTAATTACCTTTTTTTTTTTATCTAATTATTTTCTCTCTACCCTAAACGAGACTGTTCAACATCATACCCTTGGTTTATTGTTATTGCAATTATTGCATTAAGTCTTATTATGCTTATTCTGGACCACTTTCTAACACCATTCCCCGGGTTTATTATCCGGGTGTATTATCTTAATACACTAAGATTGCTGAAGATTATATATATTCTAAGTGCAAGTTTGTTAATGATTTAATTTTATGCATATAGTATTTAGACTATATTGGTAATAGATATCTCTATTTTTTAACCCTAAAATGCCGCTGCGTGGAGGCTTGTTTTGCTTTGGACGTGCTCTGTCTCTGGGTATGTTAGAGGACTGGGACTGTGTGAAGTGGGTTCTAGCCTCACGTGGGGAGGCAGAAAGGGAGGGTGGGGGGTTAAGGGGGGGGGGAGGAGAGAAAAAGAGCAGGCTAGATCTATACCTAATCTATCCTTTTAATCTTTATAATTATAACTACCAACGTACTATAAAATGACATCAAAAACTCAGAATCAATGTCTCCATGATGGGACAGTTAACTTTGTGAGCTGGAATGTTAAAGGCCTGAATTGAATTAGAGAGAAAGAAAGAGAAAGAAATTACTCTCTAACCTAACAGGTCTAAACACTAAAATTGTATTTTTACAGGAGACCCACTTACTAAGCAAGGATCAGTTCCGGCTGCAAAAAGGCTGGACTGGCCAAATGTTCCATTCTAGTTTTACAAAGGAAACTAGAGGTGTGGGAATTCTCATACATAGAACAGTACCATTTCTATCATCAGATGTAGTATTGGATCCTGAAGGGAGATATGTGATGGTCATGGGAGACTTATCTAACTGTAAAATGATTTTGATAAATGTTTATGCACCTAATGTTGATGATAAGGAATTTATACAGAATTTATTTGCATCCATTCCCAATCTGAACACTCATAAAATTATAATGGCTGGGGACTTTAATTGTGTATTAAATCCACTCTTAGATAGGACTTCTACCACAGGTGGAACGACATCTAACAACGCAAAGATAATTACAAAGTTTATAACTGATCACAACTTATCAGACCCCTGGAGGTTTTTAAACCCAAAATCAAGAATATATTCTTTCTACTCACCAGTACATCACTGCTACTCAAGGATTGATTATTTCTTTATAGATAATAACTTCTTGCCTATGATTAAGTCTTTTAAATACGATGCTATTGTTATTTCTGACTATGCACCTCTGATCTTGGAGCTAAAGTAACTATGCCCCACACACTCACCTCGCAGATGGTATCTTAACCCGCTTTTATTAGCAGACGAGAATTGTACAGAATTTATATCCAAACAAATCAGTTTCTTCCTAGAGACAAATACATCCTGAGAGATCTCTGCAGGAATACTCTGGGAAACTCTTAAGGCCTTCTTAAGAGGACAGATTATCTCATATCTTTCCCACAGAAATAAATTAGAAACCAAGAAAGTAGCATAGATAAAAAGCGAAATTACCAGAATAGATGAAGAACATGCCAGACTACCAAGCAAGGCTCTACATAGGAAAAGGCAGGCTCTGCATTCAGAACTAAACCTCTTGACAACTAAAGAAAGTGAACAACTAATTTATAAATCCAGACATCATTACTATGAACATGGAGAGAAAGCTAATAAGCTTTTAGCTCAACAAATTCACAAGCAAGAAGTGTGCAACGCAATCTCAGTAATCACCAACACGAACGGGGATAAAATCATCGACCACAAAAATATAATGCATACTTTCAGAGACTACTATAAATCCCTGTATACTACTGAGTTTAAAGAAGACAATACACAATCTAATGCATTTCTGTATACATTACAGATACCACAAATAGACACTCTTAGTGCGGAGGAACTTGAAAAACCTCTGGCGTTATCAGAATTACTAGATGCTATAAAGTCACTCCAAGGCGGGAAAGCAGCAGGCCCTGATGGATACTCTGCAGAATTTTATAAGAAATGCCAGAGACAACCAAACTCTTCCTCAAACTTTTTGCCAAGCACTAATCACCGTTTTTACAATGTGCATCAGACAGACCAATTTCACTTCTGAATAGAAGGATGGAGAAAGTGCTCCCCTCAGTAATATCACAAGATCAAACTGGATTTATCAAGGGTCGACACTTATCTTCAAATCTTCGATGCCTGTTTAATGTAATATAGTCACCAACTAAATCAAACACCCCAGAAATATTATTATCATTGGATGCAGAAAAAGCATTTGACATGATTGAATGGAAATACCTTTTTACTACAGTGGAGAAATTTGGGTTTGGCCTGAACATTTGTGCATGGATCAAATTACTGTATACTAATCCAGAAGCTTCAGTTTGTATCAACAACATTTGTTCAGACTACTTTAAACTAGAATGTGGTACTAGACAAGGATGCCCCTTGTCACTGCTACTGTTTGCAATCGCCATTGAACCACTGGCAATACACTGTCGAAATACTGATCAAATAAAGGGGATTATCAGAGAAGGACTGGAACAGAAAATTTCACTATATGCAGATGATATGGTACTGTATATATTAGACCCACAACATTCTGTGCCTGCAGTCTTAACAGCACTCACAGAATTTCAAA
>JANRMT010062857.1:19256972-19268685 GCA_026402145.1 Polypterus bichir lapradei | reverse complement strand
CTCGGTGTACATGCATCGAAGTTTCCCAGCTGTGCTGGTGCCATGTCCTGCTATGTCCATGGCTGTATCTAATGTTACCTAAGTCCCGGCACTTAAAACTTTCTCTCGCAGTTTCGCTGAGTTTGTGCCAAACACCACCCTGACTATCTCATCTTCCTCTGCATAAGCACAGTCCTTCACCCGTGAATATTTAGTGTCAGTGTTTCTATTGGATTGCCGCTGATGGACGGCCTTATATGGGCAGGCACTAAATTACAAACGCCAGCGGCAGCCTGTCTATGAACTTAATTTAAAGTTTAGGTTTACATCGTGCTTTGTTTCCGAAGTAGCAGAACTCATGAATATGGTTGTATATGTCACTCTGTCACTCGCTCGCTTCTTATTGTTTCGCTGCCTTCTCAATTATATAATGCATGTTTTCTTGAGCACTTTTTGGGGCTCTTCCTGGTTTTATACGTACTGCGTGATTACGTAGGAGGCATGATGATGTCACACGAAACTCCGCCCCCACGGCTTTCAAGCTCATCTCCATTACAGTAAATGGAGAAAAACAGCTTCCAGTTATGACCATTACGCGTAGAATTTCGAAATGAAACCTGCCCAGCTTTTGTAAGGAAGCTGTAAGGAATGAACCTGCCAAATTTCAGCCTTCCACCCACACGGGAAGTTGGAGAATTAGTGATGAGTCAGTGAGTGAGTGAGTGAGTGAGTGAGTGAGTGAGTGAGTCAGTGAGGGCTTTGCCTTTTATTAGTATAGATCATTAAGTGTCAGGTACTGAGCTCTTGAATTGATAACAACCATTGTATCATTCTATTTTCTCTCAGTGTCAAGTCTTCAGTTCAATTTTTCTTTCTCTCATTTTTTCCATAGATATATTCCATATTTTTCTAATATATGAATAGAAATGTGACACTGTAACCCCGGAAATTTAAAGTGCATGGACTGGAAGTAACTGAGTGCAAATTCTTTAGGAAAAAAAACCTGAGTCGGCTGAGTCTTTACAGTAGTGCATTTTGCAACTAATCATTGTCAACATTTTAGCGAGACTTCCAGGACATTGATTTTGTCTGATATGTGACTGGGACTTTATTTATCTTGACTAACAGTGGTCCTCCCAGACTTTTATATTTTTCTAGGAATGCTGTTAATTTGGAATGTATGTTTTCCTATCTTTAAATGATCATTTATCAATTACATGACAATAAACTTAAGTTGTCATGATTTGTTTTATTGTTACTAGAGGGCTCTGCACCCTGTTCTCTTTGCTTGCTAACCCCTGGGGGGCTATCTCGCAGCTGAGCCACTTGAAGGGCATCAGGGCACTCCTCTGTTAGAGAAAGCGATTGTAGTTAAACAGATGGTATTTAGAAGAATATGCGGGGCGTGGGAGGAAGATGGTTTGGTCTTTACTTTTCGTACAGTAGATAGAAAATCAGTTACTTGAGTATTTCACTACAAATGTCCATTTTAAATACCAATGAATAATAAAATGTAGTAAGAAGTAAAAGTAGAAGTAAAAAAGTAAAACATAATAAAAACTTATTGCAAAGTACAGGTAAAGAAAAAATTAAATTATATTAACACCTCATCAAAAACAGTATTTTGAATTACTTTATCCTCTAACTTACATTCGATAAACGTTTCTTTTTTTGTATTTCTGTTCACATATTGTTTGGGGTGTTTTTCTCTTTTTTGTTTACTGGATGATTCTTTTTGTTCATGATTTTTATTATATGCAGCTCTTTTTTGTTAATTTTCTTTTTTTCAAATTCATTATTAACCCTTGCCACTCTTTTTCAATTGTGATGTAAAATTTGACGTTCTTGAATAGTTGAGGGTGGCACGGTGGTGCAGTGGGTAGCGCTGCTGCCTCGCAGTTAGGTGACCTAGGTTCGGTTCCCGGGTCCTCCCTGTGTGGAGTTTGCATGTTCTACCTGTGTCTGCATGGGTTTCCTCCAACAGTCCAAAGACATGCAGGTTAGGTGCATTGGCGATTCTGAATTGTCCTAGGGGTGTGTGTGTGCACCCTGCAGTGGGCTGGTGCCCTGCCGGGGTTTGTGCCCTTTGTTGGCTGGGATTGGCTCCAGCAGACCCCCATGACCCTGTAGTAAAGGACAGATGAATGAATAGTTGATTTTCTTTTACAGTATGCCTTGCCATTATAAGTTGTTGAAGGACGAATTAGCACTGAGAGTGTCACAGGGTGGTACGGAGAGAGGATGCGCGCAGTAGGAGTAATGATTGGGCGAGTGGTGTGGAGGGGAGTGGTCAAGGATGAACAATGCAGGCATGACAGAAGACTTTTTAAATATCATTTACAGACACGTTACTCTGTTTTACCATAGGTCTAAACTAATTTGTGTGGTCATATATGTATATGTGGTTACATTGCCTATTTTTTATTTTTGTTATTGTACTAAGCTGTAAACGTGAGTCTCTGCTCAGTTAAGTTACACAATAAAAACTGAAACTGGATTAAGTTGTACCTGTTCTCAACTATGAAACACCAAATCAGTGCATTACAATGCCATAAACATGTGACATTATAATATATTCATTGTGTTTCTCATTATTTACCTGGTACAGAAAGCCAAAAAGCTTCAAGAAGGTGAGTTTGAATTCTGATCAGATCAAGTCTGCATGCCCTCCACATTTCTGCATGGATTTCTTTCTCTTGAACTCTTTTTTTACTTTTACACGACAAAGATATGCAGGTTTCTTTGATCGTGATGAGCGTAGTGTGTGCTTTGAAAAAACAAACACCATCTAGGGCTGGGTCCTGTCTTGAGGAACAGACGTTCCTCTTACTGGAAGATGGGGGTTCAGAAAACTGACAGAGAGCCGCCATTTATACTTATCATGTTAAGTGACGCAGACCATGATGCAAACCGCACGCAACCAAAATACATTTATACTTGTGGCAGTCTGCTCAATCGGTGGGTTGATATTCTCCTAGACAGTAGGTGGCAGTGTTTGGTCAAACTCGCATACCAAACGATTTCACAGCAGAGGAAGTGAATTATTTATATGATTTTGCAGTGAAGGATGGCCACGCTTGATGAGCCTCTGCTAATGGAAGAAGAGATATGCCTGTTATTATTGGCTTTAAGAGGAACATAATGGAAAAGGTGGAGTGTCAGACCGTTTAACTAAAAGTGGTGAAAGGAGGGTGAGTATAATCTTTTAAGTCAGATGTGTGACCTACATGATAAGAGATTAATTTTTCCCTTAAATTTTCCCATGTTTTCTTACATATTGCTTTGCTTTATCCAATTGCTCTTCATAAATGTTTTCCATGAATTTGTTGCTCTGTTATGTGCCTATATTGTTTCACATCTGCCACAAGCCTCACTATGGAAACTAACCAGGAAGACAGGAAAAATTCTATATGCAATTTGCCCAAGCTGCACGAGGTGGCATATCTCTGTGTCTGACATTCAAATCCTGTTACTGCCAGAAGGGATCCTACTCTGTTGGACCCTTGAGTAAGGCGCTTAACCTGAAAATTGCTCCAGGGGAGCAGTGAAATGATTGATCCTGCGCTCTGACACCCCCAAAGGTCATGTAAGAAGACAATATGCCCTCAGGAACAAATAAAATATATCAAATCGAATAAAAAAAAAATTGCATGTAAATCAGGCTTTACATATACAGTATTTTCAATGATAATGCACATGAACAGATGAGAAAGAGTGAAATGATGGAGCAGGATGTGAAATTTGGATGTGTTTCGGTGGACTACCTAAGACATTTCTTTTTTTTTTTTTTGTGTAGATGTTATTCTTCTGTATATGCCACTCTCCCAACCAACCACAAAGTCTCTTAATCAATTTCAGGGTTAAACGTTGCTTAATTTAACAGCAACAGTTACAAATAGCATGGACAGAGTTGCCAGTCCATTGCAGGGCACATACCCACTAAGCCAATTAGCCTAACACACACATTTAAGAGTACCTGGAGAAAAAATGTATACATTTCAGATTTATATATAAAAAAGTTCCCCTTTACTTTCCCCTATCTTTCTTTGCAAACTAATAAAAATGAATTACAAAAAAAAATTTGTTTTTCTAACCCGTTTAACCAATTCAGCATCATAGGGATAAACTTGCCACTGTGATGTTAGCCTTATATACAAAGTTAATTCATCTATGAAATTATTGTTGATGCTTTTGATAGCATCAGCATGTACTCTTTACCAGTGTAAGTTAATTATCTTTTTAATCAATAGAACCTAATTAACAATATGCAGAATCAGAAAGTTTAACGTGTGCACGACCAACATTATGTGTTAAAATGAAGGAAAATATTATACAGATGTAACCTTCATGTTGTCATCGGGTCAAAAATAACATGGAGTAAAACCCAATTAGTGGTTTTTATTTACTTTTGCTGGTGTAATTGTATTTTTACAAAAAACAAACTGTTTTGTAAAGTTACATTTTCCTAACATTACAAAGCTACAAAGATTGTGTTTGGGGCTAATACAGTGGAGCACTTTAACAACTGCTAAAAACCCTTCTTCTATTTTAACATGGCTTTCTCATAACTTCATTTTAGTATAACCCTGATATTCTGTATATGCATTTAACTATCATTTTTATCATGGCTCCACAATCCGTACTCACCCCTGCTTTCTCTGCTGTTCTTTTTCCGGTTTTCTGTGGTGGCGATCTGCGCCACCACCACCTGATCAAAGCACTATGCAGTCTTTACATTGATGGATTGAAGGCCAGAGGTCCACATGACAATCATCATCATCTAATTCTTTCACATGAAGCTTGAAAACCATGAGGACTGATTGAGATCATTTATGCAAATTAGAATGTCCAGTGGGGGTTGGGTGGTCTCGTGGCCTCGGAACCCCTGCAGATTTTGTTTTTGTCTCCAGCCCTCTGGAGGTTTTTTTTGTTTTTTCTGTCCTCCTGGCCATTGGACGTTACTTTATTCTTTGTTACTTAGTACTGCCTAATTTTATATTTATATTTAATTTTTTTTTGTCTTTATCTTGTAAAGCACTTTGAGCTATATCATTTGTATGAAAATATGCTATATAAATACCGTATATACTCACATATACGTCAACAACAACAACAACATTTATTTATATAGCACATTTTCATACAAAAAAATGTAGCTCAAAGTGCTTTACAAAATGAAGAATAGAAAAATAAAAGACACAATAAGAAAAGAAAATAAGTCAACATTAATTAACATAGAATAAGAGTAAGGTCCGATGGCCAGAGTGGACAGAAAAAAAAAAAACTCCAGACGGCTGGAGGAAAAAAAATAAAATCTGCAGGGATTCCAGACCATGAGACCGCCCGGTCCCCTCTGGGCAATCTACCTAACATAAATGAAACAGTCCTCTTTGGATTTAGGGTTCTCACGGAAGGACTTGATGATGATGGTCATGTAGACTTCTGGCTTTTAGTCCATCAATGTTGGAGCATCATGATGCTTTGAGTAGGTGGCCACCACAAAGAAACCGGAAAAAGAAACAGAAGAGAGAGTAGGGGTCAGTACAGATTTTAGAGCCACCATGAATAGTTATTATGATGAATTGAACATACAGAGTATTGGATTAAGTTAAAGTGAAGTTATGAGAAGGCCATGCTAAAGTATGTCGGGTCTTGAAACCCGAAAAATCGATCATAAAATCAGACTCCGACTTATACTCCTGTTTAAAAATGTGTCACTTACATTTTTTTTATATATCTTCTTGCCTCCTCCAATCTCACATCAGGTTGTCAGACGCATCAAATTTTGTTGCGGCAGCACAGTCACCAATTTCTTTCGCTACTTCAATGACATTTAATTTAAAACCAGCTTCATCTTTTCTTCTGATCGAACACTCCATTGTAGATAAGGGATGCTCTTACGATAAAGGTGCATGACGGTGTGAGATACAAAAAACACAAATCGGTACAAATTGCACTTCGAAATAGTTTGTGTATTACCGTATGGTCATGTAGGCACAATACATAGAAATAAAAAGGCAGTGTGCTCTGTGGTCACTCTCTCAGGGTTTAGCATATCATAATCCCTTGGACCAATAGCATGAGTTTTCCGCATTCAACTTATATGACCGACATTATAAAATACCAGAAATTATATAGTAAAATCAAGTCCCGACTTATCTGTGGGAGAACATATCCGCAAGTCTATACGGTAAATATTGTTGTTGGGGTCATTTTCATGATTTTTATATCAGAAAAATGACCGTATACCCAGGTTATTCACTTCTTTGAACTACCTGTTTATTTTCATGTGAAAAGTGTTCTATTTAGTTTCTCTCTACTTCTGTTGAAGCACTTTCTCGTAACAATTGTTTTCTTTCTCCCTTTTGCCCGACTTCTGTCTTTCTTTCTGTTTGCATGTATCTGTGTGTTTGCATGCATGTACAGTATGTGTGTGGCAGTCACTGTCTGTGTGCATGTGTAACAGACAACGTAAGCTTCAGTTTATGGAAAAAGTACAAATGGTCAATAGGAAAATAAATTCAGCATTGGTTGCAGGGTTATGATAAAAATAAAATACACACACCTGGTGCCTTATTCCTCTTTGCTGAAGTCATGCATGCCCAATCCTGTACCCAAGAAACACTTGACCTGATTTTGCTTGAAGATAATATCCAGGAGAACAGTGAAGAAGAAGATAACACATAGCCGGATTCTTCCTCAAACAAATCCTTGGAGACAATGAAAGGAAGATATTTTTGTCCAAAAGTTATCTGGCTGCCTGATCACCAGACAGGCATCACCATTAGGGCATGGTGGCAACACATAATACTGTAAAGGAAACCCTAGGTTCTACTACAGTTACATTTTACAATCTATTTTCAGCTCTTCTTCATGCCAGCAATTGAAAACCAAAAAATCATCCTACAATTGACTATCATTGAGGATGTAGGATGAAGACTGGAAGAGGATGGGTTCCATGTACGTCCATGCTGGTGTATCTAGAGGTCCAGAAAAGGGAGTAACTTTCAGTCTTTGGAATGCTGATACTGGAAAGGCAGTTTCTCCTGCCACCATGTCATTACATGGGCAAGGATGAGTTTTAAGCCTTCTAAGTCAAGGTCCATGTGCTAAAGAAGGGGAAGGTAACTGATAAGTACCAATTTGCTATCAGGGGAATATTCAACCCATCCATCACAGAGCAGCCAGTCAACAGTTTGGGGAAAGTCTTTGACTCAAGTCTGAAAAACACAGCTGCGATTCAGAAGTCCACCCAGGAGTTTGGGACGTGGCTCACCAAGGTTGATAGGTCTGGTCTGCCTGGTATTTTTAAAGCCTGGATCTATCAGCACTCAATCCTGCCCCAAGTCCTATGGCCTCTGCTAGTACTGTATATGCAGTCCTGTTTTCAACAGTTGAGTCCCTTGAAAAAAAGATCAGCAGCTTTCATCGGAGTTGGCTGGGACTCCCGCACAGCCTCACCAGTGCAGTACTGTAATGGAACAAGTAACATCCTGCGACTACCATTTAGCGGCCTCACTGAAGAATTCATGGTGGGACGCACCAGAGAAACCCTACAGTACAGAGACTCCAAGGATTATAAGGCTCTGGTAGGCACCGTGGGAACAGATAGAGCAGGTCTGGGCTACTTCCCAAAGACCCAGGTCGGCAAGGCCCAGGGCAACTAGAGAATCCATCTACTCCAGGAAGAGGTCCGAGTAGGGGTGGAGGAAGAGAGAGTGAGCAGGGTAGTAGGACTCTGGCAACAGGGTGCATGGACAAGGTTCGAGAGTACTCCCCAGCGAAGGATCACCTGGTCGGACATCATGCCAGGAGATTTCTCTCATGTCCTGTTTCTGGTGCAGGTGGTCTTCGATGCCCTGCCAAGCCCAGCAAACTTCCACGTCTGGGGGAAGAGTGAGACACCCTCCTGTCCACTTTGTTCAGGAAGAGGCTCTATAAAACATCTACTCAGCAGCTCAGCTGCCCTAGGTCTCTCACAGTTGGCCGCTAACGGTGGCACCTTGACAAAGTGCTCAAGGCAGTTGCTTCAAGCTTGGCTGCAGCCATCAACACAAGCAAACTCCTCCATGGCTCAAAGAAGGCAGTTACCTTCGTTATAGTGGGAGAGCAATCCCAGGCAAAGGCAGTAATAACAGGTCTCTTCCACACAGCCTCTGTCTGGCAGCTGCAGGCTGACTTGGGAAAGCAGCTAAAGTTCCCACAGCAAATTGTAACAACATTACTCTGGCCAGACATGATCATTACCTCTGAGGCCTCAAAACAACTGATCATGCTGGAACTGACAGTGCCCTGGGAAGAGCTTATCGAGGAAGTTAACGAGAGGAAACGTGCCAAGTAACAGGAGCTGGTGGAGGAGTGCCGGGACAGAGGGTGGAGGGTACTCTATGAACCCATAGAGGTTGGCTGCAGAGGATTTGCAGGACGCTCACTCTGCAGAGTCCTCATACAGATGGGCATAACAGGAGCGGCCAAAAAGAGGGCCATTAAATCCACAAGTGAAGGCGCAGAGAAAGCCTCAAGGCGCCTTTGGATAAAGAGGGCTGATCCGTGGATCGTTTCTGGGATACAAGTTGGGGATTGATTAACCCTGGCTGGGTCGCCTGATCGAGGTTGTATGATGTTGCGAGACCTGCAACTCCCGATGACCTCAGGATACATCACTGATGATGTGTCCCAGAGCATCCAGGTGATGTTTCTTATATAGAAGACATTGAACACTTTCTCCTGAATCATTACATTTGAAAACCAAGAACTGAGAAATCTACCACATTTCATAGGTAAACTGGCAGCAATCAAAGATGCTTGGAATAAATGGGTGTAGTGGTTGCTTTTCCTGTAAAGCCCAGGCCTTAAGTCACATAGTGTATAAGCAGCTGGTTCCATTCAGAGATAAATTATAATTTCCATGCCTGGAAGTCCACTGACTGATAATGTTATTGCTTTGGTAAACCGACAGAAAATTCTTTCTAACATATAAAAACACTTAACCCATTACTGAATGATAATAAATTACTTTTCTTCCTAATTCAAAATACATAAAATTTAAAAACAAGACTTTATAACTGGTGAAAATTAGAATGAGTCATTTTTTTTACCCCAAGGACAACAGAATCTGACGCCAACAGGAGAATTAACAACTGATATTGTTAAGGGAACAGTCTTGAAAATTGTGTCTTTTAACACCCTGTATTTCTAAAGAGACTTGCAAAGCAAGTGTGTGATTCAAAGCAAGGAAGCCAGGATATAGAAGTATTCAGCTACACGTTAAATAGTTAAGCTGTAATGACATAATATGCCTAATGACTTGCAGGATGTTATGATTTAATCTCACAAGTAGTCAAGATGGTTTAAAGCCTTCAAAAGGTGGCCTAGCTTCCACTTGAATAGCTGCTACAAAAAAGCACTTCACTTTTAGAATGTATAAATACAGTATATAATGTCTTAAAACACAATCAAAATGCCACACAAGGGAGAGGATCATCATCAAACCCTGGTTTGTATAGAGCAAGACCACAAGAAATCTTTATAAAGGAGTGTTAATTGAATGAAAAGGAAAAACACAACATAAGGTTCAAAAGCGAAAAGAATCAAGAAAGGACTTGCCTAAAAGGCAATCCAAGTTAAATGAATTACAAATAGAAATCCACAAAAATAATCCAAGAAACAGTAGCAAAAAGTTGAGACCCAGAAAAAAATACAAAGAAGAAAGCAGCACTAAAACAACCATCACAATCAACCACATTACATTCAAATAAACTGCATTAAACTTCATATCCCAGCAGCCTTTGGGCTGGGGGTGATTTCCAAAATTGTGATGGACAGGTCCCCAGCCCTTTGAGGATCCACCCACAAAATCCAAGGAATGTTAGAGAACACACATAGATACTACATAAAAACCAAGCAGAATAAAATGAATTGGCAGTACGTAACTAAACAAATAAAACGAACAAAATCTATACATATAAAAGGCAAAGCACTCACTGACTCATCATTAATTCTCCTACTTTCCACATAGGTGGGAAGCTGAAATTTCACGTGCTCATTCCTTGCAGTGTACTTACAAAAGTTAGGTATGTTTCATGTCCTTTTGCAACAACCAAGGGGGGGAAATGGGTGTACCCCCTAAACTGTATATATAGATAGGGGAAACCCCGCCTCACTATTTCTGCGACTTCCAATATATGTAGGGAGCCCAAATTTCCCATGCTCATCCTCTACACTGTAAAGGTATCCTGGCGGAGTTGGATGGACCAAAACATAATGTCCTAGAGGTGTTTTATTGCATTTAGGTCAGGCAAGTGAGCATGGGGGCCAGTCAATCATATCAGTTCCTTCATCCTCCAGGAACTGCTTGCATACTCTCACCACATGAGGCCGGACATTGTCGTGCACCAGGAGAAACCCAGGAACCACTGCACCAGCATAGGGTCTGACAATGGGTTCAAGGATTTCATTCTAATAACGAATGGCAGTCAAGATGCCGTTGTCTAGCCTGTAGAGGTCTGTGCGTCCCTCCATGCATATGCACCCATCACTGACCCACCACCAAACCGGTCATGCTGAACAATGTTACAGGCAGCATAACGTTCTCCATGGCTTCTCCAGACCCTTTCACATCTATCACATGTGCTCAGGGTGAACCTACTCTCATCTGTGAAAAGCACAGGGTGCCAGTGGTGGACCTGCCAATTCTGGTATTCTATGGCAAATGCCAATCGATTTCTACGGTGCTGGGCAGTGAGCATAGAGCCCACTAGAGGACATCGGTTCCTCAGGCCACCCTCATGAAGTCTGTTTCTGATTGTTTTGTCAGAGACATCCACACTAGTAGCCTGCTAGAGGTAATTTTGTAGGGCTCTGGCAGTGCTCATCCTGTTCCTCCTTGCCCAAAGGAGCAGATACCAGTTCTGCTGATGGGTTAAGGACCTTCTATGGCCCTGTCCAGCTCTCCTAGAGTAACTGTCTGTCTCCTGGAATCTCCTCCATGCCCTTGAGACTGTGCTGGGAGACACAGCAAACCTTCTGGCAATGGCATCTATTGGTGATCTATTGAGAAGTTGGACTACCTGTGGTACCTCTGTAGGTTCCAGGTATCGCCTCATGACACCAGTAGTGACACTGACCGTAGCCAAATGCAAAACTAGTGAAAAAACAGATGAGGAGAGAAAAATGTCAGTGGCTTCCACCTGTTAAACCATTCCGGTTTTGGGGGTCCTCTCATTGTTGCCCCTCTAGTGCACCTGTTGTTAATTTCATTAACACCAAAGCAGCTGAAACTGATTAACAACCCCCTCTGCTACTTAATTGACCAGATCAATAGCCCAGAAGTTTCACTGACATGATGCTATACTGTACTCCGATTAAAAAGTGTTCCTTTAATTTTTTTGGGCAGTATATATATACTGTATATATATACTAGCAGAATACCCGCGCTTCGCAGCGGAGAAGTAGTGTGTTAAAGAAGTTATGAAAAAGAAAAGGAAATATTTTAAAAATAACGTAACATGATTGTTAATGTAATTGTTTTGTCATTGATATGAGTGTTGTTGTCATCTCTCTCTCTCTCTCTCTATCTATATATATATATACTAGCAAAATACCTGCGCTTCGCAGCGGAGAACTAGTGTGTTAAAGAAGCAATGAAAAAGAAAAGGAAACATTTTGAAAATAACGTAACATGATTGTCAATGTAATTGTTTTGTCACTGTTGTGAGTGATGAGTGTTGCTGTC
>JANRMT010062857.1:19243636-19254521 GCA_026402145.1 Polypterus bichir lapradei | reverse complement strand
CAGTAAGTACATACTAAACAATAATAGTAAAGTAATATGTTTCAAATGTTAAAATGTGTGTTTCAATTTAAAACTCTAAATATTCTTGATGGTAATAGAAAACTGTTGTTTTTACCTTTTATAGAAGAAAAACTTTATTTTAAAAAACACAAATCCAAATTAAATTATCATTACATTACCCACAGGCAAGCCAAACTCAAAATCTTTAAATCCTGTGAAAGAACTGATAAAAATAACCAAAAGATAATTATGTGAGAATAGGAATGTCAAGACAGAGAAACAAGGAAAAGAATCAAAAATTGAAAATTGCGTCAAATTCGTAATCACTGACCTTGAAGTAGTCTAAAATGATATTCCACTTGCTTATATTTGAAATGTGCCATTTGTAAACTTTTGGAAATGTTTTTTTACATGGCTTGGACCACCAGTACAGAATTAATTATCAAAAGAAGAATTATATTCATGATTAGTAACCTTGAAATAGTAAACTGTAAAGTGGTACTCCACGTGCCTGTATTACCAGTCCCCATTTTTTCAAAATTTTGTGAAAAGGAGCAGCATTGGTCCCTTTTATACCATTATGGGTGAAGCCCTGGGGTTAGCTGATGTGACAAGTCCAACTTCAAGTCCTTTTGATCATTTTAGTTTTGACACCTATTGGTTTACTCTTTATCATAAGGGTGAAATTTCATGTGCAAAATATGCTCCAAAACTGGGTTTTCCAGTCTAGTAGGCCAATAATAGGAGGGAACCTCTTAAGGCTTGACGTCTTGCCTAACTAGACATCAAGACAAGTCGAATGGTATAGTATATAGTATGTGGTGGCAGGATTTACTGGCCAAAAAACAACCAAAAACCGAAATGATTTTAAAGCAATCATAAGTGTGATGTGCATCACCTGGGCACCTTAAACTAGTGGTCCCTCCCCATTAGGCACCAGACTAAATAAGAAATATTTAATAATAAAGAGTAAAGAGAACAGAGGCATGATAAAAAAAAAGTAAAAAAAAAGTTGGACCCAGGAATGAGGCCATTTCTTTTGCAAGCTCGTGTGAAGACAAATCTCATCCCAGCCGCATTTTCTACCTGGGACTCCACACTTACTCAAACACAAAGTCGCTCTTTCTCCAGACTTCTTCAGGATTTTTTTCTTTGTTTGGTTTTCTGTCTGGTTGACTTTTTTCTATTCACCACCACAGCCATATCTCAAAAGCCAGTCGTCTGATGTCCTCATGGTTCATACCTGACAGTTGACCGTTTATTTTTCTGATTTTTATTAAGAGTACTATCGATCATTTCTATCCTTTTTTTATTCAAACTATTCCACTTTGGAATTTATGGGTTTATTTTGTCTTAAGTTATCGGATTCAGGCTTTCTTCCCTCCTGCTACCAAATTGCACCTTACCAGTGAGATATATTCATGATTAGTAACCAAAATTTTGCGAAAAGGAGTCGCATTGGTCCCTTGTATCCCATTAGGGGGTGAAGCCCTGGGGTTAGCTCATCCAAGCAGCACTTTCTACCTGTGGACTCCACACTTACCCAAACAAATACATCTGGGGGTGTGAGGGAAAATTCATAAAGACAAGGTAGTTAACAAGCTCGGACAACAAGAGTAGCCAATTTACCATTGAAATTGAATCTATGCATTAATAAAATTCACGAGATTTAAAAATTTGTGCCTGCCTCTGTGAAGATCATTGAGGGGGATTGGTGCTGTGGAATCTGACAGAGATTGTACTGTGCAGAAAAATTATTCCACACTGATTTCTCCCTCTGTCTCAATATTAAGTTTTACAAAACGCAGACATTCTGAAGAAACATTACAAATGGCACCGATTAGTAAAAAGACAAGGTAATTAGTCTGGATTCATTATAACTGCTGGCTGAGTCCGAGGCACTGATGACATGTGAACGGCCCTCCTCTCCCAGTGATTTACTGCCAAACCGCAGC
Organism: Polypterus bichir lapradei; assembly: GCA_026402145.1. NCBI lineage: Eukaryota > Metazoa > Chordata > Cladistia > Polypteriformes > Polypteridae > Polypterus > Polypterus bichir. The sequence goes on along the minus strand of JANRMT010062857.1, from coordinate 19,252,566 downwards.
TTATAATTACCCTTTCAGTTAACACTGTCAGAGGCATGCTATAGAAATTCTGTACTAGCACTTAATTTACTGTCTCTATTTTTCCCCATCTTTTCTACTGCTTGTGTTTTGTACCAAATCATTTCGCTAAATTGTTTAGTATTAAGCAACACACAAACAAACAGTGGCTTCTAAAAACAGGACTTTTGAGAGAAAGCCAGCTGCAAACATTTGCGTTTGTTTCGTGGAAAAACATGAAGTAATGCTCTCCCTGTAGAAATGGTGTCTTTCTCTTTCTTTTTTTTTTTCAAATGTTCTGATTGTTATCCAAGCTGAAAGCATCTGTGCTGATGAGGTGCTTAAATCCTTCCAGCTTTCACTTTCAGAAGGAAGATGGTAAATGAAGTCATCAATAATAACACAGGTAAGTAGGACGCTAGGAAGGTCAGCCTTGGTATAAATCCACAAGGTACAACACAGCAGCTCCAGATTTTTGCAGCTCATCAAGGAGAGCCCAAGCTGGGGGTGGGAAGTATTTAAATATTTACCAGCAGCCAAGCTGACACTGCACAACAGCGGAAAGAGTGACAAGAAGAATGAAGCTGTCTATAACGTGAGGTTCTTCAGGGAGGGAGAGGTTTTGGCTCAGAAGCCGGTCCCTACTGACAGCCGACTGGCAGGCTTTTACTTGTAAAGTTGTAGGCAAGCCATTAATCTGTCAACACAAGCTTGTACAGAATTCCCTGTTTTGTTTTGGTTTTTTTTATAGTGGGATTTAGGACAGTCAGCACCACTTGGAGTTTGTAGGAGTGTGTTGTTATACTTTTGAGCAAACCAAATCGAAACAGGATGTACATAATTGATAATAGATGCCGTAACACAGGAGGAGGTTTTATCCTTCTTCTGTGCCATCCATTTTGTCCTACACCTTGCTCAGTATAGTGTAGGTACTGTCCAATAGGAAAAAAATGTTAATGTGAACACCAGAAAAGAAGCACAGCGAACTTGACAGAACTAACCAAGAACTGCTTCTCTTTATCAGTGACATTGAAAGATCAGAAGGAAATGAACGGAACAAAAAGAATCTCTCTGTGCTGACTATGCTGCTGATGCAGTACCCTGCAATATGGATCAAAACTATTCATTGTATGTATTAAATATTTTGGATGAATTATACAGGGTGTTTAGATTCAAAATTAATTTTAATATAGGAATACTTTTTTCCCAAGTCAAATCTCCTACACATCATGTTAACAAACTACAGGTCATGGTTTTCGCAGCACAATTCAAATATCTCGAAACAACAGTTATAAAAGGGCTTAAATTATTTATTTAACACTGGTGTTGATCAGTGAAATTCACCAAAGTGTTTTTCATTTTATCAGCAAACACAGCCAAGGAAACTCTTGATTGTTTTCAGAGAAAGAAAATAAAGCTGCTAGAATGGCCCAGTCAATCATCCGACTTGAGTCCAATTGAAAATCTCTGGAAAGAACTGAAGATCAGAGTTCATAGAAGAAGCCCACGAAACCTTCAAGATTTGAAGACAGTTTGTGTGGAAGAATGGGCCAAAATCTCACCTGAACAATGCATGTGATTCGTTTCTCCTTACAGGAGGTGTCTTGAAGCTGTCAATACCAACAAAGGCTTTTCTACATAAGTATTAAATACATTTCAGTAAGCGTCTTCAATACTTATTCCCTGTGTCATTCCACTTTATTACACATCATTTAATTTATGGACTTTTTTGTTTGATTTCTTTATATGTGTGGATTACTTGGGTTGTTACCAACATCAGGTGAAAATGTCATGTCAATAGCGCCATTAGAAATATATTTACTGAGAAAACTTTTGATGTGTTCAATACTTATTTTTCCCGCTATATGCTGTGTTTGCCATTGACTTTATTTGCTGAGTACTTCCTTGGAAATTTGCTGTGCAGCTGATTTAGATGAACATTTATTTCCAAACAACCCATGAGGCTTTACAATCACAGAATATACCAGCCATGTAAGAACTCCATGCATGCTTACTGTAATAACATCATTGCAAAAAAAAACTAAATGCTGTTTTAGTTACTGAGATGCCCCGAAACCATCCACTCCCCACCGTCTCTAACTGCACTTGTTTCACCAAGGGGAATCCTCACTTTTCCACTTTTGGAAGTTTAACTCAACCTCCTTCAGCTCTTTGACTGTTGTATGTGGGTCATCAGTGAACTTTAAATGGTAAAAATTGGTCCAATACAACAAAGGTTGAGAAATACTTCTAGATTTCCCTCCTGCATGTGTTTAAAATAAATTGTGAATGTCAGGTGGCGCTGTTGGCACCAGGTAAAAACACAAAGAAGTTCTTTTAATTATTTTCTTCTCCAACAGAGCTCCCTAAGCACCACATCCACAATAAACAGGCAAGTAAACAAGCACAATAATAAGCCCATAATTCTCTCTCTCTATTTTCTCCTTCATACCTCCCACCACACTTTGTCCACCTCTACCCAACTCTGGCTCACCTGCTGAGTCTTCAACAGTCCTTTAAATAGTCCTCGACCCAGAAGTGCTTCTGTTCTTCCTCTCATATGACTTGCTAGCACTTCTGGGTCAGAAGGAGAACTTAAGTTCTTTAAGCAGCTTGGATGTACTTCAGTGCTTCTGTCCTTGTGACTTTTTTACTTCCAGGCTAAGGGGAAGATATGACTCCACAGGTTCTCTCGCAGCGTCCCCTGACGGCACCCACGGTACCCAGCAGGGCTGTGGTATAAAACTACATGTCCCATGTTCTTTGAGGTATAGTGGTGGAGTAGTTAATACTGCTGCCTCACAGCTCAGATCACATATTTGAACACAATAATCAGTCCAGCACCATTATAAACCAATTACTCCTTCTGTATTGACTTCAATGCATTTCGCTGAGTTTGGCGAAGTTCACAAACATGTCTGTGATTTCACTAAACTCAAGACAAACAGAATTCAGCAGTGTTCAATCATCACAGAATTCAGTGGTGTTCAATCGTACTATTTAACACTAGAAGTACCAATAGATATTTTAGATTTTTTCATAACATCATAAGAAATTTGACAAACTGCCGGAAACTATTCGGTCCACCAGGCTCATTTGTTTAGCTATACTAGCTAGGCTGTCCCAATATCTCATCCCAATTCTTCTTAAAAGTGTCTTTTGTCCTGACATGCAGTGTGACATTGTGGGACCTTATATACAGAGGTGTCTGATCAATTCAGTTTGACAGAGATGAACTTCAGTCAAGTTTTAGACACATCTGAGGGATAGCTAATGCAAACAGGGGGCACCTGGCCACAATTTGGAGTGCCACAGGAAAGGCTCTAAATACTGATATTAGCAAGAGATTTCATTTTTCGATGTATAATAAGTTTACAAACCAATCAGAAAACACGTTTTCACTTTGTCATTATGAGTTATGCAGTGTACAGTATATTGATGGGCAAAAAAGGGGAAATTTTCCATCTAAAATCAAATTTACAACAAAATAATAAATTATGCAGAAACGGAAAGGGTATGAATACTTTCTGAATACACAATACTCCCTGCTGCCCCAGTACCTGATAATCATATTTTTTAATCCTTCTTTAAACTAAAGGGTATTTCACTTATGGACGCAATTAGTTATTCAAACCTTTAAAGATCTCTATATGGACAGTGCTTTGTGTATGCATTATATGATCAACTGACTTCCAGCAACACATTATTTTTTATGTACAAGTTAGAAATATTTTCAAAAAGACTTTCTTAATTTTCTTTCAATATCTGTGCTCTAAACATTTTAACCAGTGAATGACTAATGGCCTGCGGTGGGTTGGCACCCTGCCTGGGATTGGTTCCTGCCTTTTGCCCTGTGTTGGCTGGGATTAGCTCCAGCAGACCCCCGTGACCCTGTGTTCAGATTCAGCGGGTTGGAAAATGGATGGATGGATGGATGACTAATGGCTCTTCCAGAATCTTTTAGTGAGTATGTTACTACTCCCCATTAGATGGTCTTGATCAAAGAAAGGAAAGTGATCTCTAAATTCATATTACAAATAAGAACTGGAATTTTACTATTCATAAAATGCACACTTTGCTAGTTTGCACAAAGTAAATCAACTATAACAATTGTAAATTGCATATTTAAAAATAAAAATAAAAATGATAGTCCTAATTGCAAATGATGTCAAAAAGCACTAACTATGCTGGTCATATATTTTCAGATTACACCACACTCTGAACATTGTTTGAGAAATATTAGCTTATTTGTCAGATAGCTTTAAATTCACAATTACTCCTGACACCCTAATAGCATTATTGGAGTAATACCAGATGGGATAAGATAATGCTACAATAAATCTATTGTGATCTCCTATATCACATTTCTTGTGTGTGGACTTATCTTTCTGAACCAGAAAAATTCTAATTCATCTGCTATATCTTAGTGGAAAAGTGATGTCTTATCTGGAAATAGAAAATACAATTAATTTTACCTATGAGGAATTGTGCAAAGCTTTGTTCTGTTTTTCTTTTGATTTTAATTTGAAATTCAGGATGTTATGGGATATCCAGAGTTTCATTCCTGCCTCGTGTCCTTTTGTTCTGTGTATTCATTTTTTTGTTTTCTAAATATTATTCTTTTTGTATTTTACTATGTCTTAGAAAATGATTTATTGTTATTTAAATATTTTATATTATTCTACTTTGCTGATTTTATATTTATTTCTTCTGTTCCTTGACCACTTTATTTTGAGCCTAAGGGTGCGGGGCCTTCTAAAAGCTTAGGCTGTGAAAGCCTCAGTGTCCATGTTTGTTCAGCTCCCTCTGTGATCTGGGTTTGTATTTTGGAAATTGTAGTGTGTGTAAGTGCTTTTTATGATCTTCTTATTATGATCTTTGCTGTTGCATTTTGGAGTACTGGATCACAGACTTGTTTTGTTTTCTTTCATTTTGCCTTTTAAGTAATCTTTTTGATTACTTCTTGCTGCTGTTCAGTTCTTTAAATATTAAGGATTTCTATTTTGGTTTTGTGCCCCAAGAATTTTATGGTCTCCCCCGATCTCTATTGCGAGATCAGCCTTGGTCCATTTTGGCCTTTGCAAGCAGTGAAACCTTCTTCTCACATTCAGGTTCAGGTTCATTTTGTTTCTAGTCCTCATTTGTAACCTTGAGGCTTAGCTTTTAGATAAAGGCCTTTTCTCTGAGTTTTGCGATCTGGACTGATCAACACATTGGGAATTGTTAAATATGACTCTGAACTGTGCACGTGGGGTATTGGTTATGATTAACAGTATTATTATTTAAGAATGTCTGAATTGTTGTTTTTTTCTCTGTACTTTTTACAAATTGCTTTTTAATCTTAGTAAACCAATAACCAAAGCCAGACTCAATCATTTTGACATTACATTTATTTTGCTAAATGTTAGCCATTTCGTTCTTTTCTTTGTGTTTTTGCACACTCATTTGTATGTAATTTTTGATTAACTGTTTTTAGCAGCATGGTGTTTCTTGATATCGATAGGTGCTGGTCAGTCTAGGCATGTACTCATAAAGGGCCTTCTTGATAAAGCATTGCCCTTGCAAACTCTACTTTGGGATTTTGTAATTTGTGTGTGTGTGTGTGTTTTATATATAAAGACTGTCAAGCATATTTTGCAATTCCTGATCTGTTCATTTTTAATCATTTATCTTGCCTGCTGGATCATGTAAAAATATCGAAAATAAAGAATGATGACCCAGGAACTTGACATCTTCCTATTTTAATAGGATTTGTATATATATATTAACATAAATAACATCATAGGTCAATACTATTTTTTAAAAAATTGGTACGGACAGTGTTTGCCCTAACAGAGTGTTACTTAGGGTGATGGTACAGCTGCAATTTACCATCGTTTGTAACTGAAGCAGCACTAAATACTATTTGCCTTGCATGTTAACACAATGTCTAATTCTTTGTCAACATCAGAAGCTTGAAATACCTTTGGCGTGACACAGATACAGTGGATACGTCTCTGGATGAGATTTAGTTCAACTTCAGACTGTGTTTGATGGCTAACTTGTAGCGGGGCTATGTAGAATTAGTGTTGTCAATGTTTGTGGTGAGTGCGTTTTTGTTTCCATCGTCTCGTTTGCTGTTTATCATGTGTGCGTCAGTGAATGTTGTCCCCGTAAATACAAAGGGGACGGATGATGGAGGGAGAACGCAGCCCCAAGATGGAAAACACCTGTTCACAATTAATCAAGTACAACCAGCTCATCACTATATAACCAATTAGGAGAGAGAAGAAAAGGAGAGGAGAAAGATGGAGATTTCACTTTACAACTACGAACCAAGTTTACCTGCTGTTTTCCACATCGCACTTTGTATCTAGTTTGTTTTCATTCCGCCGGACTTACTTCAATTCCCTCATTGCCAAGAGATCCCGGGGTCGGATTACATCATCCACCACACGCCGAGGATTCACGGTGAGGTTGTTCCATTTGTTCCGGGAAATACAAACACATCACTAATCTGTTGACCAGTCATCCGCATTCAGGACAGTTATATACTTGGACTCAAGTTCACGATCATTCATTCCGTATTCATTCATTGTTGTTATTCGTGTTGTTTGTTATATGTTACTGGAACAAGGGAGGGTTTTGTTATTGTGTATATATATGGTCTTGTCACATTATTGCTTTGGTGGTTGTCTATACATATATATTTTCTACGTGTGAAATTAGTATTTTTTGTTATTTCCTTTAATATAATTAATCACTTATTTTTACATATCTGCTTTTGTGTGCCTATGTTTAATCCGTCGATTGTGGGGAAAATTGTATTTGTTAGAGGTACGGCTTGATATATAAGATTCAATCTCAGCAATTTATTCAGGCCACAGGTCTTGGAGGTGTAGCTGCCGGCTGGGTAAGGGGTCGGCCGTTACAAACTAATGTTATGTTAAGCTTGATAGAGGACAGTTGTTTGATTGGTGACTAATATCAGATTCTGCAATCCTGGCAGTTCCTGGTCTGAGGAGGGATATGTAGTAATCCTCCATTGAGTAGCATTACACCAGGCAGCAGATTAATCAAGTAAAAATATGGCCAAATGATCCCCAAATATGGTACTTATTAATAAGTTAATTTACTTGTACAGTGGCTACCAACAACTGGGAAATCTGGTTGAGTTTCCAGGTGATAGTAATAGAAATGACTTTACTGTGATGTCCAACTTGAACATTTTTCTGACTTGAACGTCTGCCTGTTTAACTTAAAAGGAGGCATATGGGAAGTCTTTGGCCATTTACTGGGTGAGGCAAATGAAGCCTGTTTTGAATTCACAACATTTGCTATTTTTGATCAAGGTAAGGACCTTATGACTTTGTTTAGAACTTCAGAAGCTGAAATTGAAAGGTTCAAGGAATAAGAATATGTGATCCATTGCCTTACTTTTCCCTTTGAATTTAAATATACCATGTCAATGTTCTAGACAGTTTAACTGTGAGGGAGGTCAATTACATAATTCAGTCTTCATGCTAGTATCTTGCAAGAACAAATTGGCACTGTATGAATGAATATAGATAAGTGTGTGAACATGCTCTGCAATAAACTAACGCTTTGTCCAAAATTGTGTCCTTTTTTATGGCCTGTGCTGCCTATAACATCTCTGGTCACCATGACTCTTAACTGAACTAAGCAGTTGTGATGATGGAGAGTTGAATTAGCAGGGCTAATCACCATGAAACTCTGCCATTCAAGCAATTATTTATATATTTTATACTGTACATTTTAAAAACTTTGTTTTTGTAATAGAAGGTTTTGCTCCTTCTTATTATAATGATCGATCTATTTTCAGGCCTGTTTATTTTGTGCAGACCTAAAGCACACAATCTGTTTGTTATTTGAAATACGTTTCTCATTAGTCACAAAGGAATGGACCAGTAGGCACCTACTGAGCCTTTTAGTAGGTTTAGGAGGTTCATTAACAGAAATTGTAGGATCTGTAACAATAGTCATGCATGTTAAAAGCAGGTCACCACTTATAGTAATATCACATTTAGGGTGTGATGTCTTTATAGATTTCCCAAACCCAAAGCTTACCTTAAAAAAAATTTCAAAAGGCTTTATTTAAGAAAATTGTCCTACTAAACCAAAAAAAAATCTGTGAATTTTTACACTTTGTAAATTGTTTTCCAAAATGACATTCATTTACACGTGTGTATTTAATGAATTAAACTTGAAAATGTGCACACATCACCTCAAACTGTTGATGTTAATGTGCATTAGCAATGTTATCACTCATTTAATAACTGATAATAAACCTGGTTAACCTACGGGCCCATTTCTATGGGAATGATCAATTTAATTACAATTATTAAACTATAGTGCATTTCACTTACAAGCCTAGCACACTTTGCAGTTATTACAAAATTGTAAATAAGATGGTCAGCATAAACAGACAAATACTAAGCAATAAAACATTTTTATATGCAGGGTGGTTTAAAGTCCAAATTCCTGCTTTCTTAGGCAAGCCACGTTCTACAATGACCCATTTTGACATCCATGGCAGAGCGACGGGCACTGTGCAGGCTCCTGTCAATAATCCACTGAACAGGATCATCTCCAGGCAGAGGAGCAGCTACAGCGACAGACTGCTGTCACCATCTTGCTCCACTGACAGACTGAGGAGATCGTTCCTCCCCCACACTATGCGACTCTTCAATTCCACCTGGGGGGGTAAACGTTAACATTACACAAAGTTATTGTCTGTTATACCTGCATTTTTATCACTCTTTAATTTAATAGTGTTTTTATCAGTATGCTGCTGCTGGAGTATGTGAATTTCCCCTTGGGATTAAGATGACGACTTTTATTGACTAACTAAAAAGATTACAATATGCAAGCTTTCGAGGCAACTCAGGCCCCTTCTTCAGGCAAGATGTAATCATTACATCTTGCCTGAAGAA
>JANRMT010062857.1:19227380-19239937 GCA_026402145.1 Polypterus bichir lapradei | reverse complement strand
CTATCTATCTATCTATCTATCTATCTATCTATCTATCTATCTATCTAATCAGTTCCTCAAATTAAAATACTACAATATTTTTTTTAAAAAATGCAAACTTACTAAAACACTTCTCATCAAACATAAACTAAAAAACCTATTTACGTTTATCTCATTGGCCAAACTGTACCAGAATGTTTGCCTGTCACTGGTTCTCCTTGATCTTTGCCGTAGTGAGAAGGCCAACTTGAGGAAAATTCAGGTGTCTGGCAGCCTAAAAATGGCAACAAATGAAAACATGTAGTCTGGGTTGTGAGAGTCTGATTTGCTTTATAGGTGTGGAGTGTGTGATATATCAGAAAGTTGAATATGATTCTGATCAAGACAGATTTAATCTTTTATACCTCTTCAGACATAAAAAAAGACCTTGCATTCTGTTTCTCTATGTGTTTGAAATGTTACCATGGGAGGAAGGGGCACCTGTTGGAAGGCCACCCCAGCAGTCCTTAGTGATTCTACCAGAGCTCCCTTAATGTCCATGAGAGAATCGTGTGCTTGCTAGTTCACCTTCCAATGTCCTATCATTAGTGAGACACCAAGGCAGTTTTCTTTTAAACAGGTCTTTCTATGGATGGATGCATAGATTTTATTCTTCATAAGATGTCACATAAATTACAAAAAGTGTGTTATTTAGCAATATTTTCACTGACATAGACAGTAACAGGTCATTTTAGTATAATTCTAAGTTTTATTGTATAATTCGTTAGGGGTCACGAACTTCCTTTGCTGTATCTCCTCCATTATATCAATCAATAAAAAATATCGTTAATGGCTTTTCCTAAGACTGGTATCCATTTTCAAAGGAAAGGATTGCAAATAGCAGTAATCATGTAAATAACAATTCACATAAGAACTGTGCCAATAAAATTCAATTACAGCACTGTCCTTATCATTAAAGCACTCGTCACATTCAGCCCCTACTCAACATTTATAATCTTTCTATTATTTTTTTCACAATTGAATACCTTTGTCATAATCTGAATTTTCATATTGTTAAGTGAAATGAATTCTTAATAACACAACATAACAGAACAGAAGGATCCTGAGCAGAAATAGGAGCCAGCCCAGGACAGGGTGCCCGGCTATTAGAGGGTCCAATCGTGCACACAGCCATTCACACACAGGGACAGTTTAGTAGCCTCAACTAATTAATGAATTTTGATTGTGATGACAAGCAGCCTGGCATTCATTTGCCTACAGAGCCAACATTCAACCTTTTATGTTTCTCTACATAACCTAAGGATGACTTTTAAATGAGTTAATGTCAACAAGGAATCTGGTCTGGAAGGAATTGCAGTGCTTTAAAAACCTGCAGCAACCAATTAGCTGATGTCTTCAGTGAGAAAGAGAATCTGCTGTCCCCGTCTGCTTTAAAATGACAGCAATTGTTCCCTTCCCTAAGAAAATAAAAGTGGGCTGTCTGAAAGAATACAGGTATGTCGCGCTCAATGATGTGCTTTGAGAGACTAACCAGAATATTCCAGACAGCCATGACTACCTCCAGTTTGCACATCATCAAAATGGTCCACGAAGGATGCACTTCATATCATTTTGGGACATTTGTATAATTACAATTGCTATGCCGGAGTCCTGTTTATGCACTTGAATTGAACATTTAACACTGCTAATCTGTCAAAGCTGACCACCAAACTCTTCCTCTTAGGACTTAGGACGTCAGCTTGTGTGAATTGGCAGAATCACATCCTCCATGCTGCTCCTCAAAACAGTCACTTCATAGGATAGTGGGCAGAGACAATGTTAGGGAAAATACTTAGTAAATAAAGAGAAGTCATGACTTACTGCTTCATAAAAATGAACATTTTTTTTTTCTATTACAACATCTTGATGGAGTTTTGCCATGTGATCATCTGCGTTCTCCAAGGCAAGACTGATCAATCCTAACAGAGCAGCTTATTTTATCAGTTAGGTTAATTTACATAATATAGCTTCATATTTTTTTCATTTACAACAGTTAGAGAACAGATAAATGGTTTATTCTAATAACATATTCCATAATATGCAGTAATATTACTTAAAGGCACCAAATTAGTTAAACAGATTAAAAGTCTTAAGTAAATATCTGGTTCATAGAATAAGAATCTGCGGTGGGCTGGCACCCTGCCCGGGGTTTGTTTCCTGCCTTGCGCCCTGTGTTGGCTGGGATTGGTATTTGGGTAATGGATGGATGGATAGAATAAGAATTGTACATGTACATTTTTATCATAGAACAAAATAAAAAGATAAAATGTCATATGATCTCATCTCTCTAACTTAAAGTACCAGGACCTTGCATTTTTGAAGAAGCCAGCACCCTTGTGCATCTGTATGTCACGATTACATTTGCTATAATAATCAACAATCAGGATGAATTACTTCTTGAAGTAAGAAAAATACAAAAAAACTCCAAGACACACAAATTAAGAGACAGAGCTAAGCCACGATAGAACAGAATGAAACACATTTGTTTTTTTGTTACAGATGGAAATTCTGCTTTTCAGAATGGGATAGAAAGAGAACAACAGAAGGTGACGATTTTGAGTGACTAAAAGTAATTTGTAACTTTGATTGTTTTTGTTGGTAGACATTTATTCAAACCTTCTGTGTAACGAGGCAGCACTAAGGTTTGGCTTTAAGATCAGATCTACAGTGCAAAACACCAATAGATATTAGCAGTACAGACTTTATGAACTTCTTTAATGATAAAATTAAAAATATAAGATCCCAGATCTCAGCATCACAGTACAAACCAAATACTAGCTTAGCAGACCCTGCCTCACATTGCATTCAGCACTTTAGTCATTTTAATCCTGTAACTGAGCAGGAAGTCTTAACTTTAATTTCTAAAATGAAGCCCTCTACTTGTTCCCTAGATCCAGTGCCAACAAAACTAGTAAAAAGTGCCATGGATGTTCTTGCAGCGCCTATTCTAACCATTATCAATAGTTCATTACTGCATGGCACAGTACCTGATGCACTAAAAGTGTCAGTCATTAAACCATTACTTGAAAAGTCAGACCTAGACCCACACATACTAAATAATTATAGGCCTATTTCAAATTTACCCCTTCTCTCTAAAATACTAGAAAAAGTAGTCGCCAATCAGCTTCAGTCACATCTTACGCATTACAATTTATTTGAGAAATTCCAGTCTGGTTTTCGCACTGGTCATAGTACAGAAACGGCACTAACACGGGTTGTAAACGACATTCTGATATCCTCTGATGAAGGAAACTCCACTGTAATTATGTTGTTAGACTTAAGTGCAGCATTTGACACCATTGACCATTCTATTTTACTGCACAGGCTAGAAAATGATGTTATACACAGAAGTTCAATATGGTGTCCCGCAGGGCTCAGTACTGGGACCTTTACTGTTTTCACTTTACATGCTTCCACTGGGATCTCTCATTAGGAAACATAATGTTCATTTTCACTCGTATGCAGATGACACCCAGTTGTACCTTTCATTTAGATCAAATGAAGTTTTTCCGATGTTGTCTTTAATTAGTTGTGTTAGTGAATTAAAGGAGTGGATGAATGAGAACTACCTGTCTTTAAATACAGATAAAACAGAGATGTTAATTGTTGGAGGGAATGACGTTGAATACAACAATATTTTGTCATCATGTAACTTAGTTGGAATCACCATTAATTTCACTGAATCAGCCCGAAATCTCGGAGTTATCTTTGACTCTAACATGTCATTTAAAGCGCATATTACAAAGTTGTCCAAATCATGTTTCTTCTTAAAAATGTTAGGAAATTAAGGCGCTTTCTAAATAAACAGGTTTCTGAGAAATTAATACATGCATTTATTTCTAGTAGGATTGACTACTGCAATGTGGTGTTCACTGGCTGTTCAAACTGTTCATTATACAGCTTCTAGTCAATCCAAAATGCTGCCGCAAGAATTCTTACAAGAACAAGAAAATACGAACACATAACTCCATTTCTTAAATCCTTACACTGGCTCCCAGTTAAGTTTAGGGCACATTTCAAAATCCTCCTTTTAACATATAAAGCATTAAATGGCCAAGGTCCGGCTTACTTGTCTGAAATTATCATGATTTACAAATCAGAGCGCACATTAAGATCTCAAGATGCCAGTCTGCTTATGATTCCAAGGATTAATAAAATAACAGTGGGAGGTCGAGCTTTTAGTTACAGGGCCCCTAAACTGTGGAATGGTCTGCCTGCTACAATAAGAGATGCCCCTTCGGTCTCAGCCTTTAAATCCTGGCTGAAGACTCACGACTTCAGTTTAGCATATCCTGACTAGAGCTGCTGATTAACTGTACAGACTGCATCTCTGTTGTCAGTCATTAGCACTAAAACATAAGTAACATGATAGTTAGAATTTGATACTAACCCTCACCTATTCTGTTTCTCTTCTCAGTACTCAAATGTGGCACTTGGTGCCACGGCCCACCTGCCAAGTTGTTTTGACTGCCTAAGGTAAAGTGGGAAATAGGGGTCCTTTCATCAGATTGACTGGCCCAGCACTGTTTCAACCGTGGAATGGCCAAATTGGGGAGGCAGCTTGATGGATGAGGTCTCCAGGACTCTAAACATATCCAAATCATATTATGTGATATCATCTACTGTTAAATACTGCTACGTACTTCTAAATTTTTTATTTTTATACTGTGTTGAGGATTTGTTCTGTTCTCTGTATTGTACCGTATTGACCCCCTTCTTTTTGACACCCACTGCACACCCATCCTACCTGGAAAGGGGTCTCTCTTTGAACTGCCTTTCCTGAGGTTTCTTCCATTTTTTCCCTACTGGGGTTTTTTTGGGAGTTTTTCCTTGTCTTCTTAGAGAGTCAAGGCTAGGGGGCTGTCAAGAGGCAGGGCCTGTTAAAGCCCATTGCGGCACTCCTTTTGTGATTTTGGGCTATACAAAAATAAATTGTATTGTATTGTATTGTAATGCTAATGAAGAGTTGAGATTTTTAGCAGTTTGTAGCCTTGAATAAATCAACTTTAAAATCTCCTTTTTAGCATTATCTAATAGTGTTGTTGGTGATGTCCTGCTGCAATCTCATCCACACTGTGCACTCAATTTAATTAACTCTTTCAGGGCGGATGTCGACTTTTGTCAACAGGAGGGATTGTTGGTGGTAATTAAATGTAAACAGAGACAAAACCTGCTGTTATGTGTTAGTTGGACACTCTTTGCTAGGAAGAAAGTTAGTTTCACTGGTTTGACTGAGATTCCCTACACTCACGTGAGCAGCAAGCAACAGCAAAAATGGCATCGACATCTGGCGAGAGATCGAAGTGAATGCGTAAAGCAAAATACTCCGTGGACTTGCATATTATCACTGAATTGGACTCTGACATGTTGGACTCCAATTTTGATTGAAAATGAATGTGAGGTACCATCATCAGCTGATCGTGGTGCTGAACAGGTTCGTGTAGCTGACGCGCCTATGGCAACATTCTCCTGGGAGGACCACCACTTACAATGACGAGAAATACAAACCAGATTATGATGCACTGCAACCGTGACTGCCGCCCCGACACATACACGAAGGCAGCCTGGCAACCAGCCTGCTGCACGTTCCTGGTGAACTGTCAGCCACAGCACACAGCAACAGATGCTTTTATGTTGATTTCTGTGTGAAACCATTGCTTTGTGTTTTTTGGAGAAAATATTCAGCCCTCAAAGAGTTAATTAATGAATTAATTTATTTATTTTTTATTGCATTATTGTGAACTGTTCCAAGGAAAAATTCCATTGTCCTATGTACACATGATAATAAAAACTGACTTGAGCTGTAAGCCCTTGGGTATATTATAATTATAATTATTACAAATAATTATAAAATAGTCGTAATAATTGGGCACTGTTTTAAACACAACTCTAAAAACAAGCTAAGAAATTCATAATAATAGATTTAGCATATGTCAGTTGTGTTATAATTGTGGCAGATTGTTAACGTATGCTTTTTTAGATAGACACATGCTTAAAGTAGAGTTTAGGTGAATACTTTTTTGTTTGAGGTCTTTGCAGCTTGAACATAAACAGTAAGGTACCAGATATATATATTTTTTTAATTTGTCTGGCTAAAAATATGAAAAAAAAATGAATGAGTGAAAATGAAGGGGTGGCACAGTGGCACAGTAGTAGCGCTGCTGCCTCGCATTAAGGAGACCTGGGTTTGCTCCCCAGGTCCTCCCTGCATGGAGTTTACATGTTCTCCCCGTGTTTGCGTGGGTTTCCTCTGGGTGCTCTGGTTTCCTCCCACAGTCCAAAGACATGAAGGTTAGGTGCATTGGCGATCCTAAATTGTCCCTAGTGTGTGCTTGGTGTGTGGGTGTGTGTGTGCCCTGCAGTGGGCTGGCACCCTGCCTGGGGATTTGTTCCTGCCTTGCGCCCTGTGTTTGCTGGGATTGGCTCCAGCAGACCCCCATGACCCTGTGTTAGGATATAGCGGGTTGGCAAATGACTGACTGAAAATTAGCTTTTTAAAATGCATTTATCACATGCTGTAATGTCACTTTCATGAGATATGGATTTTCAAATCCACACTATTCTGAAAGGAGCTATAAAAGTAGAAATCAATGTTAAGCTATAACGTAAAAATGATTAAGCAAAAAGTGACTTTTTATTCCATTTATTGAGACATTACAGTTCAAAGGTCAAATGTGTGCAGAATACCAACGATACCTTTGAAATTAGTCCAATCTGTAACTGTCACTGTAACGGCAGAGTAAAATAATTGCTCCTTTTGGAAAAAAGGACCGTGAAATTACCAGGCTCTAGTTAACAAAAATTAAAATCATTCAGGACGTGCATGTAATATGTAAGCTGCATGACTGAAGATCAAGTTACTGTATATCTTTTTAATGATACATACTGCCCTGTTGAATGAGCACAGAAGGTGCATTTACATGAAATTTAATGAAGAAGGTTAAAGGTTGTTGTGCCTGTGAAAGTGCCCGCGGTTCAGCCTTGAGCGTCTGAGTAAAGAATTGGCACCCCTTCAGTGTCTGAGTGGAATTCTTTTAGAGATTTCTGTATACTCATGCACTCTAAATACATGTACTTCATAATACTACATTCACTTTGCCTTTCTTAAATGCGTTTGTGTATGCGCATGTGTGTGTGTGTGTGTGTGTGTGTGTGTTTGTGCCCTGTATCTCATCTACCAGGATTTCAACACTAAACTGACTGAAAGATAGGACATATTCATGTGTTGTATCTTTCAAAATATTTTTCAGTTAAATTGACTAGATGCTGAGGCTAGAGCAGTCCGGTGGAGCAGTAATTAACGCCACTGCCTTACAGCTTCTGAAACTTGGATTCAGTTTTGGCATGAATGATATCTGTGGGGAGTTTTCTGTCTGTTGGTTTCATTCTTGACATGTCCAGTTCATATTGACTGGTGACTGTAAACTGGCTCAGCATTTGTATGTATGGATGGGTGGGTGGACATGATGGGCTGATGAGCACTCCAAGGTTGATTGTAGCTTTGCAACCACTGCTGACTTTCGTTCCCTGTGACGATATAATTGAGTTCAATCTGTTTAAAACTGAGTAGATTGATGCAGCTTTGGCAGCATGCTAACACTGGGGTTCATACATCGAAGATACAGGTTAAAGCACCAGTTATTAATTCAGGAATTAGAAATGCTATCTGGTTATTATTAATTTTACTATTAACATGCCCTGTAATGGGCGGCATGGTGGCGCAGTAGGTAGTGCTGCTGCCTCACAGTAAGGAGACCTGGGTTCACTTCCGGGGTCCTCCCTTTGTGGAGTTTGCATGTTCTCCCCGAGTCTGCGTGGGTTTCCTCCGGGTGCTCTGGTTTCCTACCACAGTCCAGATATGCAGGTTAGGTGCATTGGTGATTCTAAATTGTCCCTAGTGTGTGCTGGGGGTGTGTGTATGTGTGGGCTGTCGTCCTTTTCGGAATTTTTTCCTGCCTTACGCCCTGTGCTGGCTGGGACTGGCTCCAGAAGATCCCCGTGACCCTGTGTTATGATATAGTGTGTTGGAAAATGACTGACTGACTGCCCTGTAATGGACTGGCGATGGACTGTTCATAATTGGTCACTCTCTCATGTCTTTTGCTGCAGGACTGACTCCAGCACTCTTAACCCTATAACTAATAAGTGAACTCAGAAAATGAATGTATGAAGCTAAAGTGCATTCAGTATTTATTTTTGATGTTCTGGCTTACAGCACATTGGGATTAGGACTGTGTAACCTGCTTGAACTCGTGTCTTCCTAGGTCTTGCTTATATCCACTTTTACTCCTTTCATTTCTTCACTACTAGAAGTCCTTCTAATTTTGTATCTTCTTTAAGAATCATGGAAGATGGATCCGGTCCGTAAACATCAAGGGGAACACAGGAAATAAGTCCATAAGTCACAGAGCACACTTATACACACGTACTCAATGAAGCTAAACTGCACACTTTTGGATGAGGGAGGAAACTGGAATACTAAAATGAAAGGAAAGAAAACCTAAACATTTATTCTATGTTAATTATCTATCCATCCATCCATTATCCAACCCGCTAAATCCTAACTACAGGGTCACGGGGGTCTGCTGGAGCCAATCCCAGCCCACACAGGGCACAAGGCAGGAAACAAACCCTGGGCAGGGCACCAGCCCACAGCAGGGCACACACAAACACTAGGGACAATTTAGGATTGCCAATGCACCTAACCTGCATGTCTTTGGACTGTGGGAGGAAACCGGAGCACCCGGAGGAAACCCACGCAGACACGGGGAGAACATGCAAACTCCACGCAGGGAGGACCCGGGAATGAACCCGGGTCTCCTAACTGCATTGCAGCAACGCTACCACTGCGCCACCATGCCGCCCCTATGTTAATTAGTGTTCCCTAATTTTAATTATTTATTTTGTCTTTTTTCTCTTTCTTCATCATGTAAAGCACTTTGAACTACATTGTATGAAAATGCGCTATATAAATAAATTTTGTTGTTGTTGTTAAACTTCAGATAATCTTTGGGCTGCAAACTGAAGCTAAGGCCTCTGTGCTAACCTCTGCACATTATGTTGCTGCACTGCTAAAACTGCAGAGATACAAAATGAGCAGAAAGTTATAAGGTAAAAATGCATTCATGACAGAGAGAACGAAATAGCACAGCACTCAGGCCTTACCATCTATAAAAAGGGGGGCCAGCTCTTGAATTTAAAGGTGAAATCCTGGGTAATTTTAGCTAACTTCTTCTTCTTGTATAGGTTTTGACCTTTTCATGCAGGCTCACTATATTTGACCACCATCCTCCACTTGTGTCTGCTGTAATCTTCCTTGCCTGATAACCCCTTTCTCCCTTATGTATGAGTCGGAGTACAGGAAGCTTGTGGACGACAGGGAGAATCACCTGCAACTCAGCAGCAGCAAGATATGAGAGTTGGAGGTGGCCTTCTGGAGTGCCAAAGAGCCCCTGAGACAAGTCATCATTAAGAGGCAGGGTATGGGAAGTGGTAGAAAACTATAAATACCAGGGGTTCACATAAACAGCAAACAGAGTGATCTGAAACCACAGTGGTGAGATATAAGAAGGGCCAGAGCAAACTGTACTTCATGAGGAGACTCAGGTCTTTTGATGTGTGCAACTAACTGCTAGAAATATTTCACCAGTCCATACTAGCCAGTGTGTTCCCTATATTGCGGTCTCCTGGGGAACAAAATTATCAGGAAAGTCTGCTGTATCACAGGGCTAATCCTGGACATACTGGAATCTGTTTGGGGAAAATAAAACTGGATGCCACCATGGCAAATCCCATCTATCTTCATCAGGAGGCACTCTCTTACAGCACCTCTGGGGGCCTTTACTGACCAATGATATCGGGCAACTCAATGCTTCCTCCCAACATTCCAAACTAAATACTTATACTCTTTAAGTAGCCTATATATATATAGTGGGTGCCTTTATATAGTTCTTGATCCAGAAGTGCCTCTGCTCTTCCGTCCATGTGACCTGCCAGCACTTCCAGATCAGACGGAGAATACGAGCTCTTTAATTAGCCTGGAAGTACTTCTTGGCTTCCATCCCCGTGACCTTCTAGTACTTCCGGACTAGGCAAGAATCTTGTCTCCCATCTCCCATTCCACAGTACCCCCTGGCGGCACCCACGCCACTCAACTGGGCTGAGATAATGAACTCCAAGTCCCAGGATACCCAGGACTACACTGCAGGGGAGCTGCCATTTAGCGTCTTGGGGGGAGGCAGTGTCCTGGAAAAGCTGCCTTCCCCCATCCTTCCATCTCTGGGGCGTCCCGGCCAGGTTGAGATGCCAGGAGTCTCTTACTACTGTATATGTATATGTATATATACTAGCTGAAATACCCAGTGCTGCCCGGGAGGAAAATAAAATGTTTTTATTTTTTAATTGTTTGAAGAAAACATAATAAAAAAACACAACTTTAAAAATAAAAATAAATTAGCAAACCATGTGGACTCACTCATGTGCTTGTCTTGCAGTCCTGTATGTATGTTATCAGCCAGTTGACTCTCGGAACCAGCCAACTCTATTTAATTTGAAAAGCAACAGGTGGGCGTGGTGGCACTCAAACATAAAGAATGTTGGCAGTCACTTCCCGTTCGCCCTCTGGTGGTCGTTCTGAGTGTCAACTGGATGATAACATGCACACAAGACTGCAAGATCACACAACGGGGTGGGTTAGGGTTGATTTCAACCTACAGTACTTTTAGTCAACCATTGAGAAACATGTGTACCAAGTTTCATGTAAACCGCTCCAGCCATTCAGAAGTGATGCTGGAACATACATACATACATACATTGACCTTTATACGTACAGTGATGTGAAAAACTATTTGCCCCCTTCCTGATTTCTTATTCTTTTGCATGTTTGTCACACAAAATGTTTCTGATCATCAAACACATTTAACCATTAGTCAAATATAACACAAGTAAACACAAAATGCAGTTTTTAAATGATGGTTTTTATTATTTAGGGAGAAAAAAAAATCCAAACCTACATGGCCCTGTGTGAAAAAGTAATTGCCCCCTGAACCTAATAACTGGTTGGGCCACCCTTAGCAGCAATAACTGCAATCAAGCGTTTGCGATAACTTGCAATGAGTCTTTTACAGCGCTCTGGAGGAATTTTGGCCCACTCATCTTTGCAGAATTGTTGTAATTCAGCTTTATTTGAGGGTTTTCTAGCATGAACCGCCTTTTTAAGGTCATGCCATAGCATCTCAATTGGATTCAGGTCAGGACTTTGACTAGGCCACTCCAAAGTCTTCATTTTGTTTTTCTTCAGCCATTCAGAGGTGGATTTGCTGGTGTGTTTTGGGTCATTGTCCTGTTGCAGCACCCAAGATCGCTTCAGCTTGAGTTGACGAACAGATGGCCGGACATTCTCCTTCAGGATTTTTTGGTAGACAGTAGAATTCATGGTTCCATCTATCACAGCAAGCCTTCCAGGTCCTGAAGCAGCAAAACAACCCCAGACCATCACACTACCACCACCATATTTTACTGTTGGTATGATGTTCTTTTTCTGAAATGCTGTGTTCCTTTTACGCCAGATGTAACGGGACATTTGCCTTCCAAAAAGTTCAACTTTTGTCTCATCAGTCCACAAGGTATTTTCCCAAAAGTCTTGGCAATCATTGAGATGTTTCTTAGCAAAATTGAGACGAGCCCTAATGTTCTTTTTGCTTAACAGTGGTTTGCGTCTTGGAAATCTGCCATGCAGGCCGTTTTTGCCCAGTCTCTTTCTTATGGTGGAGTCGTGAACACTGACCTTAATTGAGGCAAGTGAGGCCTGCAGTTCTTTAGACGTTGTCCTGGGGTCTTTTGTGACCTCTCGGATGAGTCGTCTCTGCGCTCTTGGGGTAATTTTGGTCGGCCGGCCACTCCTGGGAAGGTTCACCACTGTTCCATGTTTTTGCCATTTGTGGATAATGGCTCTCACTGTGGTTCGCTGGAGTCCCAAAGCTTTAGAAATGGCTTTATAACCTTTACCAGACTGATAGATCTCAATTACTTCTGTTCTCATTTGTTCCTGAATTTCTTTGGATCTTGGCATGATGTCTAGCTTTTGAGGTGCTTTTGGTCTACTTCTCTGTGTCAGGCAGCTCCTATTTAAGTGATTTCTTGATTGAAACAGGTGTGGCAGTAATCAGGCCTGGGGGTGGCTACGGAAATTGAACTCAGGTGTGATACACCACAGTTAGGTTATTTTTTAACAAGGGGGCAATTACTTTTTCACACAGGGCCATGTAGGTTTGGATTTTTTTTCTCCCTAAATAATAAAAACCATCATTTAAAAACTGCATTTTGTGTTTACTTGTGTTATATTTGACTAATGGTTACATGTGTTTGATGATCAGAAACATTTTGTGTGACAAACATGCAAAAGAATAAGAAATCAGGAAGGGGGCAAATAGTTTTTCACACCACTGTGTGTGTGTATATATATATGCCAACAACACTCATGACAATGACAACACAATTACATTGTCAATCATGTTACGTTATTATTAAAATGTTTCCTT
>JANRMT010062857.1:19216375-19227280 GCA_026402145.1 Polypterus bichir lapradei | reverse complement strand
GCTGGTGATACAGTAAAGAAGAGAAAAACCATCACCATGGAAAATAAAGAAGAAATAATAAAAAGGTCAGAGACAGGTGAAACTCCATCATTCATTGGCAGAGCACTTGGTTACAGTCGGTCAACAATAGCATTTACGTATTAAAATAATGTACCTGTTCAGACTTACATACAAATTCAACTTAAGTACAAACCTACAGTCCCTATCTCGTACGTAACCTGGGGACTGCCTGACTTTCAGCCAATGAATTATTCAGCAGAAGTGTGTCAAGAAACACAACAGAGACTCCTTTATACTTATGGTATTACATTTTTATAATGCCTTACATGTGACTGCCCTTGTATATTTAGCCAAGTCAAGATGTATCTTCTTTTTTGTTATTCCTGGATACATTTAAAACATTTGTTGTTATTGATTGTTAAACATATGTCGTTTACTAAGCATATGTAGAAAAATACATTTCACGTTGTTGACAGTATTATCTATCTGTCTATCTATTGTGAAGAAATAAAACACAGGGGAAACTGATTAAGAGTTGGGGAACTGTCCCGTATAGTATACAGCACTCAGGCAGAGAAAACAACACTGAGATGCCGTTCGGATGCATACAAATTACACACAAGAAAATCAACAGTTGGCAGAGGGGAAGTTTTATGGAGTTGGAACCAGAAATGATACAGATGAAGGGGAAATTGAAGATGACGTGAACAGAGTAGGATGGAGGTGATGTCATCGAAAGGAACCGGACACGAGGACATCAGTGTGAGTGAGAAAATGAAGTCGTCAGGGAGGTTGATGAGGAAGTACAGGGTTAATTGTTAATTAATAATAAATAATGTGCTATTGTTGGTGGGTCTTCTTTAGCTATTTTCGGATTTTGAAAGCTCATTTTTTCTGGAGAAAATTGCATTAATATGCTGGCCTGTGGCCCATTCCGCGTCTTTTCGCATTCTGTCGGGCCCGTTGGCTGCCCCCTATCTATCTATCTATCTGTTTATTTATGCAGGTCTCATAAGTGTTACACTAGAAATTGCATTAATTATAATGTGGCTTTTCCTCAATCTGATAAGGTTGTAGCTGGAAGAAAATCCTGCCACCAATGTGTTCAAGAAAGAAGCCCATCCTGGATGGGCTGTCTGTTCATTGCAGGGTACAAATCAACTCAGTTCCACAACCTTTCAAAGACAACCTGCGAAAATTTAAGCTTCACACAGCTCTGAACCAAGGCAAATTTTATGAGGTAGCATCGATACCCTCTGGCTATTGTAATGCCTTCAGGAGCATGAAAATAAAAGCAGTGCCAAAACACAAAGCATCACAATGTTTAATCCCTCCAGCCTGCACAGAAAGAGAAAAAGAATTAAGTGATGGAAAGGGGTCACAATATTTTTGAAAGGGATGAAAGAAGCAGAGCATGTAGTTGAAAAGATAAAAAATGTCAAATCATCGAATCTGAGAATAAAGCTCCCTTGACTAACACACTTGAATATTTCATAAGGATCTCATGAAAGTATATGTGGGAAGTATCAGATAAGATGTAAGAACATTTTAAAATTTTACTTCTATATACAGGTATGAAACTCTTTATGGAAAACCTTTAAATGGTGGTCTTGATAGTAATTTTAATAGCTACTTTGCAAAGCACTTCTCTCTCTAGTATCTAAATGGCTGGACTCTTTATTACAAAACGGTAGAGGAGCTTCATTAAGAGATTTTATATTTTTCCAAGTGTTAATCAGTACTTGGTTAGTTAGCTACAAGAAAAATAAAATCCTTAATATTGAATCAAAGAGATGGTAAGAGCATTAGCAGCTTGTTTTTATGATTTTTTGCTTTTTTTTTCGATGTTTTGGTGTTTTGCATTCTTTACTTTTTGGTGTTCATGACACTTCACGTTAATTATATCATTGACTATGCCATGGTACTCCATGGGCATTGTTACTGTACAAAAAAATGAACCCACTGAAGCGTGATCCATATTTGTCATGTCCCTTAACCCATAAGAGGGTTGTTGAGGTATCACAGATAATTTCTTGACGACCTTACTCTATCTCTCCTATTTATTGCAGCTACCTGGGAGTCACTAAAATGCAGACCCATCTGCTCTTTAATGTCAGCCTCCTTCCTGGCACTGTGCCTGGCAAGGTGATTCTTGAAAGACCTGGGGCATCATGTATAAATGGTGCGTACGCACAGAAATGTTGCGTAAGAACGTTTCCACGTTCAAATCGCGATGTATAAAACCTAAAATTGGCATAAAGCCACGCACATTTCCACGGTACCTCATACTCTGTCTCCGCTCAGTTTTGCAGACTGGCGGCACCCAGCGTCAAAGCAGTGCTACTGTTCCTGTGTGGCTATCCTTTCTTTTCCTGACGCGGCTTTATAAATACACTGAAATTAAACGCATACTGTTTATTAGTTTAATGCATCTGATTGTAATTAACCAGTAACAATATAATGGTCCACGGAATGGTCAAACTATTCCAAATACCCATAGCTGCTTTAGCGTTGTTACTCTCAATGAACCGTATTTTACTTCTTTCAGCTTCTCCCGTTAGGGGTTGCCCAGCAGATCATCTTTTTCCATATTACTCTCACTGAACCAGTCCGAGCAGCTGAACGGAAATAGAATTATCTGTATACAGCATGAATCACACGCTGCTTTAGCCATGCTTCCTATTTGAACTGTTTCTCACACGGCAAACGCTTCAAATCTTTCCTGTACGGACCTCGCGGTTCAGAAACAGTTTTATCCCAAGAGGTCTAAACGCACTCAATCAAGTGCTCCTTGTAGAACTGTTTGTACTTATAAGTAGAATCACCTCACTGTAAACTTGCACTACAGTTATAATATTGCACAACCTGAGCCACTTTATAAAGCGCGTATTTACATATGATGACAATATCATTTTTAAGATGAAATGCAGCAAAATATGTTTATTAAATTATACAGATAAAACTTTAACTTCATTTAAATAATCTATATTGTTAATAATTAAAAGTTGTTCCTGCCTCGCACTGTATGCTTCACTGGGACTGGCGTGAAGGATAGAATAATTAAACATGTACTACAAAGATATTTCAATGTTCCTTAAAAGTTTTGAAGAAACCTCATCTATTCTGTTTCTGTTCTCGTTACTCAAATGTGGCAATTGGTGCCACGGCCCACCTGCCAAGTTGTTTGCCTGCCTATGGTAAAGTCATCCCTGGTGGAGGATCACAGGAATCATGGGAAAGAGGGGCCCTTTCATCGGATTGGCTGGCCGAGCAACGTTTCAGCCGTGGAATGGCCAAATGGGGAGGCAGCTTGACGGATGAGGTCTCCAGCACTCTAAAAATATCAAAATCTTATTATGTGATATCATCTACTGTTAAATTCTGCTCTGTACTTCTAAAATTTTTATTATTATGCTGTATTAAGGATTTGTTCTGTTCTGTATACTTGTATT
The DNA here is from genome assembly GCA_026402145.1 of Polypterus bichir lapradei. Lineage (NCBI taxonomy): Eukaryota > Metazoa > Chordata > Cladistia > Polypteriformes > Polypteridae > Polypterus > Polypterus bichir. The sequence continues at coordinate 19,223,828 of JANRMT010062857.1, read as the reverse complement.
GAACCCCTTCTTTTGACACCCACTGCACGCCCAACCTACCTGGAAAGGGGTCTCTCTTTGAACTGCCTTTCCCGAGGTTTCTTCCATTTTTCCCTACAAGGTTTTTTGGGAGTTTTTCCTTGTCTTCTTAGAGAGTCAAGGCTGGGGGGCTGTCAAGAGGCAGGGCCTGTTAAAGCCCATTGTGGCACTTCCTGTGTGATTTTGGGCTATACAAAAATAAACTGTATTGTATTGTATTGTATAATCGGCGCTCTAAGCTTACAGATGGCTTAACGTCCATTACAGAGCTGATTGTGTGGCGATCGGTTACTTGGAGAAAGAAAAGGAAGGACAGGAATTGGAGGTTAGTACGTTTGAAAGAGACAGTACTGCAGGGCCGCCATGCCAATATATATTGAATATAAAACAGAAAGAGAAAATAACGACACAGCTAAAAATGCAGCGGCAAATTTCAACAAAAGTTAAACACTTGTGTCATGAGCTTGAGGCGGCTATGCAGTGTCCGCAACGGATGTGGCCATCCGCCGTGCATAAGATACCATATTGAAATTGGCGGGCAAAGGGGCCACCGATTCTTTCTCTGCCCAGGGCCACCATAAGCCTAGAGCTGCCCCTGAGTACTGCTGTAATAAATAATTTCATCGATGGTCGCGCACAATCACTGAGCCACGGTGTTTCCAAGTTTAATAACATCCTTTAACTCCTATCATCATGAAAATTATATCACGTATACATCTCAGTATTTTAATTATTCAGAGAGCTGTAATATCATGAATGTAATGGATTCTGTGTCCTGTCAGAGGTAGAGAAAGCCCGTTTAAGAAGCATGTAGTGATTCACACACATAGAGCACATAGAAGATCAAATAAAAAACAAAGCATTTAATGTTCTACTTTAGTTACGATGGGATTTGAGAAACTAGTTAATTAAACGATTTTAAGATGAAGTTTATGATGTTCTGCTTTAATGACAAAATAAACTACGTGATTAAAGTGGAAATTTCGAGATTGAAGTTGACATTTTGTGCTTTTTCCCCACTGTGTGCCTTTTTTTTTTTCTCTGTACCCTAATAAGATTTCATATGACACTCAGACGGTGGGCTATGACTCGCTTTTTCACGGCAACTTTGATATGAGACGACTTCTTTTTTATTTCGGGCACTGTGCGACTTTGTGAACTTGAGCTTCCGAGTTTCTCCAACACGCTATGTCACTCGATCAGCTTCCTTTTGTTGTTTATATCACTGTTTAAACCAACAAATAGTACATTTTTCCTTCCCTCCACTTGGTATTCGCTGAAATTCTTCCATTTTCCCTTTTGCTTTTCCCATTGTCTTTTCACAGAACCCTGAGCTTAAGGGCTATTTATATTGATTTGCATATTCAAAGAGGCGTAATTCTGGGAGGAGTTGGGGTGGGACAGCAGGCGCGTGCACGAGCGTACTTTTCATGCTGACTGGGATTTATGTAGCGGAAGAACGCGGAAGTTGGCGAATGCACAGATTCCTGCATCTGGATTTTTCTGTGCGTAAAGCACATTTCGGCTTTTGTGCTTACGTCATGTTATAGTGCGAATTCTACGCACGGCGTTATGCATGAGGCCCCTGATGATTTAATGACAGGGCCATACCCTTTCAGTTTTTGATTTCTGTCAATGATGAGAACATCACTATGAATTCCTATGGCCTGTGTGATCTCCTGGTGGATATTCACATTTGTAATATGTCTGGTGTATTAAGCAATTCAAGATCATCAGATAGCATCTCATTTTCATGTTGTGAAATTTTCTCTGAAGCTTTGCTGATGGACCATGTTTCATATGCATACAAGAAAAATCCCATGACAAGGGAATGCATCTCTCTTACTTTGGAGCCAAGGGTGATGGTGTTGTCACATGGACACTGCGGATATTCACCTTGTCTGTGGTCTTATAAGGTGTTCACTGGAGCAAGTCATGGCGGACTACAGAGAGTTTGCAACAGTGCCAAGAGTTCCCGTCCACCCAAAATAATAGAGACCTTAATACTTTTCTCCTTTAACACCTTGCGTGAAACTTGCGAGCCGCATACCTGGGCCAGACCTGATAACCATTGTTTGCGCAGGTGGGAGGTGACACTCCCATGCCAGATGTCCCAAATGATCAAAGTTAAAGCAGCTGTGTTTAGTCCGCACTATGGTGTTCACAATCTGGCATCTTCTGTAATGCTGGTGACACTGAAGGTCTGTGTTGACTGGATCGAAATCAGGGTTAAACCTGGGTAGCCCCATTGTTTCCAGGTGGCTTGTGCATCCTCTAGTCTGTGGGTCAGATCCAGCAGCGAGTGGACATTGTTCCGTAGCATTTAATAACAGAGGCTCTCCTATATCCCTGACAGGAGTGCATCGATAGCGAGCTTCTCCACAATGCACTCGAAAGGGTCTCTGCGGATGCAGCTTTGAATCAGGTCCACTAAGCCCTGCATCTGTCCTCATACAAAGCGATCTGGATCAATATGCCACAGCCGAAACTGGCAGCCTTTGACCACCAGGCTCACAGCCATGTGGAGGAGGATCTGTTCCTTCAGTTAGTCATAATCATCGAGCCTGTCGGGAGGGAGATTCCGTACAGCTAGGAGGGTTTCTCCAGTTTAGAACGGGGTCACCCTGTCCCAGTGCATCAATGTTGCCATATGTTCAAAGCAGAATAAGAAATACTCAGGATCGTCTGAGGGAGCCAACTTCTGCAGCACATTTCATGTCAGGGGCAGGCTCTGGAGCCTCATCTTGCTCTGGATTTTGCAGTACTTCTTGGGGATCCATCGGTGCAAGGACCCCATTCCTGGTACCATGTGACATGTGAATCCCTGTCTTGCACCCCAAAACATGAGGCAGAGGCCCAGTAATTTAGCAAAACCAACTTTATTCAGCTTGAAAACAGGAACAGCATGGTTATTTATTGTAGCAGGATCTACCATTCTCCTATACACAGACACAGCAATCAGGCAGGGTCGTGGCGAAGTAATACTGTTGCCTGCATTTATAATGTTCCTTGCATTACCCATCGATGACAGGAGCTGGCATGAATGCGATCGACACAGAATTGCTTTTGCTGCAAACCGCTACAGCGCTGGGAGCCTAAGGCTGCCCCGGCATCTGATAGGCTATCTTCCACAGGCACGGCGACTGTGCTTCGGGATGCTCTTCGGCATGTCGTCCCATTGGGGAGCGGTCCCAAGAGTTTAGAAACCTTACATATGGACAGGTGGAAGACATCACTCCTGCCCATGCCTAGGACAACATGCTTTTCCACACTCTGTCTCGAAGTTGGACAATTGACGATCACGGGAAACCCTGAAAACAGAAAAAGAAAGAATGGCATTTATCTTTCTTGTACAGCAAAAGATAAGGTAAGATGACACTTTCTCTAGCATTTTAGTGTTGTCAGTTCGGCTGTTGGTTGCCATGGAGGCCTTTGTGGTTTCAATGGTTCCTTGCTAGTAGCTTGTCACCAACTCTCACCAACTATGGAAAAACCTAGTACGTCACATCTTCTTGGTCGGTGGAGTTGCTAAGTTTTTGTCTTGTACTATGTAAAATACTGTGTATATAGTAACTTCTTCCAGCATGCTATGACCGGAATGAAGATATATTTGGCTATCACCACTAGCTTATAACATCAGGAAAGTAACTCCAAAAAGTAAAAAATAAATAAATTTTATAAAAATGGTAGTTACTAGGTTTTTCCATTGCACGTGAGACCTACTAAGAGGTGCCACGTGTTTAGTTTAGTTTACCACAGAAAGTAAAAGGAATCCTAATCATAGGTTTACAAAGATTCATTAATTTACAGCATCTTCGATATGGAATCTGAAAGTGCTTGATCTTGATTGCTCTGTGTGCGGGCGAGGCTGCTTGTACTTTAATAGAGGCCTTGCAGAGGTGGAAGTGAGGTGACGTGTGAATGCCCGCATCACCTGTGATGGGATAGTGGGTGACGCAGAGCTTCAGGATTTGCTGGAAAAATGCTGCAGAGTAAAAAAGGCACTTCCTGCCTGTAGGGGTCATCAATTAACCAAGTCATGGTGGTGAGTTTTTTTTGTGGCTCAGTCTTTAAAGTATATCAAGCAGAGCAGCCTGTGACTTATTTTTATATATATTTTCTTTTTGTATATGTAAATATCTCCAAATAATAGTATTGTTTTGTTGGAGGTATTTATGTGGATTGGGTTTGCTGTTCACTTTTTGTCTTTTTGTATATACACTAATTTTTCTCTTTCTAAATATTTTTGTGGATCTTACAATTGGAAGGACTGTGCTTTATGTAGTATCTTTCTGTCTGCATTTTTATTGAGGAAGGCTGCTCATGTTTGTGTGTATACTATAATAACAGAAAAAAAACAGAGATAAAGATTTGGGGATCCATCCCATATATTGCAAGACACACAAGCAAATTAGTGAGAAATCATAAAAGACCGAGTCCAAAATAAAACTGAATGGGGAGGAATGGTGGTGTGTAGGAAGAGGTGGGTTTGTGGGAGAGTGCAGGAAGTGAGGTCAATAGGAGGGTGTGGTCTGGACAGGAAGTTGATACCAGGTTTGATGGGCTTCCCTTCTGAGGAAAAAAGAGGTTAGTGCACTACATCAACCCCCGAGCTGACATCTTACTCTCAGTTAAGCCCTTTGACTGCCTCCTATGCGCATTTTTTGTTGTTTCTTTTTCATTTGGGGACTTTCCATTCTTACTATAAATATTGTACAGTTTCACTATTTTTTGGGACATGATTCCTTTGTGTTTTGTGTGTCTGTTTTACAGAGGAGTGTGTAAGATCCAACATTTTAGTGTTTGTAACTGCCTGTCTAACATCTCTCAGTTCTGATTCCAATCAGTCCTGAACTACAAGAGGCCCAGTGTGTAATCTGGTGCCATCTTTCCTACTACATGGGGTGTCATAGCTCTGTGAATTGGTTGTAATTGTTGGTTTTCTCTCTACATTGTACGAATGACTTTGCCTTTGTGATATGTCTGTTATGAAACTTTTTAATGTTATTTGTTCATTCCTTTACTTCATTTTCACTTTCTTTTTGGCTTTGAACTCTTGAATAATTTTTAACATTATTTATTGACATTTTGATCAATGATCATTTTTACTTTGTTAATGGACACTGACATTTTGTTGTTGACAATGGACCCTTTGCCATCCTGCATTCACCAGAAGTCACAGTGTGTGATGTCATTACCCACCCTAGTATTCAAGAGTGTTTTATTTTGTGTCCAAAGTTATGGACATTTTTTAAAAAAACATTCTAAGCACAGTTTAGTGTTTTACTGTTTTTAGGTTTACAATTCTTTATCAAGGTTATTTCTACTATCTGTTATATTGAGTCAGTTAACAGCAAAACAGATTTTTTGTTAATGACCTTATCATGTCCCAGGCTTCTGCTTGTTTGTTCCTTTTCCTGGTCCTTTCCTTGCCCTTGTGGTCTGCCTTTCAATTTTCCATCTTGGAAAAACATTGAGTGGCTATGTGGGGCATTTTTCTAATGCTGTATGCTGTGTTGAATTGAATTAAGAAAATATTCCATTTCTTATAACAACTGGTAGAAATTAATAAATGGCTTTCTTTTAATGCATATCAGTAGAATAATCAAGGATGTAAGCAAATGGGCAAAATACAAGTTGTTAGATTGTAAGTGTAAAAGTAAAATCGCAGTTAAAATGAAACTAGCACCTCACTATCTCCTCTTTTACATCCTTCGCAAATTCCTCTAAGCAATGTTCATTCTGGTTTACCCTGCTTACTGAGTATTGTTCTTTTTTAACCAGAAATTGTATGCCGCTTCTTAATTTTTTCCCTCAGGCTATGAAAAAACTTCCCATGACCATCCAAACAGCTTTCTACTAAAGGTCAGATGCCTGCTGAAAACTCTTCTCAACACAAAGTAGTCTAAGACTGTTTAAGCGTCTACTATCCTCCTGTGGACCGCTATAGCTTGTCCTGACCCTATCAACCCTCCACTAAATGTGCTTTTTATGAAATTTCTTTAGCACCCGGTCCTTGGATTAGCTACAGTACTAGGCTTATAGTGTTATATATTCATGAATATCATATCTGTGATTCCTTTCCAACCAACGAACATTTCTCACCCCTAGCTAAATCTTATGCAATAGCAAGGAACTCCTCCATGATACTGAAGATGAGCAGCTGCAGTTCTTTCTGGCATTGAGGCCAATAGTTTACAGATGTAGGCAACATCATTTTTCATCCACCTTTCTAACACCAAATCCCACAGTTTGGCCAAGTTGGTTGGCATTTTATTCATTGCTCCAAATTGTCCCAAATATTTTTTTATGGAATTTAAATCTAGGGATTTAATGAGCAAAGATGCAAGAATGCTTCAGAATGTTCTTTGTGGATAATCACAGACAGGCCCAGCCCTGTGCACTTGCTAGTGCCAGTGACATCCTTCACATCTTCTACAACTCTGTGATGGCCAGTGTGATTTATTACACTGTGGTGTGCTGGGCTGGTAACATCACTTCAAGAGAAGCCAACCGAATCAACAAGCAAATTTAAAGGGCAGGCTCAGTTATGGGAGGCACTCTAGACCCTGTGGAGGTTGTAGCAAATGAGAGAATGAAAACAAAACTGAGTGCCATTATGAACAATGCTGCACATCTTCTCTCTGACACACTAATACTGAGGACTTTCAGCCAATGAATCATTCAAAAGAAGTGTGTCAAGAAACGCCACTGTGGTCCCTTCATACCAACAGCAATATGTCTGCATAATGCTTCACTGTGACTGTCAAATCAGAAATTTTCTTCCTTCTTAATTTTCTTCTCTTTCGGGCATTGCGTTGTGTGTTCAAACCGTAGTCTATATATATATATATATATATATATACAGTATATATAGTCACACACCTGGACATGGGGGACAGTTTACAGGCTCAAATACTGCTTTTTATCAGCCAGACCGGGGGTTGGCCTCTCACCTGATCCTCTCTCCTCTTGTTCCTCTGCAGTTCAGCCAAAGGCCCTGCCTCTCAGTGACATCACCACCAGTCCACCCAATGAAATCACTTCCGGCCAACCCTGATGACATCATTTCCGGTACCCAGAATTTACCTTACTGCCACATCAGTTCCTGTTCTGGCTATCCTGACTCATGCTGACCTCTTCCTCTTATCCACTATACTTATACAGCAGACTCATGCTGTTATTTCAGCTCATTTGTAGTTCTGTAAAGACGTGTTTTTTTTTCTGCCAGACGTTTCAGTATACAGAGTGGTCATCACCAAACATTTTTATTGTCTGATGCCTTATTTTTTACCATTATATACAGTTAGGTCCATAAATATTTGGACAGAGACATCTTTTTTCTAATTTTGATTCTGTACATTACCACAATGAATTTTAAATGAAACAACTCAGATGCAGTTGAAGTGCAGACTTTCAGCTTTAATTCAGTGGG
>JANRMT010062857.1:19206230-19216275 GCA_026402145.1 Polypterus bichir lapradei | reverse complement strand
ATATTTCCCAATGAAATATAAGCTATCTACCTATCTTACTGAGTTATAAAATGCTACACTAAATATATAATGTGTTAGAGGACAACACTTAATGGAAATCTCAGGGACTGATCTGGGAACTTCAAAATAGGTTTTCCCATCAAGAACGCTTTATGAATGATAGAAGGTCAAGAGGTTCCCTCCAGCAAAGACACAGGGAAATTGAATGTCAGGAGCTTGCAATGACAAGAAAGAATTCAGCAGGCAAAGAGCATTAAATAAAAAAGGATTTAGGCAATATGATAAATTTCCATTTCGACCCAGACTGAAATGGAGAATATGAGTGATAATGTAAAATATGTCATTGATTTCCTTTAAATGTTCAGACATGGTTAGTAGAGACATGACACATTTTATGGAAGAGGCAAATTTACAAAGATTTTATATACACATAAACATTCAGTGGCCACTTTATTAGGTCCAGCAGCTTGTAAAAGCACATTGCCTACTCCTGCAAACAGCCAATGATGTGGCTGCAACTCAATACTTAGAGCCATGCAGACACAGTTAAGAGGTTTAGTTCAGACGATGAGAAGGATGCTTGATTTAACTTATTTTGACTGTAGAATGACTGTTTGATGCTAGGCACAGTGGTTTGAGCAGATTAGAAAGAGCTATCCTCCAGGGATTTCCATGCACTCCAGTCTCAAAAATTCAAATAGAATGGAATGATAGACAAAAAAATATCTGGTGAGTGCCAGTTCTGCGGGCAAAAATGGCCAGACAGGTTCAATCTGACAGAAAGGCTACACATCCTCAAATACCAGATCTTTGTAACAGTGGTGTGCAGAAAGGACGATCTGAACTGAAAATGTATTGTAGCAAGTGGATGGGCTAAAACAGCAGATCACACCGTTCTCAATTCCTGTCAACAAAAACAAAAAGATAAGAATATGGTGGACTGCATAGTTGAAGACTGGAATAACGTCACCTGGTCTGCCAGAGTGTGGTGCGGACAGACCATCTAAAATGTACAATATGGAGTGAGTATCACATACAATAATGCTTTCAAACCTTCAAAATTACATAAACACAAATTCCATTAACAGAAAATGCTGCACTTTTAAATTTGTTTGCCTATTGTGACAAAAGGTGCTATACCAGCACCTGACCCGACACAGACAGACATGGGACACACACTTATAAAACAAATGTTTTATTTTTCTTTTCTTCGCCTGTGGCCAACGCTTTCCCCGTTCCCAGAGGCACAACACAGTCCCATTAGCACAGTAGTACACAATACTTTCTCTTCTTCTCTCATATTCTTTCACCTCTATTCCTTTCTGGCAACCTTTGTCTCCCTCCTCCCAACTCTGGCTCCTGGAGTGGTGGCTGCTACCTATTTTTATAGCCCACCCAGAAGTGCTCCAGGTGTTTAATGACCCATTTCTGGCTTCACTTCCAGGTGTGGCGGAAGAACCACCCACATGGGTTCAGGAACCACTGCAGTGCCCCCTGGTTGGGATGTAGAGAACTCCATCTCCAACGGAGCACTGCTGGAATCCGAGGCACCACTGCAACGCATGAGGGCTGCCCTATAGCATCCTGGGGGAGGTACTGTTCCGTCCATACTTGTTCTCCTGTTCCATACAAAGAAGAGGAGTTCCGGCCAGTCATCCACCACACTGTGTATTGTAGATGTGGCAAAATAAGCATTTTCTTATTTTATATGAATTTAAAAATGAATTAATGACATAACATTCGGGTGTATTCAGGTACTTAGTTAACTGCAAGGATGGATCTACCATCAGGGAATTGTGGGTGCGCCCCCAGGGGCCTGTGACATTAAGGGGCCTTTTTTCTAATGCCACTCCCTTGGTCGATGAAACAATCGACTATCCCTGTGTTGAAATGACCAAGGTGGACCCCCTTCGCTGCCTGATGAACCAAAATGATTATTTGTGTGTTCAAATGAGCAAGGGGTACCTCTTTCCTCGCTCCATGAAATGATCAAGCACCCGTGAGTTGAAATGACATGGGGTGATGAAACGATCAAGTCTAGCACTGAAATCATGAGTGGGAAGTGTTGTGCTGCTTTAAATGGCTCGGTGTCCACATGCTGCATTGACAAAAGCATGATCAGCTCTCTGTCAAAGAGCTAAGTCACTCAGGGGCTTGTGGGGGGGTCTTAAAGTGGCCTTGGGGAACTGATTTGAAAGTTGAAGCTTTTTCTGTTACTTATTTGTGCCATCAAAAAGACAGATAACAGTTTTGTGACTACTATGCTGCTGTTCGTATAGGGAGACACAAACACTGAGCATGTGTGCACTACCATTTTAATCCTTCTTGCTGACTACTGAGGATCTTTTTTGCTGACAGGAGCAGAAGAAGATTCTATAGCCAAAATTTACAAGTTGATATAACCTATCTCAGGTGAAATCTGAAAGACTAAAGTAATCTGTAATTGAAATTGTACAGAGTATTCCTGTCTGTGCTAAGGATTGTGACATGCAAGCCAGGGTTGCTTTAGGCAGGACGAATTTTAGTATTTGTTGTTTCTTCCCAGCAAATAATAGACTCAGGTAGGAACCACCCCCGAAGGATCACCAGCCCATTTCAGGGTGTGAACACACATATGCTCACACATCAGAGTCTGATTATTGATTCAAATGCACCTCTTTGGACTGTGAGAGGAAACCGGAGTACTTGGACCAAACCCATGCAGACCAACATGCATATATCATCCAGGGAGCACATGGGATGCAACCTCGGACTCCTTTCAATGAGGCAGCAGTGCTACGATTGTGTCACTGTGCACCTAATTTGTAGATTATTAACATGTTTACATTAACTGTATCCTTAAACAAATTAACACTAGAATTACCAGAGCCTACGAGAAAACTCGTAAATCCGGCCCACCTTAAATCTGTTTGCACCTCTCCGTCAGCGTCTTTTGTCCTGTAAATGTGCCAGTTAAGACAAGAAGCAAGCAGCTGGCTATTCCATCCCCCTACCATCGCAGAAAGCTCACAACATTCTCCCAGTTCATGCCTTGTTTGATTATCTGGGAGTGAGTGAACAATGAAGTTTTAGAGTAGAAATAATAGATCGTTATTTGGAACACATGCATTTCATGTGTGTTCCATTTCTACAGTTTCAAATAAAAACTAACAGCATCAGATCCCTACGGCGGTGTATGTATGGTGATCATGACTGAGAGAATAAAAGTGAAAAAGGGTAACTTTTACAAGTACAGTACTATAAATGTATACAGTCTATTACAGACACAAACCAAATGTATGTGTGTACTGTATAATATTAACAATAAGAGCTGCTCACTACTGAAAACAGTAAATATAGGAGACAGTCAGGATCGAACCGGGGACTCTTGATTACAAGTCAGCAAATCTTTCCACTACACCACGGAAGCTGTTGTATCATCCTGGACCCTTTTGTGAAAGTGTTTATTTGATCTTTGGACTTCAGGCTTCACACATTCTATAGTTTATGCCTACATTTTGTAACATTTATTACTAAAATATGAAAAAGTTTCTGTTTTAACAATGTGTTTACACAGATTACTGTAGAAACGGTACACATGAAATGCATGTGTTCCAAATAAAGATATATTATTTTCACTCTAAAACTCTAGCAGTTCATTCACTCCCAGATAATCAAACAAGGCATGAGCTGGGAGAATGTTGTGAACTTTCTGCGACAGTGGGGGGGATGGAATAGCCAGCTGCTTGCTGCTTATCTTAATTGGCACATTTACAGGACAAAAGACGCTGACGGAGAGGTGCGAACGGATTTAAGGAGGGCTGGATTTACAAGTTTTCTCATAGGCTCTGGTAATTCTAGTGTTAAGGAAAATTATACCCTTTTTTGGAAAGCAATTTTAGCAACATAGTGCATCCACTGAAGGTGCTAGGCCCCCGGCCAACCCTTAAATTCTGTTCGTGCTTGTCTAATGGATCAATCTTCTACTGTGACACGGAGATGGTAACACTGAAATTTGGCATAAATAAAATAAATCCATGGATCAATCCTGGCTTGTGTCAATGGTACAGCTGGATGTGTATGTATGTCTTAAAGTTTTTAAATAACCTCAGTTTTTTGTATTATTTTGTAATGTTAAAATTAGAGCATTGCATTAAAATACCACCCTTAATAATTTTCCTGCCTTATGTCTATGGCACATGCAGATTGTGGTAATGAAATTGTGTCTATTAACACAAATTAGGCCTCTTAAAACATCATTTAAATCTCACAAAATGTCTACCGCCCAAGGTCACTGTTTTATGGCCACAGCCTACCCTTTTTCATATGTCACATTACAACAATGTCCTACTCTGATCTCCTTTGCACAATTTCAAGTGCTACTTTGTCTTTCTTGTACTGTGGTGACCAGGAGCCTTATTTATAAAACTTTCTGTGATTTTTAGCATGAAAGTATACATAGGCCAAAAAACAGAAAAATGTGTACACCAAAAAAAAATTTAGATTTATAAAACCCGACGTATGCACATTTCTACACAATTTACCCTTTACAAATCACCATCATCTTGTAAATGTGTGTTCGTGAATGCGCCTCAAATCCTACACGGTTCCTCTCTGAAACAATGATATATGAACTATTCTAATCAACTTCTTACACATGCAATCACAATGCTGTAGACCTTCATTGGCTGGTAGTGCATCAACCCACATGACACATCCAGCACTGCGAGTTCTCATCTTTACAGTGTGATAAGAAAGAGTCAAAGACATCATAAAGATTTGGGCCAGCCACCTGTATATTGTTTTCCCGGCTTCAAAAGTTGATTTAAAGTAGCACAATGTGCATAGAACAGAGTCCAGAACAGAACTGATTGCATGGACACAAGATGGCGGTTTTAACTGATGAAACGGGAATGACGTCATTGGTGCCGGAAACAGAAGTGATGTCTTCATGACTGGAAGTGACGTCATCATCTGTGCCGGAGTTGGAAGTGACGTTTTCTTGACTGGAAGTGACGTCATTGTTGGGGCCTGAACTAGGAGTGACATTTTCTTGACTGGAAGTGACATCATTGCTGGCGCCGGAACCAAGTAGGATTTCTCGAGAATAGTCTGCAAGAGACTGAGAGAGACAGTTAGCACAATCCACCGCCCCCTGGTCTGGCGTATAATTACCATTTTGTAGGCCCTTTAGCTGTTTTCCATGCTTATGTGTGTGACAAGGGGCATGCAAAGAACCTCTATTTGGTGGCATAAGTGTGGGTGACAGCAAGAAGTGTAAATATGTTAAATGGAAACATGTTGCTGCTGTTGTAAATGCCTGAAATAAAAAAAGGGTTCGATCTCTGGTTATGAAGCAGATCGCTAATCACCGGCAGAGTGGGTATGTAACAGGAGGAGGAAAAAATACATCTACTTTCTCTGATTTCATTCTGCAAATGGCACCTGTAATTGGAGATGCCTTTTTATGTGGCATTATATACTGGAGCAGTCCTGACGATTGTAAGTGTCATCTTGGCAACACAGATGACTTGCATGTTAATAGAATGTCATTGCTTACTGTTAACAAAAGCAGCATCATTTTCACTAGGTGTCCTTATTGCAATACAAGTGGTTTGTACAAGTGCTCCCATTATGTTAGGAAAACGGAAATGTGAGAGATGAACCGTGGTGTTAGGCAGTTTTAAATAATTGTGCGTGGAGCTCCAATCGGGTGCAGGTGTGTGTAAGCATGCTTTGCGTCGTGGCTAATTGGGGTACTCAGCGGATCTGTTTGGCCCCTCAGTTGCACCTTGAAGGAAGTGGCTTGTCACACTTCCACCCAATTAGAGAGGGTAGTTGGAAAGGATCCTGCACGGAAAGGGAAAAGAAACTATCCTGGCTAGCGAGAGAGAAAGACAAGGGAGAGATGAAGGTTAAATGAAGAGAAGAAGAAAGAGACAGATACGGGGAAAAAGACAGTGCGAGCCCATGCAGCAAGGAGCGAGAGGCAGATGGTCAGGAGTGAGCTTCAGGGCTGCAGGAGCCTGAGGCTGAAGAAAGGGCACTCCTACTGAGTGAATGCCAGGGAGTAGGAGCCGCCTGACATGCAGTGCCTCCCATTAATAGAGAAAGATGAGCAGCAGGAGATGAATGTGGCTCAGCGTGGCGCCCCAGGATTGCTGAAGGCCTGGCAATGCAGATCCAAGCCAGGATGTGATGGTGGACTGCATTTGTCAGTGGGTGTCTCCTTCTGCTAGGTCTGAACCAGGTAAAGGGAGGAGGTGTCAGGTTTTAAAGGGCAGCATTGGGGCTCATGGTTTTGCGGACTGTCTCTGGATTTTAACCTCTTTGTTTTTAATGGACAGCAAGACAGCAAGAAGTGTAAATATGTTAAATGTTTTTTGAGCTTTTTAACTTCACTTTCAAACATTTTTATGGATTATGTATTTATTAAAGAGCTAGCATACTAAACTGTTCACATTTTTTTGGAATGATTTTAAATAATATCACTAACTCACTTTTGCTCCCACTCATTGGTTGGATGTGTGTGTCCTGATTTACCTGCAATAATGTGCATTTTCAATAATGGCCTTTTATTGAATTTATTATAGATGAAAGGAAATCAGAAACAAACATTCACAAGCAGTTAACAAAGGTATATGGAGACACTGCTGTTAATGAAAGAATTCGTCCTTAGTCTTCACAACTTGCAGGTTTCTATGAAACGTCTAGTGGCGCGGGAGTAGCACTTAGGTTATTGAAGAAGAGAAGAAGTACAATACAATACAATACAATTTATTTTTGTATATCCCAAAATCACACAAGGAGTGTCACAATGGGCTTGAACAGGCCCTGCCTCTTGACAGCCTCCCAGCCTTGAATCTCTAAGAAGACAAGGAAAAACTTCCAAAAAATACCCAGTAGGGAAAAAATGGAAGAAACCTTGGGAAAGGCAGTTCAGAGAGAGACCCCTTTCCTGGTAGGCTGGGCGTGCAGTGGGTGTGAAAAAGAAGGGGGTCAATACAATACAATACACAGAACAAATCCTCAATACAGTATACAAATGAAAATTTTAGTAGTACGTAGCAGAATTTAATAGTAGATGATATCACATAATATGATTTGGATTTGTTTAGAGTCCTGGAGACCTCATCCATTAAGCTGCCTACCCCAAGAAGTGGATGCATCTGCACGATTCAGACTAATACAAGATAGTGTTATGTTGCCTTGTTTGTTGGTGGTGCTAGGCTGTTGAAGTTATTGGGAATGAAACATTCTTGTTATCATATGAGTATATTAAAAAAATTATAAATTATTAGCAACAACCTGCAGCTCAACATCAGTAAGACTAAATTGTTGGTGGTGGACTTCTGGCATGCCAAGGAACCTCTGAGACCAGTCACCTTTTGGTTTGAAAATGGAAGTCGTGAAGAGCTACAAGTACTTGGGGGTTCACATAAACAACAAACTGGACTAGTCTGACCATACATTGGTGCTGCATAAGAAGCGCCAGAGCAGACTGGACTTGTTAAGGAGACTCCAGTCTTTTCATGTGTGCAGCAAACTGCTGGAAATGTTCTACCAGTCCATAGTAGCCAATCTGGAGTATTATGCTATAGTCACTTAGGGAAGCAATCTGAGCACCAAAGAAGCACAATGTCTGAACAAACGTATCAGGAAATGCTGCTTCATCACAGGGCAAACCCTGAATAAATTGGAAGCTGTTGTGGAAAAGAGGGTGATGGCAATCTTCCCTTCCATCCCTTCCAATTGGCACTCTCTTGGAGTACTTTTAGCCACAGGCACATTCCACCATGGACCCCTCTTTTCTGCCCACTGCTAATAGGCAATTCAATGAGTCCCCTCAATGTACTTCTTAAGTTTATTTTATTTATTTATTGATTGATCGATTGAATCATTTCTCCTGTGAGGCTGTATCCTTGTTTTTTAAGTTTCTGCTGCCATATGCATATAATCTAATCTAATAAAACATTGTGGTGGGAACTTTCCAAGTAACTCTCATATTTCTAACACTGCAGTCCTGCTTGATATTCTTGTACTAAGTGACAAAACTATCATATTACATCACTGCTCCTGTGAATTTGTGTCCTTGTTTTTTTATGTTTTTTCTGCTGTATGCATTTGGATTGTATTTAATCTAATCTAATCTAATTTAATTTAATAACAATTGCGGTGCAAACTTTCTGGGTAACTCTCTTATTTCTAATGCTGCGGCCCTGCTCGATATTCTTGTGCTAAGTGACAAAAGCAGTGGTTGCTTCCGAAAAACCTTTATCTAAAGCTGAATTTAAACATGTTCTGTATCACAGTACACTTCACACTCGCAACATTATTTTATCTGAGCTTAAAAAGCAACTCTGTCCTACACCATTCTTTGTTTTGAATAGGTCACTGTGGCTTCCAAACCAGCTCCTTAATCACTAGGCCATATTACTGCATCACTTTTTAAGGTCATATCAAAAACGATCTCCCAACGGGATTGAAAATCAATTTTCTTAAATCTTAAGATATACTACCTGTATTCAACAGAACCACTCCTAAAATCCTAAAATACATTTCCTTATGATCTTGGGATTACCACACTATTTTCTTGAGACTTCAAGATAAATTATCTCAGGATCTCATCAGTATGAGCCCATCAGGGGACTGGCACTTCATTTCTTAGCGATCATTAGACGCCTGATCTCAGGATTACAATCCTGTTTACTTGAGATCATAAAAAAATTGTCGTCTAATTGAGATTTCCAGGCCATAAAACATGCCATATCATTTTTTCTATCGACATTTAATTAATTATTTCAATAACTAAGTCTGCCCAGTTTTTAAATTTTCTTTTCTTTTACTAGAATACTTTTAGAAAACACTAGGACAGTTACAGAAATGACGATTTGTGTATAGCAGACCCAACCTGCAATATGCATGTAGTACTTGACTACTTTCTATTTCTGAGTAACTAGACCCCAGCTTTTCATATGTTATCTAATTAGATGATGACTAATCAAGCTATGCTTAGCATATCAAGTGACAAATTATTTTTCTGCCTTGATTTCTGCTGAGAATTAGGTCAGTTTTAACTTAAATGCATGCAAGCGCCTCTCAGCTTTGTGCTCAAGATATTTTCAAATGTCTGCATTCCAAGAGCATAACTTAATTATTTTACTAAATGTTTAGGAAAAGTGTACTTGGAGACATCCAGTAAATTTAAATTATGATATTTACTGTTAGGTGATTTTTTTAGGGACTGATTCAAATGTAAAAGTTATTCTCATTTTTTTCACTCTTCAGTTTTTATTGTGTTCATGATTATGCTTCATATTATAATGTCTATAAATATGACTTTATGTTGATCGCAATTTACCAGCACATAGATAGATAGATAGATAGATAGATAGATAGATAGATAGATACTTTATTAATCCCAATACTTTTGTGGCTAATTTCATCCAAATATCTATAATTTTATTTGGCCCTTACTATGGATTGTTTTTTAAATTTCATATTCAGCATCTATCACAAGTGCAAATGTAGACAACTTACCAACTGCAGTTATGACACAGACCGTTATAAGACCCTGTCACATACACGCATTGACAGAAACAGCAGCAATTTAGAAATACCCATTGACCTAGCAGCACATCTTCACATTGTGGAATCACTGGCGCTACAGAATGTCCCTGTGAGCACGGAGATGACAGGAACAATCTTATAGTATGAACACATGCTGGGAATTGAACATGGATTCAAGTGATGTGAGGTACAGCTAACAGTTTTGCCATCATTTAATGTTTATATCAAAATCACATTTGAATCATGCAGTGAATACACTTGAGGCCAAAAAAATCTTTTCAGACAAAGAAATTAAAACGAACGTTTGAGGTTTCACATAAGGATACTATGGAGACACACTCGTAATGTTACTTCATTACCATTTAAATGCAATTACTATTTAGTGCTTAATTTATTCAAATGTAGGCAACTAAACCAGCACAGCAAATCAGGGAATATTCTTTTTGTAGTTATTCATTTCATGTTAAAGACCTCCTGGCACATACATGATAAATTT
>JANRMT010062857.1:19174708-19188409 GCA_026402145.1 Polypterus bichir lapradei | reverse complement strand
ATTCTGCTAGTAGTATTTATAAAAGGTGTCATTTTGCTTGACTTCTCACTCTATACAACTCTAAGCATCTGACACGCAGGTAAACAGACTTGAGCTGAGAAAACTGTGCGCTGGTGGGGGATGTGATAATAGGCTGCTTGCTGTTTGCTGCTTAGTCACAAATTTAGAAGACAAAAGACGTAACGGAGAGGTGTGAAGCGTTTTAAGGTGGGACGGATCTACGAGTTTTTTCGTAGGCTCTGGTAATTCTAGTGTTAAATTGCCTAAACAATGTTCGGAACGTGGCGCAGCGGGAAACTGTTTAAGGGAACCTTTTTCACTGCTACACTGCTAAACACATGCCACAGAGGTGTTGCGTGGGGGCTCTTTTTCACTGCTACACCACTTAATAAGCATACAACGGAGTACAGTACATGCGTTAGTAGAGGTATTGTACGGTGAAAATGGACAGAGAACATTCCAAAACTGAAACTGTTACAGACGATAAAATTCAACATAATGACACAGAAGAACTTTTGCTGGAAAAAGGAGTCACGTCTGTTTTATGGAGATACTTTGGATTTAAAAGGTCGGATTTGGACAATTATGTTCAAATGTGTGAATACTGTTTCTATACTACTGGATAATACTGCAAGCCAAGAAGTATTTTTTTCAATACTGTGTAATGTACAGTACCTGGGTGCTTTGTAATTGTGTGATGACATGTTGACTGTAATCTCGACATTTCCACTTTAATCTCAATACTTATGATGAGAATAAAGTTGACATTTCTACTTTATACTCGCCATTTGTCGAGATGAAAGTCGACATGTTGTCTTTATTCTCATAATTTGTTATTAAAGTAGAACATCATAAACTAAACTTCATCTTAAAATGAATTTTTAATTTACTAGATTTTCTCAAACCCTGTCATAAGTTATGCAGCACATTAAATGCTTTGTGTTGTGTTCCCAGAGCCATGTTAATCACTACTGCTTCTTAAATTGACTTCCTCTTGCACTACGAGGAGGTGCAGACAGCACACAGAATACATTAATTTCATGATATTCCTGCTCCCTGAACATTTAGAATGCTAAGATAAATACTTGATATAATTTTCATGATTAAACGCAATAAAGCATGTATTGATCATGTGGGGGCACGGTGGCGTGAAGGTTGCGCTTCTGCCTCTCAGCAATGGGGTCCTGGGTGTTCTCTGCTTTGAATTTGCATGTTTTTCTGGTGGGTTTACTCAGCATGCTTCAGTTTCCTTTCAAAGTCATGTAGGATGGCGGGTTTTGTTATGCTATATTAACCCTGCTAGTGTATGTATTGCTTGTATTCACCCTGTGATTTGCTGCCGCCACGTTCAGGATTTCCTCCTGCCTTGCACACAATGCTTGCTGGGATGGGTGCAACCCTGAATGGATAGCATATTTAAACATGTATAACGAATATTTTTTTTTTTAAAGTTCTGAACACTCCGTGTTCTAAGTTTATAACTAGTTTTAATTTCACAAGGACGTTTATCGTGTGGCGATTGGTTATGTGGAGAAAGAAAAAGGAAGGATAGGAACTGGGGATTTAATACGTCAGAAAGAGACAGCACGTATGCAATAAAGAAAGCCCGCTCAGAAAGACATTTATTGAATTCTGTGTTTGTGTCTTCGACCACCATATCACGAACCCAACATTTACACAATATTTAAGTTAAACCTGTGCGATACCCATTCATACATCCAGTTTTTTTGAAACTTTGTCACATCTGCCATAAAGTTCTCTACACTGAACGTACGTCTGAGGACCGTTTACTGCGAGGGAACAGCACTACCGCCTCAATACTGTGCATGTTTAATACTTTCATCATAAAACATCATCTTCGCATTCTACATTTTCAGAAAGCAGGAATATCATGACGTGACTGTATTCTGTGCGGCAATCGCTGCCTCTTAGTGCAAGAGGAAGTCAGTTTAAGAAGAGCGTAACGATTAACAACTGGGTCGGGGAACACTTAACAAAGCATTTAAAGTGCTACATAACTTATGACGAGGTTTGAGAAAATCTAATGAATTAAACATTGATTTTAGGATGAAGTTTAGTTTACGACATTCTACTTTAATGGCAAAATCAACTACGAGAATAAAGTGGAAATGTCGACTTTAATCTCGACATAGTTTTTTTTTCTTCACTGTGTCCGTATTTTTTTTCTTCACTATGGCCCTAATACGATTCTGTAGGGCTATACCACAAATAGCATTATAAATGCAAGTTGCAGTTTTATTATTTATGTATATAGCTTAGCTTAAAGCAAGGTCCATATTAATGCAGTTTTGCCTTAATGATGGTTCAGTTGGTAAAGATGTCATCACCAAGTTGCACCTATTTTATTTTATTTTTATTTGGTGAATACTGTGTAATGCACCTGGGCTTGAAGTCTTGAAAGTAATAGTATTAATACTGGAAGTTGCACTATTATTTATTTTATTGTTATTATTTATTAGTTTAAATATTATGCACTTTAATGATAGTAAAGTTGTTTAAAAAGTCACTTTAACATGTCAGTGGACAGAGATTGTTAACATTAACAAAGTGTAGTTGGTTTACAAAAAATATTTACTATTTATTCCTTTTCTAAGACATTGTCCAGTGCAGTACTACTTTTGACAAGCACCTCTGGATATTTTACTAAGTCTAAATGCCTCTTTGGATGGTTAAAATATGTTGTCAAAATTTTAGTTGTTTGCAAATATTGTTCAATAAAAAAGGCTCTATATTTTGACTGCAACTGTCATGCAATGTGATTCCTTCTCCTCATTAGTGCCACTCCCTTGAAAACTATCACTTTATGAGGCCATGCAAACCTGTATTAATACTTGTGTGCACATTAAAATGTTTTTTTGTACAATGCACAATTTTAATGACAGTGTTATTCTTAGCCAGTAATTACAGTGGAAATGTGGTTAACAACCATTCATGCATGGGGAAAAAAATACTGTCCAACACCGTGAAACTGGTATAATTTTGAAAAATACCGTGATATAGAATTTTGGTCATACTGCCCAGCACTACTTCATCACCATTTTCAGTAATTTTGTGGTTTTGTTCACGTGTGTCACCAAATGAATATAGTGGTGTGTGCATCTGGGCAATAAGCTATATCACAGGTAAGCAGCTATGTCAGGTCCTGACTGTTTAGCTGAGCAATATAACCTGCTATTAACAGTTACCACTGTCCTAAGCACATGTTCCTGTGGTCCCAGCTCAGGAAATATAGCTGCTGTGAAGGAGTAGCGTTTCCTCAGAAGAGACTGTACATGTCTCACAGTCATTTTTTTGTGTTATCGGTTATTACTATTATTTTCTGCTCTGTGAGGTAATGGATCATTATCAAAACCCCTAGGTTGTTTAAGTGTAAGGCTGAGTTACTGTACATAAGTTTGGCCCAAATCAGTTACGTATGTGTATTGTGATTCAAGGTACTGTCATACTTCTTCACACTCTCTTTAATAATAAATATATACCTCTTCATGTATGATTTTTACCCTAAATCTGTAAGTAATCTGCCAATCACCAGTAAGCCAGTTACTGGATTATGTGGTTTTGGAAGTGAATACATGGATTGGATCTAGTTATTGATAGAAAATTTAGGATTCCTAATTCTTTTGTATTCACAGGAAACTTTCTTTAGTTTTTGCTGCCGTGTTATTAGACTCAAGCATGGTTTATATTAATATGTACAATATTATTTAAGAAAAGTTAAATAAAACATTTACTGCCTAGTTTAAACAAAGTTTTTCAAATTGTATAGTAGGATGTACATTATATTTGTGACTGTTATCTGACCTGTCAGCAGCCTGCTTAGTCACGCATTCTATTATTAAAGTACAAAGCATAAATTAGTAATAATTTATGAAGTAATATGAACTTCACAATCCATGATGGCATTAAGCTATAAATAAGCTTTATACACTGTGCAGTAGTTCTGTATTTACATTTTCTACCATAGTATCGTAGTATTTTTTGATCAATAATACATTCTCCTTATTTTAGCAGAGTTTGAGAGGGCCAAGTTTTTGCTATCATGGATGAGCATTCTCAGCAAGGCCAGCATTCACCACCTTCCCAGTTTCATTCACAGGTATGATCTCAAACATGTTCATGTTCAATGGCATTTGAAATTACTAATTAACTTGGCAAGCATTAACGCATTTTATTATTTATTTGTTTATCTAATTATTTAAGTTTTAACTTACCTTCTGGGGTTATGATTAGTTTCTTAAAAATTAAATGAATAATTCCACAATTTAGAATTTACTTTTTATATTCTCTCTTTTTACAGTTGCAGTAATAAAGTAATGTGTGTCACTAAAATATGTACAATTGTATAATACATGATATTTGTTTACAGAAGACTGCTGCCATAATGTATGTTTTAGTTCTTCCTTTATATCACCATGCATTTATTTGTTGTAATTCTTACTGTTTATCACAAGCAAACACACAAAACTGCAATCATTCTAGTAGAGTATTCTAGTTATGCAGATAAAGATATACAGTAGATATTTTATGATCTTAAAACAACATATTCGTCATTCCATCCTAGCCTTAGTGCTTCAAAGTAGTTTTTCCCTTTATTGTTATGATTACCTTAGAATGCAAAGCATATTTAGCATGCATTCAAAAGCCTTTGACTTGATGAATTGTCCTGGGATTGTTCCTGCCTTGCAACTTATGCTTACTGGCTTAGGCTCTAGTCTCCCTAACACTGTTTAGGGTAAAGCATTTTTTCTGTTAAAAAATGTGCTTCATATATAATCACTTTAAGTGCATTATGTTATCTTTATTTTACATCTTTCTAATTTCAAAGAATGGAGTAACCCATTTAAATGATAACTTAGTGGAAAGAGTTATAGTAAAAACAGGAATTAAATAATCTGAATTATATGATAGGTTATTAGCAGGATTAAAAACCCCAAACAACTGTGACAATAAGGACATATTTTGTTCAATATCTGCTTGCATAGAGCACTGTTGGCCATATAACTGTATTGTAGACTACTCTAATAGGATTAATGAAAAAAACTGTAATATTGTATGACAGACAATAGTATGAAGTTACACATTTTAATTTTAAAGAACATCTATTTTCAAAAAGATTAAAAAAAGTAAAAGTACTACAACTGAGCCACAGTCCCTAAAGAAAATATATTTGTTATTCAGATCACATAGCTCTCTATAGACTGGGTATGGAAGATTTACTATATTGAGTTTGATGTGAACTGTAAAATTAGATGGTGTTTTGTATGTATTCTATCATTTTTTGATCAGTATCTTGTTTCCTGCAACGTGGTTTATACGATTAATAAAATGAAAAGGAAAAACAACAAAGAAAATCAGTAAAGGGAAATTAATGTAAGAAGAAAGTTACTTCAGATATATAATTTCTTTAGGAATACAAGAACCCTCACTTAAAGCTAGATACAGAATCACCAATATAAAAAAAAACTTAGTAATATATCTGAGGAACAGTCTTGTTTGAAAAAAGGGAGAGTAATGTGGTTCTGTTACATATCCATTTAAATTTACTTCTGATATTCCAATTTAGAGACAATTTCACTGATCTGATCAAGTGATGTTTTTGGATGCTTTTCTTTTTCATGCCCCACAAAATCGATCTTATTTAGGTGTGAACTCCACAACTAAAAATCCTGTAGTTTTGAGAAAGACATTTAAAAATAAGTTCAAAGAAATTTTACATAATTCAAGAATTGTTGTTTTACATCACTGAGCTTTGAAACTGAAAGATCTTAACTCTTTAGTAACCATAAAGTGAAATTCAGTGCTACTTCCAGTATAGAATAATTAGCAATTTGTGCCGATACAGCATATTATGTTTTGGAAGAGGTTCTCTCTCCATTCACTTTCTAATATAATATTTCATTCTTGAGTCTTTTTCTGTGTTTTAAGATAAACTCTTAATAACTTGAAGCATGAGAATCCTCTTTGGTAGTGCAGTTAATACTCTTGTCAATTTTGTTTACTGTGTGTTAATGATTCACTTTTACTTTTTAGCAGTTTTAAGTAAATGCACAGAGATGATGGTAATCTTCATTTCCATTTTCCTGTTTACATGACAACGTACATTTCTGATTTGAGCAAAAGTCACTAACAATAATTTTGTATAATATATTTTACGGTATGCATCTTTTGAGAATTGACTTACATAATTCTGACTAACTTTAAAGATTTTAAAAGTATTTCTGAACAATAATGTTATGCTTACTTAGGGAAAGGTGAAATGATTTATTATTCTTACAAATCATGAGGTATTCACAGGAATAAGATATTTCACATGGCTTATGATTAAATTAGAGGGGGCAGATTGCTTTTGTGAGAGTGTGGAGGCGTGTGTGAGAGTACTTTGTTAAGTACATTGTTATGGTATGTGCTGAGAAAGACCCTAGCTACATAGAACAAAGTTTAACTGATTAATTATGTGCAGGGTTACAGTATGCAATTACAAGTCCTTTCAGTTTAATAAGGAGCAGTACAAACAGTTGATGGAGTAAGAAATTAGTTCTGTTAAATTTATTCTTTTACAGTGCTTTCCAGGAGGTGAAGAATGAACAATAAGTGAGAAATTTCCTTTCCTTCATTCTACTGTAGTCCATGCCCTTCTTAGAAACAGTGGTGTTTCTGCTTTTAAGAGTCATTGTGGCACATCTCAATCAGATATTCTCCAAAATAAGTAATAAACTTCCTTCATAAATTTACCTTGGTATTCTAAAATGTGTATAGCACCCCACAACTTTTTCTTCTCAAGTGTCTTTTTCCATTTTATATTATATGCTCAGTGCAACTTTATGTGCAGAAAAATGCTGATTTTTGTAGTTACTGAAATTGTCTTATTGCTGTGTGATGCAAGCTTGTTATTTTTTGGTGAGGGCTGGCTCTATTGGCCCTGCTGTGGTCTAGATTATCCTTTGGGTGTGAGAATGTATGTGCAGCTATAACTTCCCAGTTTTATAATTTGGCATGAAGGCTGGAGCCCCTTACTCTAGACATTAAAATCACAACTGCTGTTTTTTTTTTTTTTTAAATCTGGCATTCATACTTCATGTACAGGCTTTTCCCAGTGAAGGCGATGCAGTACATGCCATCGAGAAGGTACAAAAGAGACCTTTTGCTTCCTTAAACCAGCCAAAGTAATTTCAAAGGAAAAAAAGAAAGCAATTGCATCAATTACAAAACATTCTGTTCATCAGAAATGTGGCTGAGCAACATGTTGATCATCCCCCATCAATGAGGAGGACTATGTAATGGCTGAGCTGAACATTTTGGCAAAATATCTAATTGCAATTTTTCTGACAGATAGTGAGGTTTGATTTCTAATATAATTTTTTAAAGTCAGCCTTCAATTCAGTATTCATGATTTAAAACATGATGGAGCATTACCACATGAGATACCATCAAGATAGTAACTGCCTTATATTCTGTTGCAAGAATTATGTATTTATTGCATTTTTTAATTGGCAGAAGGTATAGAACAATTATCACACAAGCTGTGACTTGTAGCTCAAGAGTAGCTTTCTAAGTATTGCACAATTTGTAATCAATATAACGTTATTGACTGATATCCAGCGTTTAGTTTATAAATTAACAAACCATAGAATAATTATCTAAAAAAGTAATTACTAAGTTTAATAACAGAAATAGAATACAATTGTTACATAAAATATCTAAATATTGTACATTAAAGTAAAACACTTATTTGTAGATAAACAACATTTAACTTTTTAACTTTTTTTCCACAAAGGCCACCATAGGATTTAGTGTAGAACAAATAAAATCATTGTGATCTTTATAGATTTTTTTTGTCAAGAAAACCAGCTTGTCAGGCTTTGCTGATTATGGATATGAACGCTGACACATTACTACATTGCCCTCAGCACTAAACAAGTCTCACTGATGGTGAACTTATGGCTAGTATGCACAGGAATTTGCAATCCAGTTTGCTCAGCATTGTAAAGTTAACATGGTGTACCTTCCACCAGGCCAGGAGATCTTCCTGTCTGTCCATTCATAGTAGGAATCATCAGGTACCTAATCAGCTCAGTTTCTTTGGTATCCTCCAACTAGATAGCGGAGGCCATTTTTCCATACCACCAATTTGTTGGCGGACGTATATGCAATTGATTATTCCTCTTCTGATTGTTGAGCATGACCATCACAGGAGGACAATGGCTTGAATTTGTAAAACCATCATGGTGATAGTTTACCTCTTGGTCAGACATGGTGTAAAACATATCCCAAATCACAGCTTTTGCAATTTGCTAATTACATTGTCTCAAATCATAATTTCGATTTTTAATTAATTTTTCAACCCCACCTGATGGTTCTGAATTTGAAAATGCCTGCATAAATCCCTACCTGTGTTCCATCCATTTCTTGAGAAAGAAGTCAGCAAATATAATATCCCCTTTCCAAGAAATGCAGAGTACTGCTATGGAAATAAAAGGTATATAATTTTTTTAAACTGTTTTCTGCAAACACCTGACCTATGTTCAAGTCTTGTGTAATATGTGTGTTCTTTCAGTGTTATTGTGGCTTGTCCTTTTTCACCTCCATGATGCTTGATTCTAAATTTGATGTTTACTTGGCTGACAGCTTTATCTAAAATAGCTTATAACATTTGAAATTCAATTTGTTTAATTCCTTTTGTTTTTTCCAGTTGGAGCACAGGCAGGCAGGTGAAGTGACTTGCTTATGTTCACACAGTGTCAGTAGTGGGATTTGAACCCACAGCCTTTGGGTTCGAAGTCTAAAGCTTTAACCACTTTTTCAGACTGCCTGCTTATTGCTTCCTATTTAATATTCCCTCAAATATGAAGCACACCCCTGTTAACTTGTGGTGCCACCAATTACAGCCTTTCTCACTATCTCTGAAAAAGGTCTGTGTCTAAACATATAAACCTAAACCAAGCTATTGGCCCATGCTTGTGAATCATGAGACCAGATAACAATCTGCCTGTCACTTTGATAAGAACAAAGATGTTCAAATAAGGACAAACTAAAAAGCTCTTCTGCAAATACACAAAGTGAAAGTTCTTTATTAATCAAAATTCTTCTAAGTCTGTCTTATTTTTTTAACTAGATAATCATTTGACCTTTGAAGTAATAATGATCTTAGTTATTGAATAGAAACATCTTGTACACCCCCCTACCCCACATAAATTCTGCTGAAATGCCTTGAAAAGATTACCTTTGATACCAAAATTTCAAAAACGCGACTAGTTTCTTTTTTGTTATTACAGTATTGGTAGTACCACATTTGAAAATCAGTACTTTACTCATGCATCATTGCAACAAGACTAATTACTTAAGAATGTTCAGTAATATGTGACAAAAAACGTATATAAAAATAGCTCACAGCGGTATTGCTACAGAACCACATTAAGACATGTTGAAAGCAAAAGCAGCAGAAGTCACGCCTTGAAATGCTTTGAATTTTAGGCAGGTGAATTTCACACTGTGATTTGTGAGATTAGGCTTATTTTTAAAAAAGAAATACACACTCCCAAAGGGTGGTGTTATTACCACTTTCATTCCATTATTTAAAAAATTTGGATTTGTGTTTGCTTTAAGAGCGCAGTGATGTGGTTGTGTATTGGGTGTGCGATATTGGCAAAAAATGTTGATATTTTCTGGGACTTTGACGATAATGATAAGTAGACGATATTTTGCATTCTTTAAAAACATGTTTGTGAAAGTCTTATTGATCTGTTATGGTAATGTTAATGGGATATTCAATTTAGCTTACTAATGAGATTAATGGAAACAATGCTTAAAGAACACAGGTTTTTTTTATTTCCTTAAAACTGAAGTAAAATGGTACAAAAATATTAAAATCACCAGAGATCAAATTTTGCAAGTATGAATAAACATTTTCAAAGTGGCGTACAGGATTTACACAAAAGACCAGCAAAACTATTAAAACTGAGAGCATTTTAAACAGGCACATTCCCTTAATGTAAACAAGAAATGAGTCTAAAGGGAATAAAACACAAATCATAACTGAACTACAGGGCCTGAACGTTACAGTCTGGGTAAACATAAACTGCTCTGCTGTAAGGTGAATTCTGCAGCATATAAACAACAAAAATATAACATACTGTACTATATTGTAAAAATCCAAAGTTCTGTCAAATACTGCACAGGAGAAAAAAAAACTGTAGCATTTGTAACAAGCTTTGTCATATATTTCATAAAGATACAAAAAAAAGGTAACATTTTTAAACAAATTACTACCTTCAGATTCTGTCCAACAATGCACACATATATCAGAAAAAATGAAACAATTATAAAATTCTACTGAGGAAACTTAAAGTTGTGTGACAGAAACACAAGTCTATCCATAGCATCTGGTTACAGAGCAATGCAGTTACATGTTATATCATTTTCTACAATGCTGAATACCCTCTCAGAAGGGCTGCTTGAGGCAAGGATGCATAGGTACTTTTTGCAAGTTTCCCTAATTTGGGGAAGTGTACTTCTTGTGTCTTCCACAACTTAAGTGGATTTACATCACTGTCCACCTTAGGTATCAACAATTAGCTTTTTCAATGGCAGTGTGCAGAGACTCGCCTTCACTGAATTCCTGTGTTTTTTTCTTTTAAATAGCTGCGATAAGACTTTTTTTTTTTCTCCCTTCCTTGTTGCTCATCACCTACTCCAACTTTTGTAGCCATATAGGCTGGATGGCGCTTGGTAAGGATCTGTGTGAGTGTTTTCAATAATGTAAGAAAAAAAATACTTTGGAATCGAAGCTCCCCAACTGAGACAACTTGAGAAATAAAATGTACCCAATAGGAATATGCATCTTACAGAGGTAAAAGTAATTTGTTGTAATTGACTTTTTTTTTTTTTTTTTTTGCCTGGCACGTGTGGTGCTCTGTACTAGATCAGTTTCACTTGAATTGCATTTTACAGAGGAACCCAAACTACTCATCAATGGCAATATGACGCATATGTCCAAAACAAGGAAGGCTCTGTATTGCATTGGCAACGTTAGCCCCGCTGTCTGTTGTCACACAAACCATCTCTGCCTTGTCATGCCAGCTGTTACTTTTCTTGTTATATGGAAGTTTTTTGAGAATGATTCTGCTAAAGTTTGCGGAGTGTATTTTTGTGCTTGTACCTTGGGTGATTTAGACCTGTCGTGGACAACTGACTCCTGAAGCTTTTCGTATTCTTCATATTTTGTGTATTGGTTAGTTGGCAGATGGAGAAACGAGTTAGTTGTTGAGCTGTCTCTAACAGCAACAGATCACCGATATAGTTTGCAGATTGCCGTCTTTTGACCAACATCAGTCTTTTCAAAGCCAAACCACCTCCATGCAAGTAATGATGATGTATGTCTTGCAATTAAATCTAACGACACAATTTGTGAGGCTGTTTGAACCCCGACGCTGTCTGTTCACTCATTTTTAGGCAGCTATGCACTCGCTTTGTATACACACAGCAGTCTATCCCATTAGGTTACATGAGACAGTGAATGCATAAACTTTCAAGGCATGTTTTTGATTGTTTTTTGCAACGTGTGTTGCATACTCGATAATTTCAGCTCCTACATCATTAACAATTAAGATATTATCATAGATCAGGGGTGCCCAATACGTCGAAAGGTAGTGCAGGTAGATCATGTTGCATTCAAAAAATTTTTCTTTCAACTGTTAGTCTATCATATATCCTCACTATGGCATTTGCCACTTAAATTGACATACAGGGCAGCCAGTCTGAGATCTCTTTTCTTCTAACACACTGGTCATCCCGCACACATGATCAGACGCGCGAACTACTGCAAAACTCCGGCTATCTAAGTGATCTAGTTAGCCTTCCAATTTATATTGACTAAAGAAGGGATTTAAAAAAAAAAATTGTTGGTTATGGGCTGGATGAGGAATTGGAAGAGGATTTTTTTCTCTCACAATGTCACAATCGAAGTGCGTTCATCTGATCTGTCAATCTATCATTGCTATTTCAAAGAAGGAAAATGTGGAAAGGCACTTTCTAACTGTTCATAAAAACTACGAAACTGACTTCCTTCCGGAAAGTGAACTGAGAAACAGAAAGGAGAGGGAACTAAAATTGCAATTAATTGGACAGCCGTCATTTTTTACTCAGCTGAATTCAAAAGCAAAGGCAGACACACTGAAGCATCGTTCCCGGTGAGTCACTCGATCATTAAGCATAAGAAGTCCTTCCAAGATGGAAAGATGATAAAAGATGCCTTCGTTGAGGCAGGTGGCTAGGGAGAAATTCTTGCTGAGATTTTAAGATCCCTGGCCGGAGAAAAAGGAGTTTCTCCTTGTCATTATACATGCAGAATACAAGCAACTTAATAACGACCAACATGTTGAATGAGCTTAATTTACAGCTGGAAGGAAAAGAGAAAACCATGGTCAATATGATTAGCTCAGTTAATGCTTTCAAATGAAAAATGCAACATCTGTCCTCAAAGCTGTAGCGCCTTGATTTGGGGAACATCCGAAACCTCACGTCAGAGCTGGAGATGCAATTAAAAGCGTGTGCGCAACTTGACAGCATATGCTGCACAGAGCAGATTGACAATTGTCTGTCAGACAGATCTAATGGAAAAAAAGTAACGATTCGAGTGTTGCCCAATGTAGCGGAGTAAGAGTAGTGTTTCTTCTTCACAAATGTACTCAAGTAAAAGTAAAAAGTATGGTGCAGCAAAACTACTCTTAGAAGTAAATTTTTTTTAAAAAGTTACTCAAGTAAATGCAACTTGTTACTACCCACCTCTGATACTCAGTATATATATGTGTGTGTGTGTGTGTGTATATCTATACTAATAAACGGCAAAGCCCTCACTCACTCATTCACTCACTCACTCACTCACTCACTCACTCACTCATCACTAATTCTCCAACTTCCCGTGTAGGTAGAAGGCTGAAATTTGGCAGGCTTATTCCTTACAGCTTCCTTACAAAAGTTGGGCAGGTTTCATTTCGAAATTCTACGCGTAATGGTCATAACTGGAAGCTGTTTTTCTCCCATTTACTGTAATGGAGTTCAGCTGGAGGGGCGGAGTTCGTATGACATCATCACGCCTCTCACGTAATCACGCATTACGTAGAAAGCCAGGAAGAGCTACAAAACGCGCTTTAGAAAACATGCATTATATAATTAAGAAGGCAGCGAAACAATTAGAAGCGAGCGAGTGACATATATATAAAACCATATTCAGCGGCTCACGTGAACTGACGCAGTGCGCAGACAAAAAGTAACAGTTGCAAAGAGTGCTGAACAAAAACTGAATTACACTGCTACGCTCAAATAGATAAACCACACTCCGTGGCGCGATACTAAAGCATTAGACTGTAGCGCCCACGTCCGAGGTTCGACTCCCGAGAGGGGATGCACTAAGTATGTACGCGCGCTTCTCGATTTATTTTAACCTCGCATCCCCTTAGTTTGAGACGTATGAAAACGCATGCGATTAACGCAGAAAGACAGATCACCTATTCACCTATTGAAGCTTCATGAATAATGGATACTTTATTCGCGATCAATGATTGTTTTGGTAAAGCCATACTCAGTGTATTCATTAGATGAACGGTAAAAAAGTAAGAGCGAGGGGATGGTAACTTACTGAAGCACACAAGCAAAACCACAATAGCACGCGGGCTCGATGTACTG
>JANRMT010062857.1:19163562-19174608 GCA_026402145.1 Polypterus bichir lapradei | reverse complement strand
ATATATATATATATATATATGCCAGCAATACTCATGACAATGACAAACCAATTACATTGTCAATCATGTTACGTTATTATTAAAATGTTTCCTTTTCTGTTTACTTCTCCGCTGCCAAGCGCGGGTATTTTTTTTTTTTTTTACTAAGCAGCATTTTCAAATTTGTTTTTATCTTTTCTTTTTCAAATTAAAAATATAAGCTGCTGCATTTTAATCAAGCTCACTGTTCAAACTCAATAGGTGCCCATTTCAGTTTAAAGGACAAAATAAAGATCTGAATTCCTTAAAGTAGCTTTTCCTGCCATTTGTCTAGTTACACAGGACAACTTCTCTGATTACTTTTTCAGTTTATTATCTACTTTCTTTAAAGTATAGTAGAGTAAACCAATAGCCTCACATTCACTGATAAAATAAGCTTCCACTCACTTGTGTCTGTTTACAATGCAGAAAGTTTTGCGCTGGTTCAACTACTGTAATACTTTGCATAAGGGAGCACTGAAACTAAATTACCATAATGTTTAGAAAAACAGACTGAAAATTGTTTTTTTGGGGTTTTTTTTAAGCCTTTTTACCGGTCAAGTCTTTCTTTAGTGAAAATTGGCCGATTTTGATTTGTGGCAAATCGATTGGAGCATCCCTAATGACAACCTTTTAAGCAAAAAACAAAACACGGAATTCAGAAAAGACCGTTCCTAATATTTAGGAGTCAGACTCCACTAGTCCAAACTTTTTCAATAGGCCAGAGGCGATTCATAATGCAGCCCTCCCTCCGAGTAAGACACAACAGAGGTGCATTAATAAGATCTATGGTGCTGCTGTGTATTAAGATGTTCAGCACTGTAAAGCAGAACTTTCTGTGCTATTTTTGCAACACCTTTTGAATTAGCTATTGTGATATTGGCTCCATGAATTTTAAAGATGAAAACTTTCCTGTTAGCAATAAGCTCAAATTATCTACAAATCAATCAAAGAAAACATGAATGTGAAAATGTAAAAACATTGTACTTAAGATACTGTGTCTCAAAGAAAATGAGTAGTGCTTTAAACAAATACTGGACACTCTTGCCAATGAGCTCTTATTTACAAGACAATCAATTACATAGTACATTTCACATGGGGTTTCTAATGTCACACACAACCAGCTTCTTCCCATAAAGCCATTAAGAACACTAAGTACATATTTACAATACAATAATACAACAATTAAAAGCTATTAGTACTTTTACAGCTTCTGCAGACATTTTAATAGGATATGCAAAAATTCAGCACTGGCTTCTGTTTTTCTTCCATTTTTCTTTTTTTGTTTTATTCTTAAAACCTGTATCGCAACTATATATAGTGCCTGTTTGATTTTGCAATCAGATTGCTTACTCAAAATGTCCTATGGGCCATAAATTTTCAAATCCAAAGAAAGGCAAAGAAAAATTGGGGTAGGAAAAGGCACTAAAAAATATATAGTGTAGCTCCCAGTAGACAGAAAGAAGTACAGTGGAACCTCGGTTCACGACCATAATTCGTTCCAGAACTTTGGTCGTAAACCGAGTTGGTCGTGAACCGAAGCAGTTTCCCCCATAGGATTGTATGTAAATACAATTAATCCGTTCCAGACCGTACGAACTGTATGTAAATATGTAAATACATGTAAAGATTAAGCACAAATATAGTTAATTATACCATAGAATGCACAGTGTAATAGTATACTAATGTAAAAACATTGAATAACACTGACACAACACACCCAGGCTCCCTGCTCAGCCTGCTCGTGCTTTCTCTCTCTCTGTAGCACGCACACACACAACCCAACCCTCCCCCTCCCTTCTCGGTCAGCAGCACGTGCTTGCGCTATCTAATCTGTCTGTAGCACGTGCTCGCTCTCTCTCTTTCTGTAGCACACACGCACACACACACACACAACCCACCCTCCTCCCCTGTCAGCAGCAGTGCTTGCGCTCTCTAATCTCTTTGTAGCACGTGCTTTCTCTCTCTGCGCTTGCTCACTCAGGTTCTCTAATCTCTCTGTAGCACACGCACACACACACACACACACACACCCCCTCTGTCAGCGGCATGTGCAGCAGTTTTTTTAAAATGAGTTTTAAGCACAGTGGAAAAAAAGGAACATTAGAACAAATCCGAAATTTATTTAAAAACCAACCAACCACAAGCAACCAAAAAAGTAACAAGATCACACTATTTTAGCCTTACATTCCGATCGCTGCAAACATTTTTTATAAAATGAGTTTTAAGCACAGCGGAAAAAAAGGAACATTAGAACAAATCCGAAATTTATTTAAAAACCAACCAACCACAAGCAACCAAAAAAGTAACAAGATCACGCTATTTTAGCCTTACATTCCGATCGCTGTAAACATTTTTTATAAAATGAGTTTTAAGCACAGCGGAAAAAAAGGAACATTAGAACAAATCTGAACTTTAAAAACCAACCACCAGCAACCAAAAAACATTGCAGGAGTTCATGCTAATAGCCTTACAGCCAGATCGCTGTAAACACTTTTTTTTTAAATGAGTTTTAAGCACAGCGGAAAAAAAGGAACATTTGAAAAAAAGAGAAAAGTAACATTGCAGCAATTCATGCTACGAACTGAAAAATTAACTTTTGAAAAATCCGTAATACAAAAACCACCAAGAAAACTAACCTTGCATGAGTCGAGTTCTGGCATAAAGTGTTTTCCTTCAGGTGTTTTCTTGGGTTTCTGGTGTTTTTAGCTATTTAGTTGGTGGGAGTGAAAGCCTCATGCAGCCATTCCAAAAACAAATTCCTTGTGACCCAACCCTTCATGTTTGCCCCCCACATTACTGGCAGTCTGGCTTTGTTTACATTGTGCTGCTTGAAAGCAGGAGGGTTCTCAAATTGGTAAATGAGTAAACTGGTAAACAGTTTTTCCACCTCTTGTAATTTCTTTCTTTAATTCGATTTCAATTTTCTTCAAAACTTTCTTCTCACCACTCTTCACTTGCTTAGAAGCCATAGTTAACTGCAAAAGCACACGAAATACTGTAGAGCACAAAGAGAGTGCAGGTAACGCATGCACGTCTGACTGAGAACAATGAACAGGGCTCTTGCAGCCACGCGGCTCGCTCGCTTTCTCTCTCTCTCTCTCTCTCTCCCTCAGCCTGCCTGTTGTGGGGGTGGTTCGCTTGAATGTACTGCCTGCTTCTCAGAGAGAGAGTCTCAGCTGTACCCCCATCCCCCTATGCAGAAGGCAGGCAGATAGGCAGGCAAACACGTGCAGCAATCTCCCCCTCCCCCTCCCCAGCAGGCACGTGGCTCGCTCGCTCGCTCTCTCTCTCTCTCAGCTCAGGCAGGCAAGGGAAACTGGCTTGTTCGTATACCGAGTGTGTGGTTGTGAACCGAGGCAAAAGTTTGGCGAACTTTTTGGTCGTGAACCGAGACGTTCGTGAACCGAGGTTCCACTGTATGTAGTGATCTATAGTTTTTACTGCAAAGGAAAGAACTTAACAGATGGTGTGTAACTAGCTACTTCATTAAAAGTGGTCTCTGTAGAAGCACCCTGACTGTTTAACTGTTTTCTAGGACAGTGTTTTTCAAAGCAGGTTTCGCAATACATGGCAAGGGAGTCTGCAAGATAACTGGTAAAATATGGTAAACATCACATATAGTATACCAACGGTCTGGTTATTCTCTTCTCCTTTATTCTCTGTTTCACTTATTTTAAATAATCACCACATGACATCTAATCAGTACATTTCAAACCAGTACTCTGTACATGTGTCAACACCTTAAACACCAATTCCACTACTACCATCTTTAAAATGTACGCATTGGTTTATGTAAAGATTATTCCAACTTCAGGAGGAATATAAGTTTTACAGAGATGGAAAATAACACTGACAACAATCATCAATACTTGGGAAAACCTCCAACAACACACTATAGAATAAACAATAAGAATTCATAACCATATACAAGGACATGTCTCTAACACTCTTACATGCAAGGAAAGACGCACATCACTGGAAAAAAAGATAACCGATCAAGGATTACTGACCCACAAGTGTAAAGTATAGTACTGTTTTCACAATCTTATCTTAGAGATCGATTTTCCTATATCGTAATCATAAAAGGCAATCTCGGGAGTATGTAAGTGTTACATAAATAAGCAAGTAACATTTTAGAGGAGGTGCAATAAAGAGATAAGAGAAAAAAAAACAAAACGGCATGGATTTCATTTTAGTGATACCACAAGAACTCAGTGGAAAATTTTACAATAGAATCAATTGTACAGTAAAATAATGTACAATCAAGTACATTAACTTACATGTATTATGGATACAAATAAATGTAGAGTAAAACAAACAAAAAATAGAACTTCAATATTACTTAATTTGGAACTAAACAAATTGTGTCAAATGAAATAAACAAGCTACATAGATAAGACACATTGGTATAGGGCTGTCGTAATGCTTCTTTACAGATCTATTGTGGTTTGTGTGTTCATTTCCATCTATTCATAATGCAGCATATGCTCTGGTACAATAAACAAGCTGTCAACCGTCTTCACTTCGAAATCTCTTTGAATGTGTGTGTTTGTTTGTGTATATTTAAATAAATTACAAAGTTTCAATATCAGCTTGTGGACAAATTAAGCATGTATGTATGTATGTAACTATCTCAAAAACTTCTGCAAAGATTTTGCAAACCAGTAGGACTGGTTGTACGACTAAATGGATCAGGCCACAAAAATCCAGGTTAAATAAACAATTCCTATAGCAGTTATTGTTGGACAAACCATTTATGACGGATATGGATATTGGTACTGGACCAAAAACAACAGGCAAACGTGATGCAACCTCTTTGAAGGAGGTTTCCACAGACACAGACACACACACACCATGCTAAAATCAACTATGCAATAAATGCTGCAGAAAATACTCGGTAAATGTGCTGGTACAAATGATGTCAGGATATCCTAGTTTAACAGGCAGGTAGTTTCAAGCAATTTTTTCTTTTTCATTACGGTAACATTCTAGCAACCACCAACAAAGATAAAGAAAAACAGGTCTCACATTCAAATAAAATAATACCCGATGATGCCAGATCTTAAGCATAGAGGTGTCCGATGAATGTGCTGACTTTCTGTGAGGTAAGAGCCATTTGATTAAAAAATGTGAACTCAACATTAAAAGTCAAGCTAAGTAATAATTTTATGAATTTTTTTAAGCGTTTTCACCTTCTACTGCCTATTTTGAGGTGGGTATTATGTGTAAATATTACCAATCACCAAAAACTCAAAGGGATATACAAAATACCTCAAAATAAAGCACTAAATGTTGCAACAAAAAAAAAAAAAAAAAAAAAAAAATCAATGAATATGAAAATTGTACAGAATAAAAGTTGCATAGTTTTCTACAAGGAAGAATGAAGGAAAAATTACCAGAGAAGAACTGGTAATATGTACTAAATAACTGGATGTCTGAATTTCTTTTGAATATTTTACATTCACTGCTTTTTGAACCTGTTAAATTAGAGCAAGTTAACAATACCTCTGCATTAAATGTGTCATGTTTATATTTGCATTCTGTAGCAAGTATGTTAACATCTTTTCACTTGAGACACTCAGTGAGGCATGCAATTTAAACAGGGAAGGTCAAACTTATACTGTACATACTGTAAACACTGTAGCATTAGACTTTAGGTATTTAAAGAAAATTGATGTGCTTTAATATGATGCAACATTAACACTGGTTAAAATTAATGGTTTGCAATGATGGCAAAAAACTAAAGTTTAAAATACTTTAATGTAACTATACTAATTAAAAAAATTACATTTTGGTTGCACTGTAAGTGAAAACACTCCATTTTATTTTTTATAATAGTAGTAATGTTTTATTTGAGTGTCTTCAAAGATGTAATTAAATAAAAACATTATATCATAAAACTACAAAAAACATTTATGAAAAGAAAACAAACAAGAACAAAGAGAAGACAAGTTTGAGAAAGTTGAACAGGACGTTTTGTTTTCCTTTTCACATAAAGAAATGGAATCAAGCAACCAAACACATTTGGGAGTGAACTAAAGAGGTGATAAATGACAAAACTAAAAGTCTGATTTCAAAGGACAAAAAGGCAGGCAGAAAAGGAGGAAAGCAGTGAATGGGATAGTATATAATCTTTTAAGAAGATCTTGCATGTAAATGAGAACCAGATCATGGAGTGCTTTATAAGTTAGTACAATAATATTAAAGTCAATTCAGTTTAATAACTGGAAGCCAGAAAAGTTTATATAGAGCAAGTGCAAAATGATTTTGAGCCTCAGTTTAACACCATACCTTAATAAACATGCAGCTGAGTTCTGAACTAACT
This sequence comes from Polypterus bichir lapradei, assembly GCA_026402145.1. Taxonomy (NCBI): domain Eukaryota; kingdom Metazoa; phylum Chordata; class Cladistia; order Polypteriformes; family Polypteridae; genus Polypterus; species Polypterus bichir. Next base: position 19,168,262 of record JANRMT010062857.1, on the reverse strand, counting down.
GGTTAATAGTCTGTTGTATCCAAGCAAAACCAAACACTGAGGAAACACACACAGTGAAGGACGAGCCTTGAAATGTTACAGAGACGACAAAAGGTCACGTGGTATATAACATTAGCCTGGGACTTCATAGATAAAGTCCTGCCACAAAATAAATCAATTGCTTAACTTGTAGAAAGAAATTAAAGTGTTATGATAAAGATGTTTTGAAAGGATACCTTTTGATATAAGAAGATTTTCAGACTATCTCTGGGCATAAATAAATGACATCCCCAAATTATATTATTATTGAGAAAACTAAATAAAAATGAAGGAGAACAAACATCAGAAAACTTGGTGGAAAAGCAAAATTGAATGTCATCAGCATAACAATGAAACTGAATACCCTGGTAATGCATAACTTATCCAAAAGGAATGTGATAGAAAAAATGGCAAAGTTCTTATCCCTGTGGCACACCATGGGCAATCAATGAACAAATAAACTAATGTTATTTAGATGAATAAATTACATTCTATAGGTTAAGTATGACTGAAACCATGAAGAACTGGTATTGGCTATACCCAAAGAGAACAGGAATTCCAAAAACAGTGTGTAAGAAATTGTTAAATGCTGAACTAAGATTAAAAAGGACAAGAATGGTTAGTAATACACAATTAGCCACTTGAACCAGGTCTTATCAAAGTTGTTTCAGGGCTGTGTTTAGAATGGAAGTTAGTTCAAAGAGGTTCAAAAAATGTGTTAGTTTTCAAGTAATCCTGTAGTTGTGAAGCAACAATGAGATGTCGAATTTTGGAAGGAAACATATTGTAATTAATAATAAGTTTTATTTATGTAGCACCTTTCATACACTCAAGGTCACTTTACAATTCAATAAACACATTAACAAGACAATACAAATTATATAAAAGAAAATGAATAATACTCATTGAAGAGATGTGTTTTAACAGGAGTTTGAAATGAATAACAGATTTTTCCTTGCGAAGGCTAAGAGGAAGAGCATTCCAAATTTTAGGGGCTATCACACTGAAAGCTCTGCCACCCATAGCTACTAACCTGTATTTTGGTACAATTAATAAGTTAGCGTCCAATGATCTTAATGCACGAGCAGGAGCGTAAGGAAGCAGAAGCTCAGACAGATGATGTGGGGGCTAAACCATGATGGGCTTTAAAGGTGAAAAGAATAATTTTATATTTGATTTTCGAAAAGACTGGTAACCAATGCAAATCATAAAGGACAGGAGTGATATGAGCAGATTTTTTAGTGTGTGTAAATAGACGAGCAGCAGAATTCTGAACATATTGTAATCTATTGATATATTTAGTCGGGAGGTCATAAAACAATGAACTGCAACAGTCCAGACAGGTAGTGATGAAAACATGAATCAGTGTTTCAGTATCCTTCACACTGATGAAAGACTGCCGATGAACAATGTTGCGAAGATGAAAAAAAGCTGTCTGTACTATTTAGCTAATGTGTGGTTGTAAAGCAAGAAGCTGATCAAAGATGATACCCAAATTACAGACTGATGCTGAGGATTCAACTAGGATCCCATTGACATCAATTTTTAGCCAACGAAGGGTAGAGGGGACAGATTTGGTACCAACTTATAACATTTCTGTTTTATCAGGATCAAGTCGTAAAAAAATATCTGTCATCCAATGATTGATTGATTGATTTTCCTAATGCGATCGGTTAGTGCAACAGGTGAAGATGTTGTAGTTGCATCAACACTTACATAAAGTTGTGTGTCATCAGCATAGCAGTGGAAGCTTAGACCATACCGACAAATAATCTCACCTAATGGGAGCATATAGATGTTAAAAAGAATTGGACCTACTGTAGCATTGACCCCTGAGGGATACCACGTGTGAGTAGTGGCAGATTTGTGTTCCCTAAAGACGACATAATACTGGAGATAGCTGAAAGTCGGGACAGTAAAATGTCATGGTTAACTGTATCAAATGCTGCACTTAAGTCAAGGAGAACTAGAATAGCGGCCATCCCAGAATCTAAGGCTAAAAGTAAGTCATTGGTTACCCAAGGTAAAGCAGTTTCAGTGTTATGTAGGGCACTGAATCTAGATTGAAAAGGCTCAAGCAAGTCATGCAAGTTTAAATAATTGTTAATTTGAGCAGCAACAACCTTTTCTAAGATCTTAGCCATAAATGGAAGATTAGAGATTGGGTGATAAAATTTTAGCTGTAACGGATCTAAGTCAGATTTTTTTTTGAGACGGGTTACAGCAGCAGTTTTAAAATCACTTGGAACAACACAGGTGCAGAAACTACAGTTGATAAAGTGAGAAAAGGGAGCAGAAAGTTTATCAGTATAAGCCTTCATCAGTAAAGTAGGGGCAGGATCTAAGTGGCAAGTAGACCGATTTAATTTACAGATGGAGCCACGTCAAATAGCCGCAGCCGTGTGAATGGCATGCGAATGGCGTACGGCTGCCCTATGCACACCGTGATCCCCCCCTCCCTCTACTGACAGAAGGCGTGTCAAGATTTCACAGTAAACACGCCCATTCATGCCCTATTTATTCATTTACCTGGTTCCACCACTAGATGGCGCTTTGTTCTCAAGAACACGTTAACACACGCCAGCAATTTAGCTACGCTGAGTTGCAATCACGTGATTTTAACAACCCACCCCCTCCCCCGCCGAACTGACGCTACCAAACTGCACTACAGAGATTAAGATGGCAGCTTAACACTAGAATTACCAGAGCCTACGAAAAAACTCTTAGATCCGTCCCACCTTAAATCGCTTCTTAAAACCGTTCTCACCTCTCCGCCAGCGTCTTTTGTTAATCTAAATGTGTTTATAAAGAAAAGTTGCAAGTAGCCGGCTATTCCATCCCCCCATCGACTTAAAAAAGTGCACAAACTTCTCCCAGCTCATGCCTTGATTGATTATCTGGCAGTGAAGTGGAGTTTTAGAGTGGAAATAATAGATCATTATTTGGAATACACGTATTTCACGTGTGTTCCGTTTCTACAGTAATCCGTGTAAACACATTTTTAAAACAGAAACGTTTTTCATATTGTAGTAGTAAATGACAAAATGTAGGCATAAACTATATAATGTATGAAGCCTGAAGTCCAAAAATCAAATTAACAGCTTCACAAAAGGTAAATTTGCCCCAAATCGCAAATGTGTTTTTTTAATTTAAAAGGGTTTTAGTGGGCGACAGAATCAAATAATACACATGGACATGAATATTGTAAACTCAAGCTCTTTTAATTTCTGAAAAAAAAAATGCTTTTAAACTGCAATTGAATTCAAAACAGAAACAAAAATATCATCCCTGGTTAAAAAAGACTTAAAAATAAAGTGGTAGTTTAAGTACTTTAAGTACATTTTCAGAATGGTATTGTCTTTAAATAATAATAACCAAAATTTCAACATAAAGTGCAGTTTTTCTTCTTAAAAAAATAAGTCAGAAACATAAAAGGTAATTTGACCAACTTAATCTTTAAACTCTGAGTAACCTTAGCCAAAATTATTTTGTACATTAGGCTAAAACAGTGTGATCATTGAACATTTTGTAATTGGATGTAATTAGAATTACTAACGGTCACGGAAGTCCAATGATCCCCAGTAAGAGCCACAAAGTCTGCTTTCTGTAATGCATCTAATTTTGCTTGCTTTTCACTGTGCACAAAACCATGCTTTTATCAAGGCTTCGCTCGGGTAGTTTTTTGAAATTAAATTTTCCTCCGATCAGGAACGCGCTTCATTCCGAGTGTAACATTTTTGTAGCTGTGATGTGTGCATCAGTGTAATCGATGTACCAGGAAATAATGCATTGACAAAAGTTCCCCTTTGCTTGGAATTGAAAATGTGATTAAATGCGTTATTTTTTGTTATGGAGTACATGCATCGAAGCTTCTCAGCTGTGCTTGTGCTAAGAATAGGAAAGATTTTAAAAATAACGTAACATGATTCTGCGTTAACCGCATATTTTTTCATACGTCTCAAACCAACGAAATGCGAGGTTAAAATGAACCGAGAAGCACGCATACATACTCAGTACATCCCCTCTCGGGAATCGAACCTCGGATGTAGGCGATAGAGGCGAAGCCTCTACAATTACGCCACGGTGTGTGGCTTATTTATTTGAGAGTATGTAGATCGGGGTATATATACATTCGCAGCGGAGACGTAGTGTGTTAAAGAAGCTATGAAAAAGAAAAGGGAACATTTTAAAAATAACGTAACATGATTGTCAATATACAGTAATTGCTTTGTGAGTGTTGCTGTGATCAAGGATTCGATTATCATTATTTGTTTCAATCAGGGTCGTATTTGTACGATGTGTTGTGTTCAAGTTACATTCTGTGTTTGTCAGTCGTTGTAAAGATTAAATTCTGTAATTACAGCCACATTAGCTCCACAAATGAGACACACGGGTTTACCGGCAATGTCAGTAAACATATACTCAGCCTCCCATCGGTTTTTAAAGGCTCTATTTTCAGAATCAACTTTTCTCTTCGGCATCGTGTGGGCTAGCTTCACAATAACTTGCAGCAACGCGGTAAGTGTTCGGCAAGGCAGCTGAAGCGCTGCATTATGGGATCTGTAGTTTATTGTGTTACCAGCGCTTCATATACCCGGGCCATTAATAACAATAATACAGTATATAAAATGATCTCGCGGGCCGGATATAATTACACGCCGGGCCGGATGTGGCCCGTGGGC
>JANRMT010062857.1:19148479-19163462 GCA_026402145.1 Polypterus bichir lapradei | reverse complement strand
CAGTACATCGAGCCCGCGTGCTATTGTGGTTTTGCTTGTGTGCTTCAGTAAGTTACCGTCCCCTCGCTCTTACTTTTTTACCGTTCATCTAATGAATACACTGAGTATGGCTTTACCAAAACAATCATTGATCGCGAATAAAGTATTCATTATTCATGAAGCTTCAATAGGTGAATAGGTGATCTGTCTTTCTGCGTTAACCACATGCGTTTTCATATGTCTCAAACTAAGGGGGATGCGAGGTTAAAATAAATCGAGAAGCGCGCGTACATACTTAGTGCATCCCCTCTCGGGAATCGAACCTCTGACGTGGGCGCTACAGGCGAATGCTTTACTATCGCGCCACGGCGTGTGGTTTATCTATTTGAGCGTAGCAGTGTAATTCGGTTTTTGTTCAGCACTCTTTGGAACTGTTACTTTTTGTCTGCGCACTGCGTCAGTTCACGTGAGCCGCTGAATATGGTTTTATATGTCACTCGCTCGCTTCTAATTGTTTCGCTTCCTTCTTAATTATATAATGCATGTTTTCTAAAGCACGTTTTGTAGCTTTTCCTGGCTTTCTACGTAATGCGTGATTACGTGAAAGGCGTGATGATGTCATACGAAACTCTGCCCCTCCAGCTGAACTCCATTACAGTAAATGGAGAAAAACAACTTCCAGTTATGACCATTACGCATAGAATTTCGAAATGAAACCTGCCCAACTTTTGTAAGGAAGCTGTAAGGAATGAGCCTGCCAAATTTCAGCCTTCTACCTACACGGGAAGTTGGAGAATTAGTGATGAGTCAGTCAGTGAGTGAGTGAGTGAGTGAGTGAGTCAGTGAGGGCTTTGCCGTTTATTAGTATAGATATAACTGCAGGAAAAAAAGCCGCATTAATATGCCACATTGACACATACGTATATCAACTGCCATGGTAGTGTAATGGTATCAGCTGCTAACTTGTAACCAGAAGGTTATGAGTTCGATCCTGCACGATTCTCTTTTGAAAAGTAAACTGCTCTTATTCTTACTATTTTAAAATAAAAACATACAAAACTGATTTCCGATCCGTGCTATATAAAATCATCCCATTCAAATATTAACAATTCCCACACACCCTTCCAACATTTACGGCATGTGTACTTGTTGCAGTTTACACACCTCTCTGTGCTATGGTTCCTATTACACTGAATGAGCACCTGACACTGTACTTTCTTCCCTATATAAATAACATTCGAGCTATAGCGCGTCTCCAAATAAATCACATTAGAGCTATAGCACGTCTTTATGTGAAAACAGCATTGTCAGTTTGGGGGGGGGGGAATCGTGAACGCGACTGAGAGAATGAAACTGAATTAAAAAAAAAGCTAACCTTTACAATTATCATGCATTTACACTGGCTCTTACAGACTGACTGAAATCAAATTATGTTTTTATTCTAAAATAGTACAGTACATGCAATATTATTTGAAAATGAACAATGTCAGATCGGGTTTGAATACACGCTGACGCTCTTACAGAAGAAGTCATCTTATTCAGTGGAGCAGTTTCAACACACAGCACATGCAATATTATCTGAAACCGAACAGCGTCAGATCGGGAGCATATTCAAACCCGATCTGACGCTGATCGTTTTCAAATAATATTGCATAAGTGCAATGATGTTTTTACATATATTGTCTCTTTCATTCATCTTGCGGTTTGTAATCAGTGACCGCGTGTTTTTTTCCCCGATCTTGCCAGTCCCCACATGTTGTTGTATGGTGGTGTTTCTTTTGTACTCCAGGACACGCCAGAATAGTACAGAGCAGTAAGTTCAGCACTATATGCAATCAGACAGGCAGAGAAGGCGGAACGGACTCTACTACAATCCAGTTCAGGTGATGCAGTTCCCTTCTCTGGACGTCCATCCTTTGACATTCCAACTGAGTCAATAGAACAACTTTGCCACTAGAGTTGTTTGAAAAAGTAGCTCCGAATATGCACCTGACTTTATACCCGTAAAACAAGGGTCAAATACTCAGTTCAATATATTAGTTGGAGCTGCTTTGGGCATTCCATGTCAAAGTACCTAAACTATTACAGCCGTTGCAGCTTACCGTATATTAAACTGGCTCATTCGCCTTATGATCGTCTCCCCCGATACACCATATAGATCTGCAATCTGTCATACTTTTAAACCGCATAAAAGAAGGTGTTCTATTGACTCAGCTGGAATGTCAAAGGATGAACGTCCAGAGCAGGTAACTGCGTCACCTGAACTGGATTGTAGTAGAGTCCGTTCCACCTGTTCTTCAATAATTTCAAAAATAGTTTTACCTATATCGGAGTCTAAAAGGGCCGCTAACATTGTAATTTCTTCCGATAAATCTTCAATTCTCTCTCTGAAATACGTAATATCTTCGGCAGAATCCATTTCATCGGCAGTAGTGAGCATTTTTCTAATTAATTCTTGTGCTATCGATTAACCAATCAGTAAGTAGAGGGCGTGTTAGAGCCCACCCTCTCAACTTTGACGAGTGAAAGTTTTATTTCAAGTCGTATTTCATGACGGTTTGTAGGAATGTTACGGACAAAATGAAATAAATAAATAAGCAACAAAAAACATGTTTCGTGACACACTTATTTATTTATGCTCTCATTTCATGATACATTTATTTATTAAGGTTTCATTTCATGATACATTTATTTATGCTCATATTTCACAGTACTTTTATTTATTTACGCATTTATCTATTTATTTAATTTTGTCCGAAATATTCCTCCATACCCCCCATTTGACAATGCTGTTTTCACATAAAGACGTGCTATAGCTCAAATGTGATTTATTTGGAGACGCGCTATAGCTCGAATGTTATTTATATTGGGAAGAAAGTACAGTGTCAGGTGCTCATTCAGTGTAATAGGAACCATAGCACAGAGAGGTGTGTACACTGCAACAAGTACACATGTCATAAATGTTGGAAGGGTGTGAGGGAATTGTTAATATTTGAATGGGATGATTTTATATAGCACGGATCGGAAATCAGCAGTTCTTAGCATTGCCCCACGCAAGCTGTTGTATCAACCGCCTACTGTAACTTGCTTTATTTTTTCTTCACTTATAGTCTAGAATAAAAGTGAACTTGTTTTGTTATACTTGTACACAACAGATGTTCCTGTGTTTGAGCGACCCGGGTATGCTCAAAAAAAATAGACGTTTAATACCACGAAAAGTGCACGCAGGCACAGCAGTTCGCAAAAACATTGGTACGAGAATGCAGTCACAATTACGCTGCAGAGCTATAGCGCGTTTTCAGATTTGGGGGGAGGTAGGGAAGGATCTTGGACACGACTGGGAGAATGAAAAGTGAATAAAAAAAACTAACCTTTACAAGTATCATAAATTACACTGGCTGTTACACACTGAAATCAAATGTATGTTTTTATTTTAAAATAGTAAGAATAAGAGCAGTTTACTTTTCAAAAGAGAATCGTGCAGGATCGAACTCATAACCTTTTGGTTACAAGTCAGCAGTTGATACCATTACACTACCATGGTAGTTGAGATACGTATGTGTCAATGTGGCATGTTAATGCGGCTTTTTTTCTTGCAGTTATATTTTTGAATAAAAGCATACTTGTTCTGTTATATTTGTACCTTTTGTGAAGCTGTTAATTTGATATTTGGACTTCAGGCTTCATACATTATATTGTTTATGCCTACATTTTGTCATTTACTACTACAATATGAAAAACGTTTCTGTTTTAAAAATGTGTTTACACAGATTACTGTAGAAACGGAACACACGTGAAATATGTGTATTCCAAATAATGATCTATTATTTCCACTCTAAAACTCCACTTCACTCCCAGATAATCAATCAAGGCATGAGCTGGGAGAAGTTTGTGCACTTTCTAAGTCGATGGGGGAATGGAATAGCTGGCTACTTGCAACTTTTCTTTATCAACACATTTAGATTAACAAAAGACGCTGGCGGAGAGGTGAGAACGGTTTTAAGAAGCGATTTAAGGTGGGACGGATCTAAGAGTTTTTTCGTAGGCTCTGGTAATTCTAGTGTTAATGGACTATTCGCGGTAAGTGGTGACTTTATTTATTTATTTTTATAAAATTTGTTTGGGGTAGTTTACAGATTATTTCCCAGTTTAGTTTTTTATTGGCCGTTTTGAAAATCACTGGCAGCACCAGCAACGGTCAGATATAACTTTAGATAACTTAATGGTCTGTTTACCAAGTCTGGAGTTAACATTACAGCTTACTGTCAGTGTCACAAACTCACAATGTCACTCCTCTTTTAATCAAAAAGACGCTTTGCAGCAAAATATAATTCATCAGTATATTAAATGGAACTAGGTAAAATACACCGTAATGTAAAATACTGTACATAGCCTGCATTTGTATTCCGTACCTACAATGATCGGTATAGATAAATTACAGACGTACCGTGTCTTTAAGGATTGTTAACCCAGATAGCACACACACGTCGCGGAGACGTCTATGCGACGTCATCTTTTTCATCTGGCAGACGTCTGGCAGAGGGCATTTGTCTTTAAGGATTATTAAGGATGTCTTAAAAAATATTTTAATAACTAGTTTTCTCGACATTTCCACTTTATTCTCGACATTTACGTCGAGATTAAAGTCGACATGTTGACTTTATTCTCGACATTTCCACTTTATTCTCTACATTTACGTCGATTAAAGTCGAAATTTCCACTTTATTCTAATAGTTTATTTTGTCAGTAGAATGTCGCAAACTAAACTTCATCTTAAAATTAATGTTTAATTTACTAGATTTTCTCAAACCCCGTCATTAATTAATGTAGCATATTAAATGCTTTATATTAAGTGTTCCTCGACCCAGTTGTTAATCTCTATGCGCTTCTTAAACTGACTTCCTCTTGCACTGAGAGGCGCAGACAGCGATCGCCGCACATTGACTTCATGATATTCCTGCTCTAAGAACATTCAGAATACTAAGAGAAATGCTTGATATCTTCTTCACGATGAAATGCATTAAAGCATGTATTAAACATGGGTGGCGGGGGGCACGGTGGCGTGGCTATAGAGCTGCTCCCTTGCATTAAGGGGTCCCCAGTTGTATGTTCAGTGTAGTGAACTTTATGGCAGGTGTGACGAGGCTCCAAAAAACTGGATACATGAATGGGTATCGCACAGGTTTAACTTAAATATTGGGCTCGTGATGTGGTGGTCGGAGACATGAACGCAGAATTCAATGGATGTTCTTCTGAGCGGGCTTTCTTTATTGCATGCATGCTGTCACTATCTGACGTACTAAACCTCCAGTCCCTATCCTTGCTTTTTCTTTCTGCACATAACCAATCACCGCACGATAAACGTCTTTGTGAAATTAAAACAAGTTATAAACTTAGACCTCGGAGTTTTCAGAACTTTAAATTATTAAAGCATGTGGGGGCACGGTGCTTGCTGGGATGGAGTTTTCAGAAATTAAAAAAAAATCTTCATTATACATGTTTAATTATGCCATCCATTCAGGGTTGTGCCCATCCCAGCAAGCATCTTGTGTGAGGCAGGAGTAAATCCTGAATGCGGTGCCAACACATCGCAAGGTGAATACGTGGAACACAAAGTAGCAGGGTCAATAATTACATAACAAAACCCCACAACCTACATGTCTTTGAAAGGAAACTGAAGCACGCCGAGTAGACCCATCAGAAAAAAACATGCAAACTCAAGGCAGGGAACACCCGGGACCCCCTTGCTGCGAAGCAGCAGCGCAACCACCACGCCACCGTGCCCCCACATGCTTTAATACATTTTAAGTTCTGAAAACTCTGAGGTCTAAGTTTATAACTTGTTTTAATTTCACAAAGACATTTATCGTGTGGTGATTGGTTATGTGCAGAAAGAAAAAGCAAGGATAGGAACTGGAGGTTTAGTACGTCAGATAGAGACAGCCCGCATGCAATAAAGAAAGCCCGCTCAGAAGAACATCCATTGAATTCTGCGTTCGTGTCTCCGTCCACCACATCACGAAGCCAACATTTACACGATATTCCAGTTAAACCAGTGCGATACCCATTCATATATCCAGTTTTTTGGAGCCTCGTCACACCTGTCATAAAGTTCACTACACTGAACATACACCTGGGGACCCCGTAATCATGCACTGTATGTTAGTATTCTGAATGTTCATAGAGCAGGAATATCATGAAGTCAATGTGCGTCGATCGCTGTCTGCTGTCTGTGTGCAAGAGGAAGTCAGTTTAAGAAGCGCATAGAGATTAAAAACTGGGTCGGGGAACACTTAATAAAAAGCATTTAATGTGCTACATTAACTTATGATGGGGGTTTGAGAAAATCTAGTAAATTAAACATTCATTTTAAGATGAAGTTTAGTTTGCGACATTCTACTGACAAAATAAACTATTAGAATAAAGTGGAAATGTCGAGAATAAAGTCAACATGTCGACTTTAATCTCGACGTAAATGGCGAGAATAAAGTGGAAATGTCGAGAATAAAGTCAACATGTCGACTTTAATCTCGACATTTTGATTTTTTTTTCTTCACTGTGTCCGTATTTTTTTTTTCACCGTGGCCCTAATACGCTTCCGTATCATCATGGGTTGTGCATTGAGTGATTTAACAAATCTGTTTTATTAATCGGTTTGTTGTTGTTTTTTTTACCACGTCATCTATTTATGAAACTACAGTATGTTGACAATACAAGAACTGCCTGTACAGTATATTAAAGATACGGTATAGGGCTTCCTGGACACTGCAGTTAACTGAAGCAGTCAATGCTCCATCTGGCGGGATTATACAGCATTGCAACCATCTTTTTAGAAAGCGCATGGGGGCGTTTATGGGGCGGGGCATCATTAACTGCGTCATCGCGGGGGATCACATTCCGTGCACGGATCGTGCATGGTCCGGTCATGGACCTGTCATGCTCCAGGCGGCTGTTTGACGTGGCTCCCACTGTAGATATTACTTCAGCAATATAAGTTGATGTAATGGGGTGAAATTTAGATAAATAAACTGAAGATTTAGAAGTAGAAACCATCAACAGAGATGAGGAATGGTTGGCAGAGAAACCTTGATGTATGGTCATAATTTTTGACTGAAAATAGTCCAAAAATAGATTACAGTGCTCAGCAGAGGAATAAGGATTTTTAACAGAAGGCTGACAAAGTCTGTTAACTGTATTAAAAAGAGAACTAGGTCGACAACTACCAAAGTCAATAAGGGTGGAATAGTACTTTGAATGTCCAGCCGATAAAGCACATCTGTATTCTTTCAGGCGTTCAGTGTAAGCCAGAGCGTGAACAGCCAGACCAATCTTCTTCCAGAGCCTTTCCAAGCGTCAATCAATTTGTTTCATGGTACGCAATTCTGCTGTAAACCATGGAGAGGTCCGGGTAGTAGGAACAATCAAGGATTTAATATGTGCATAATGATCCAAAATTTGTGACAATGTGGAATTATATAGAGACAAAATCTGCATAGGGCAAGACAACCGAGAAACATCATGGAGACAGGAAGCACCAATAGACACAGAAAAGGATAACTGATCAATATTCTTCATATTACGATGGGTTAATGTAGATTTTAGACTTAGGTAGGGGATACGTGAAACTAAATTCAATCAGCTTGTGATCTGAAAATACCAATAACAGAACCACATAAACATTCTGCAGACCAGTGGAACATACAAGATCCAGAATATGGCCCTTAGCATGGGTTGAAAAACCAACATGCTGCACAAAACTGAAACAATCAAGTACCGAACATATCTCATGAGCAGATGGACAGTCAGTATCCTCATGAATATCAAGGTCACCAAGCAACATAACTGCTGTAGACATGCCACAGACGAGAGAGTATTTCATAAAGATGAGAGAAAAAAATCTGGCTGAAGCTTAAGAGGCCTGTAAATAAATATTATGTGTAGGCGAAGCCTTTCCAGTGATTTTATCAACCAGGTATTCAAAAGAAGTAATGTTGTAAAAATCAACAATCCTTCACCTCGGCCTATCAGATGGAGTGTAGACAAGTAACCATAGTATAACCAGTGGGGGTAAGCAGATTTAGTTTTAAGTAATCACCTGGAGCCTCATATATAAACGGTGCGTACGCACAGAAATGTTGCTTAAGAACGTTTCCACATTCAAATCGCGACGTATAAAACCTTAACTTGGCGTAAAGCCACGCACATTTCCATGGTACCTCATACCGTCATACACAAGTTCTCCACTCGGTTTTGCAGACTGGCAGCACCCAGCGTCAAAGCAGTGCTACTGTTCCTGTGTGGTTATCCTTTCTTTTCCTAACGCGGCTTTATAAATACACTGAAATTAAACGAATATTGTTTATTAGTTTAATGCATCTGATTGTAATTAACCAGTAACAATTTAATGGTCCACGGAATGGTCAAACTATTCCAAATACCACAGCTGCTTTAGCGTTGTTACTCTCACTTCACCTTCTTTTACTTCTTTCAGCTGCTCCCGTTAGGAGTTGCCACAGCAGAGCATCTTTTTCCATATTACTCTCACTGCACCACTCGGAGCAGCTGATAGGAAAGAGAATTATCGGTATACAACATCAAGCACACGCTGCCTCAGTGATGCTTCCTATTTGAACTGTTTCTCACACGGCAAACGCTTCAAACCTTTCCTGTACGGACCTCGCGGTTCAGAAAGAGTTTCATCCCAAGAGCTTTAAACACAATCAAGTGCTCCTTGTAGAACTATCGATACTTATAAGTAGAATTACCTCAATGTAAACTTGCACTACAGTTATAATATTGCACAACCTGAGCCACTTTATAAAGCGAGATTTTAGCGGAAGCCAGATCGCGCACAGTGTACTCTCACCCGGAACCGGAACTCCAAACTTTTATTCCTAAAATCATTCCATTAACACACTACTTTTAACAACAGGAGTGATGGGAGCAATTTTAAGAGAATAAGAGCAATACCAGAGAAAAGTGAAGAGATAATTATATCGGTGAAGAAAGGAGTGATGGAAAGTAAATAAACTTTAACCTGGACAATAGTGCTGGGCGGTATACCGGTTCATACCGAAAACCGTTTATTTTTGTTATGATATGGATTTTTCTTATACCGCAACACTGGTTTAAATCGCCTAAACGACGTTCAGAACGTGGCGCAGCGGGAAACTGTTCAAAGGGGGACCGTTTTCACTGCTACACTGCTAATCACATACAACAGAGTACATGCGTTAGCATAGATCTAGAATTACTAGATGCCGCATGACCAGCAGCATCATACTAAAAAATCAGTCATATTGCATTATTTTTTAAAAGCTCGAGGCAGAATTGCTAGTGTAAGGAAGAATAGGAACAGGACAAGAATGACATACAGAAACTACCAGAGGACAGGATAAGAAGGAATGAGAACACCTGTGTTCAAGGCTAGGAAGCTGAGGAACGATACCACTGACTTAATATAGAAAAAATGGTTCTGGTAGGCACTTAAGAAGCCAGCTAGAACAGTGAGCCAGCTAGAACAGTGAGTCAGCAGAAACAACAAAAGGAAGATGATGTAATGTATGGAAAGTAAAATTAGTGTATTCATGTATTAGCATAAACAAATATAGACAAATATATAAGCATTGGCCTTAGTGCAAATAGAAATGCAAGTCAGGAGTGCCACGCAATGATTAAATAAAAGCACATACCATATTTCTTTTTAAATTAAAGCTTAGCTTCAGGCCACCATTATACCACAGTTTGAAACGCTTAGAAAAGGAAATGACACAAGAAAAGCCCAAAGATGGAAAAAGGAAAACATCTGCCCGGCCGAAGGCCAATCAGAAATAAGCAAAATAGAAACTAGAGATGAACAATGGACATTAAGAACAGGTGCAGAATGAGCTAATTGAACGAGATCAAAGTGATAAGAAATGATATACAAGTTTTGGGTTTTGAACTGTTCGGGGCTCAGCTCAATTTGGCCGTATTGGGTTGAGTCCGAGTTATTATTTGTGTTGTTTTATTGCAATAAAATTTTTAAAACTCTGCTTGTCTATCCAGACTCCTAATAGCCTTCATTTTTCAGGTAAAAAGCCTTATGGTGACAATTTTTCGCCATGACAGCTGACGTATCGTGTCGACTGGGCAACACAGTGAATGCGGCGTCTATCTATATACGTCTATGTGCGTTAGTGGAGATGTTGCACGGGGGCTCTCACTGCTACACCGCTAAATAGGCATGAAACGGAGTACATGCGGTAGTGTAGGTATTGCGCTGTGAAAATGGACAGAGAACATTCCGAAACTGAAGCTGACGATAAAGTTGAACATGATGACACAGAAGAACTTTTGCCGAAAAAAAGGAGACATGTCCGTTGCCTGCAGATACTTTGGCTTTAAAAGATCGGATGTGGACCATTATGCTCAAATGTGTGAATACTGTTTCTATACTACTGGATAATACTGCAAGCCAAGTTGTACTTGTTTAATTTTTTTTCAATACAGTGTAATGTATCTGGGTATTGTGTAATAGACATGTTGACTTTATTCTCGAAACTAGCAAAATACCCGCGCTTCGCAGCGGCAAAGTACTGCATTAAAATTTTTATTAAGAAGAAAATTTAACCTTTTTAAACTGAGGGGAAAATATGGCAATAATTATTTGTTAAGGATCTCTTTGTATACCACATTGTGAGTTCGGCCATCCGGTTGTAACATGACCAAGCTGTGCGCTGAGCTTACGCTTGAGCATGCAACTTACAGTTGGCCATGTGAACAGTAATCTTGTCTCAAATCTCACAGCTTGAATTGCTGCTGTCATAATCAGTTTGAGGTTCATGGTTTGTTTCAATTACGACAGTATTTGCAGGACTTGTGTTGAAGTGACATTCGGCATCTGTCAAGCGTTGTAAGCTTACAACCGGTTTCATCGATAACTTCACATCCAGCTTTTGAGAGTTTAAACATTCATAAACATCAAAGTGTCCACTACTGAAATTGTCACCTATGAATGTAAGATGTTTAAGAGGCATTGGCGGTTGTCGAAAAGTGTAAAATATTTGGCCATTTCGGTACACTTGAAAGCACCAACCGAACAATTCAGCGGCAGCCATCAACTCACATGCAGAACCATAGGTGAAGGGCTTAAGCATTTCACTCTTCTAGTGCTCCTGTGTAGTATAATTATCTCCTGTACCGTCATCAGTCCACACCTTGAACCTGTCCCAGTCATTCAATGCATAAGACACAATGTTCTTCCGGATATCAAGAGTTAGCCTGATATGGCCGTGCAATATGTAATACAGAGAATGGAAAAGGTAGGTGCCATCTCCGGGCAAGGAAACCACTCGGTAAGTGACAGTTCTTTGATCGATGGTGATTACCTCGATAGACATGGTAATGGGGGTTGGAATGATGAAGGAAATGGGTACCTGAGTAATGTAAAGTAAGTGTCAAATACCTATACAATAACTATAATTGTAATAAACAAACAATAAAACAGCGGAGAAGCCGTGGATTAAACAAAAAGGCTGTAGTTATCAGCAGGGAGACGTGAATCCCGTGGCGAAGCAAGGAAGGGAATGTAGAGACTGGAGCGACGGACGGTCTTATATAGGCAGGCAGCCAACAAAGTGGGAGGCGTTGGGATGGGGGACCCAACGCCGCCTCACATGGTGACCAAGCTTCAGGCTATGGACGTATATATGTACGTAAGTAGGATTCAGTTAGCGTTGGGAACCCGTGTACCAAATTTCTTGAAGATGGGCCCATAAGTAACAAAGACTGTTGAAAAGTTCAATATGGCGGCCGACAGTGGCATCATACCACTGAAATAAGTACGTACATTGGTTTCGGTTAGTGCAGGGAAGCCGCCTACCAAATTTCGAGAAGATGGGGCCATAAATAAGACAGTTCAACATGGCGGACGTTGTTGAACGTTATGACCGTTACGCGTAGAATTTCGAAATGAAACCTGCTTAACTTTTGTAAGTAAGCTGTAAGGAATGAGCCTGCCAAATTTCAGCCTTCTACCTATACGGGAAGTTGGAGAATTAGTGATGTTGGAAAATTCAATATGGCGGCTGACAGTGGCGTCATACCACCGAAATAAGTACGTACATTGGTTTTGGTTAGCTCAGGGAAGCCACCTACCAAATTTCGTGAAGATGGGGCCGTAAATAAGAAAGTTCAACATGGCGGACGTTGTTGACCGTTATGCGTAGAATTTCGAAATGAAACCTGCTTAACTTTTGTAAGTAAGCTGTAAGGAATGAGCCTGCCAAATTTCAGCCTTCTACCTACACGGGAAGTTGGAGAATTAGTGACGTTTGGAAAATTCAATATGGCGGCCGACAGTGGCGTCATACCATCGAAATAAGTACGTACGTCGGTTTCGGTTAGCGCAGGGAAGTCACCTACCAAATTTCGTGAAGATGGGGCCATAAATGAGAAAGTTCAACATGGCGGGCGTTGTCGACCGTTATGACCGTTACGTGTAGAATTTCGAAATGAAACCTGCTTAACTTTTGTAAGTAAGCTGAGCCTGCCAAATTTCAGCTTTCTACCTACATGGGAAGTTGGAGAATTAGTGATGAGTCAGTCAGTCAGTCAGTCAGTCAGTCAGTCAGTCAAGTCAGTGAGGGCTTTGCCTTTTATTATTATAGATTTCCACTTTAATCTCGACGCTTATGACGAGAAAAATCGACATGTTCACTTTAAAAAAGTAGACATGTCCGTTGCCTGCAGATACTTTGGCTTTAAAAGGTCGGATGTGGACCATTATGCTCAAATGTGTGAATACTGTTTCTATACTACTGGATAATACTGCAAGCCAAGTTGTACTTGTTTAATTTTTTTTCAATACAGTGTAATGTATCTGGGTACTGTGTAATAGACATGTTGACTTTATTCTCGAAATTTCCACTTTAATCTCGACGCTTATGACGAGAAAAGTCGACATGTTCACTTTATTCTCGTAATTTGTCATTAAAGTAGAACATTGTAAACTAAACTTCATCGTAAAATGAATATTTTATTTGCTAGATTTTCTCAAATCCCGTCATAAATTATATAGAACATTAAATGCTTTGTGTTAAGTGTTCCCTGAGCCATGGTAAATCGGTACATGCTTCTTAAACTGACTTCCTCTTGTACTGACGAGGCGCCGGCAGCAATCGCTGCACAGAATACATTCACTTCATATTCCTACTCCCTGAACATTTAGAATGCTAAGATAAATACTTGATATAATTTTCACGATGAAATGCATTAAAGCATGTATTAATCACATGGGGGCACGGCAGCGTGGAGGTTGCACTGCTGCCTCGTAGCAAGGGGGTCTCGGGTGTACCCTGCCTTGAATTTGCATGTTTTTCTGGTGGGTTTACTCAGTGTGATTCAGTTTCCTTTCAAAGTCATGTAGGATGTGGGGTTTACTTACGCTATATTGACCCTGCTAGTGTATGCTTTCAGGATTCTAAATTTTCAGAGAGCAGGAATATCATGAAGTGAATGGATTCTGTGTGGTGACCGCTACCGGCGCCTCCTCTTAGTGCGGAGGAAGTCAGTTTAAGAAGTGTAGTGATTAACAACTGGGTCGGGGAACACAACACAAAGCATTTAATATGCTACATTAACTTATGCAAATTTATTAAAAAAAAAAATATGAGAAAGCACATGTACATAAGTATTCACAGCCTTTGCCATGAAGCTCAAAATTGAGCTCAGGTGCATCCTGCTTCCCCTGATCATCCTTGAGATGTTTCTGCAGCTTAATTGGAGTCCACCTGTGGTAAATTCATTTGACTGGACATGATTTGAAAAGGCACACACCTGTCTATATAAGGTCCCACAGTTGACAGTTCATGTCAGAGCACAAACCAAGCATGAAGTCGAAAGAACTGTCTGTAGACCTCCGAGACAGGATTGTCTCGAGGCACAAATTTGGGGAAGGTTACAGAAAAATTTCTGCTGCTTTGAAGGTCCCAATGAGCACAGTGGCCTCCATCATCCGTAAGTGGAAGAAGTTCGAAACCACCAGGACTCTTCCTAGAGCTGGGCGGCCATCTAAACTGAGCGATCGGGGGAGAAGGGCCTTAGTCAGAGAGGTGACCAAGAACCCGATGGTCATTCTGTCAGAGCTCCAAGGTCCTCTGTGGAGAGAGGAGAACCTTCCAGAAGGACAACCATCTCTGCAGCAATCCACCAATCAGGCTTGTATGGTACAGTGGCCAGACGGAAGCCACTCCTTAGTAAAAGACACATGGCAGCCCACCTGGAGTTTGCCAAAAGGCACCTGAAGGACTCTCAGACCATGAGAAACAAAATTCTCTGGTCTGATGAGACAAAGATTGAACTCTTTGGTGTGAATGCCAGGCGTCACGTTTGGAGGACACCAGGCACCACTCATCACCAGGCCAATACCATCCCTAGAGTGAAGAATGGTGGTGGCAGCATCATGCTGTGGGGATGTTTTTCAGTGGCAGGAACTGGGAGACTAGTCAAGATAAAGGGAAAGATGACTGCAGCAATGTACAGAGACATCCTGGATGAAAACCTGCTCCAGAGCGCTCTTGACCTCAGACTGGGGCGACGGTTCATCTTTCAGCAGGAAAACAACCCTAAGCACACAGCCAAGATATCAAAGGAGTGGCTTCAGGACAACTCTGTGAATGTTCTTGAGTGGCCCAGCCAGAGCCCAGACTTGAATCTGATTGAACTTCTCTGGAGAGATCTTAAAATGGCTGTGCACCGACGCTTCCCATCCAACCTGATGGAGCTTGAGAGGTGCTGCAAAGAGGAATGAATGGGCGAAACTGGCCAAGGATAGGTGTGCCAAGCTTGTGGCATCATATTCAAAAAGACTTGAGGCTGTAATTGCTGCCAAAGGTGCATCGACAAAGTATTGAGCAAAGGCTGTGAATACTTATGTACATGTGATTTCTCAGTTTCTTTATTTTTAATAAATTTGCAAAAACCTCAAGTAAACTTTTTTCATGTTGTCATTATGGGGTGCTGT
>JANRMT010062857.1:19110749-19127703 GCA_026402145.1 Polypterus bichir lapradei | reverse complement strand
GTGTATGTATGTATGTATGTATGTATGCATGTGTATATATATATATGATCTAAAGTCTAAACCAGTTGCATTCATTACACCTTTGTATTTCTGGTCCCATAGGTTAAAAAGTGTAATAATTTCACTTGTTTTTGAATAATCACGTGTGCTTTCCAGAGTGTTGACAGGAATCCACAGTTCTTTCCAGATTGCATTCATTATGTTTTTTATTTGGTATGTTTGTTTATGTATTACTGAGTGTTATGCAATTGTTATCTTTATGTGCTTTTAATGTGGAAGACATATTCCCTTTGGGGCAATAAAGGTTTCTTTCATTAGCAATATATTAAGTGCCAGGAGTCGCTTTCAGGCAAAATTCTGTACTGAGAGTAGACACAGAGTATTGTTGCACTGCAAGAAATTTAATTAGAAATAAGGTCTTGAATTACTGTGAGATACTGGAAGTATTTTTTCAAATTTATGCTGAATATAAAAATATCGTTGACCTAATAGAAGTGTGTTCTTTAAGAGTTACTGGTTGTATTACTATATTATTATTATTTGTGTGTGCTAAAAATGGTAATAATTAGGAAAAAGAAATTTCATACAACATGCATGTTCTGTCTTGTATAGGTTAGGATTTACTGGTGATAAATAATCGTTTAGTGTTTTTGACAACCCTGTTCAAGTCAGTCCCCTTTCTTGAATATGAAAATACTGCGCTTCCCGCAGTCATCAATTAGATTAGTCCAATTTAGGACTGTCATGTCCTGTGTTGTAATAGACCACTTTGACATTTTGAACATGAAGTTACAAGTGTATATTCAATTGGTTACTGATATGTGAGTGTTATCAATATAATGCGGCAAGATAACTTTTCATTGTTTTCCATATGTCAAGCCCTATTGCCAGAACCACTTTTCCTTATTGTAGCTTGTATCAGTCAAAACCTGTTGTGTGAAATTGCTTACACATTGTATGATAGAGCACTTTAGATGTCAGTTTTTTTTCTTTTTTAATGCACTTGATAATCACCAATGTTTATTACAATTTGGATTCACTTAATTTATTCAATAATAAATGAATATTAATTTTAAATTAATTATTTTAATAGTTGAATTGCACAATTATTGCCAGATTTCATTGTTTTGTCATCGCTCTGTCTTTCTCTTTTCATCTCAAAATGCAGTGGGGACCTGATATTTTGTCCCCTTTAATAGGAATAACACCTAGTGGGGTGCTGTAATGTGCTAAGCCAATAACATCACTTTAAAAGAGGTCCCTGCATTCAATAAGCAATAAGCAAATTAAAAAGGCAAGCTTATTTATGGGGTACGCACTTGACTTGTTGGAAGGAGTAGTGGAAAACAGAATTAAGGTAAACTGATGGCCTTTGTTAATAATGCTACACATCCCCTCAATGATATCTGTACTAATAAAAGGCAAAGCCCTCACTCACTGACTGACTGGCTCACTCACTCATCACTAATTCTCCAACTTCCCGTGTAGGTAGAAGGCTGAAATTTGGCAGGCTCATTCCTTACAGGTTACTTTTAAAGGTTAAGCAGGTTTCATTTTGAAATTCTACGCGTAACGGTCATAACTGAATCCTACTTACGTACATATATACGTCCATAGCCTGCAGCTCGGTCACCGTGTGAGGCGGTTTTGCATCCCCCATCACCACGCCTCCCACGTAGTTGGCTGCCTGCCTATATTGCGTCCCCAATCCCCACGCCTCCCACGTAATTGACTGCTTACCGATATAAGGCCATCCGTCGCTCTAGTCTCTTCATTCCCTTCTTTGCTTCGCCATGGTATTCACGTCTTCCTGCTGATAACTGCAGCCTTTTTATTTAATCCACGGCTTCTCCGCTGTTTTATTGTTCGTTTATTACGATGCAAAGTTATCGATGATGCCGGTTGTATGCTTACAACGCTTGACAGATGCCGAATGTCACTTCAACACAAGTCCTGCAAATACTAACGTAATTGAAACAAACCATGAAACTCAAACCGATTATGACAGCAGCAATCTAAGCTGTGAGAAAACAGTAAAAAGGAGGCGTGTCAGACGTCGTGGTACATTTTCTGATACAGCTAGACGGAAACAACTTCATGACGCTGCTGCCAAATACTCGCAGAAAAATCCACAAGTTAATAGACACACTGTCGCTAAATACTCGCATGCAAATCCACAAGTTCATAGAGACGCTGTCGCTAAATACTCACAGAAAAATCCACAAGTTAATAGACATGCTGTCACTAAATACTCACAGACAAATCCACAACTTTTTAGAGATGCTGCCGCTAAATACTCGCAGGCAATTCCACAAGTTCATAGAGACGCTGTCGCTAAATACTCGCAGGCAATTCCACAACTTAATACCGGGAATGCATGTTAAACATCTTAGATTCACCAGTAGCGATTTGGGTAGTGAAAACTTCGATGAATGAAACCTGTTATCTTTACAACGGTTGACAAACACGGAATGTAACTTGAACACAACACGTCCTCCAAATACGAACCTGATTGAAAGAAATAATGATAAACAAGTCCTTGATGACAGCAACACTCATAACAGTGACAAAACAATTACATTGACAATCATGTTATGTTATTTTTAAAATGTTTCCTTTTCTTTTTCATAACTTATTTAACACACTACTTCTCCGCTGCGAAGCGCGGGTATTTTGCTAGTAGTATCATAAACTACTTTTCGCCTACAAATTATTCAACAGAAGTGTGTCAAGAAACTCTACTAAGGCTCCTTATACCTACGGCAATATTCTTTTGTAATGCTTCATTGTGAGTTCTCTCTTATCATTAGCCAAGTGAGAAGTTTTCTTTTTCTTATTTTTTGTTATTCCTTTGAAAGTTTGAAGATAATGTTGATTATTTTATTTTTGTGTATATGTAACACTTTTGTAAGGTCTATATTTCCTCCCCTGTCTGTCTAGCTGCAGGACCTTCCATAAAGTTTGGGACAAGGGCTCATTTTTCCTTGATGTACCCCTCTGTTTCAAAGTGAAATTACATATCACACAATTCAGATGTGATTAAAGTGCACATTGCAGACTTATGATTATTGTATTTTAATACATTTTGGTCACAACATGTAGAAATTGCTACACTTTTTGTACATGGTCCCCCCATTTCAGGGCGCACACTGCAATGTTTGGGCCTGCTGGCGTCACAGATTTTTGTGATTTTTCAGGTGTGTTTTATTGTTTCATTAGTGCAGTTATAAGATACCTAGGATTCCTTCTACCTACAGACTATTTTTGTCGCCATTGTTCAACATCAGGACAAGGCATGTGTCAATGAAACTCAAAGAAGCCATTGTAAGGCTAAAAAACAAGAATAAAACCATCAGAGACATTGGTAAAACTTTAGGAGCAACTAAATCAACTGTCTGAAATATCATTAAGAAGAAGCAAGCACTGGTTAGCTCAGTAATCAAAAAGGGACTAGTAGGCCAAGAAAGGCCTCCAAAGTTTATTCTGGAAGGATCCTCACTATGGTATAGAAGAAGCCCCAAACACCTGACTGACAGATCAGAAACAGTCTTCAGGAGGCAGCTGTGGATGTGTCAGAGATGACTATCCACAGATGACTTTAAGAACAGAAATACAGTGGCCACATTACAAAATGCAAGCCACAAGTTAGCCAAAAAACAGAAATACCTGATTACAGCTTGTGAAAAGTACCTAAAAGAGCCTGCAGAATTCTGGAAAAAGGTCTTCTGGACAGATGAGACAAAGGTGAATCTGTATCAGAGTGATAGTAAGAGCAAAGTGTGGAGGAGAGAACTGCCCAACATCCAAAGCAGACCACCTCATCTGTTAAACATGGTGGTGGAGGTTTTATGACACGGGCATGTATGGCTGCCACAGGTACTAATAATAGTATTAGTCAAATTGACCCTTTATTTATATGTTTCTGTTACCGGATTCACACGACAGACTCTTTTCTGTTTAGCTATGCAATTGAACCCAGCAAAGGATCGATCTAGTACATATTCGTGCAACTGAACCTAGCAAAGGACCGATGTAGTACATATTCTTCCTGTTTTGTACCCAGTGCCTCTCGACTAATAATAGTGCAGTTATTTTTACTTCAGTAAGATAAGTATTGTGTTAAGTGGCTTGTAATCTTGAACTACATAAAGCATGTTACTTTTAGTGTATTTATTACCCAACTGCTTTTAAGATTGTGTTACTTACCAACACAACACACGTTTAGCAATTTCTGAAATATTGAGACAGTTTATTTCAGCCAGGAGAAGAAATAAAGCAATCATCCTAACATTTGTCTCTGGAAATTTATTTTGTGGATGCTTCTATCCAGGCCTGATAAAAGTGAGTGTGAAACAAATAAAAGCACAAGCTGACCAAGATACAATACAATGCAATACATTTTATTTTTGTATAGCCCAAAATCACACAGGAAGTGCCGCAATGGGCTTTAACAGGCCCTACCTCTTGACAGCCCCCCGGCCTTGACTCTCTAAGAAGACAAGGAAAAACTCCCAAAAAACCTTGTAGTGAAAAATGGAAGAAACCTTGGGAAAGGCACTTCAAAGAGAGACCCCTTTCCATGTAGGTTGGGCGTGCAGTGGGTGTCAAAAGAAGGGGATCAATACAATGCACAGAACAGAACAAATCCTGAATACAGCATAAAAATAAAAAATTTTAGAAGTACGGAGCAGAATTTAACAGTAGATGATATCACATAATAAGATTTGGATATTTTTAGAGTCCTGGAGACCTCATCCATCAAGCTGCCTCCCCCATTTGACCATTCCACGGCTGAAACAGTGCTGGGCCAGCCAATCCGATGAAAGGACCCCTCTTTCCCATGATTCCTGCGATCCTCCATCAGGGATGACTTTACCATAGGCAGGCAAAACAACTTGGCAGGTGGGCCATGGCACCAAGTGCCACATTTGAGTACCGAGAAGAGAAACAGAATAGGTGAGGGTTAGTATTCAATTATAACTATCATGTTACTTATGTTTTAGTGCTAATGACTAACAACAGAGATGCAGTATGTACAGTTAATCAGCAGCTCTAATCAGGATATGCTAAACTGAAGTAGTGAATCTTTAGCCGGGATTTAAAGGCTGAGACCGAAGGGGCATCTCTTATAAAAGCAGGCAGACCATTCCACAGTTTAGGGGCCATGTAACTAAAAGATCGATCTCCCACTGTTATTTTATAAATCCTTGGAATCATAAGCAGACCAGCATCTTGAGATCTTAATGTGCGCTCAGGTTTGTAAGTCATGATAAGTTCAGACAAGTAAGCTGGACCTTGGCCATTTAATGCTTTATATGTTAAAAGGATGATTTTGAAATGCCCTAAACTTAACCCGGAGCCTGTGTAAGGATTTAAGAACTGGAGTTATGTGTTTGTATTTTCTTGTTCTTGTAATAACTCTTGTAGCCGCATTTTGGATTAACTGGAGGCTGTATAGAGAACAGTTTGAACAGCCAGTGAGCACAGCATTGCAGTAGTCAATCCTACTAGAGATAAATACATGAATGAATTTCTCAGAATCCTGTTTATTTAGAAAGCGCCTTAATTTCCTAACATTTTTAAGATGGAAGAAACATGTTTTGGACAACTTTGTTCAATGGGCATGCACAGACTATAAAATCATCGAGTATTCCGGTTGAGGGTTTACATGACCATATAATGAAGTTGTTTGTAGAGAAATCTGCTGTTAATCAGGTTTCTCAGAGGTCAGTAACCTGGTTACTCTAACCACAATAACGGTTTACATGTCATTTTAGAAACTGTTTCTGTAAGTAACTGTACTATTGAGGTGCTTGCAATTACACCTGCTGATACTTAATTTCTGAATAAAATTAAGTTGTGCAAATTTTTTTTGGTTTTTCAATGTGCTCTCCTTGTTTCAGGCTCTTCCAAAACATTTGACTTAGTTTTAGATTTATGTAGTTTAACTCAGCCTTTCTAAAACTTAAGAACTGAAAATTTTCTTTTTTTTGTCAGCTATATTTTTTTGTATATTTTGAATTGCTCGCCTGGAAGCAACATTGAAGAAAGGCAGCAAAGGGGGCCCAAACTATCACTATCATGCTTTTTTAAATGTGGAATATTATGTTAACTGTCTTCCTGACACTACAAGGACATTATTGAGTCAACAGTGGAATGTTTTAACCATCTCACTATAAGTCAATGCCCCTTATTCTTATTGTTTTGTATTTTGGCAAATTTTAAATCAGCACTCATATTCTTGTTTTTTTAGTCAGTTTCAGGATTGCTATCGATGTTGTGTTGAATGGTGAAGTTATGCTTTTTATTGACTGTAAGTAACTGGTTAATGAATTATGGTACTTTCCATTTTCTTAGCTGCTCTCATTTTTTTATATATACTGTATGTTTAGAACCATGGAAATTTTCTTATATGTTAAGCCTATTGATGTGTAGTTCTAAAGATTTCTGTAGTTTTTAAAAGTAAAAATAATTGCAAATTGTTTTAAGCTGTATTGAAGTAGTACTTTTTAGTTAGCCAATAAAAGGTGTCATTTTGCTTGGCTCTTCTCTACAGCTGTATTGAAGAAAAGTAGTTTAAATAAGAAAAGTGGTATAATGACAAGCAAAAATGTGTTTTATGCAGAACGTATTACATTTTTTGGGTCAGCAAGAGTAGGCATCTCTGCTTCAGATGTTGCATGCTTTTAGGTATTCAGACACCTGAATTTACAAAACAAGTAAAGTTATTTCAGAGACAGGAACAGCAGGAATAATAGCTAGAATTTTGTTATAATCTACTGTAGAAATTATATTTTATGTCCATCTTGTCTTGGCCATATACATTACCAGTTGCTAAGTATTTATTAACAACTGGTATTTTTTTAAGACTGTGACGTTGTGCATGTGATCGAGGCCTGTCTTTATAACCAATTTGTTATGCTCTTCTCACCACGTGTCATTATTAATTCTAATGCAGTTTGCGTGCTGATTGGCTCAGTAGCCACATTACCATCCTTTTGGGCCTATGCTTCACAATTGTGCAACACTAGAGATTGAGCAAAAAGAATAGGAATATATTTCTGTTGTAGTGTCAGTAGTATCGGGAATGGGTGGGCAGGGGCTGAAAAGTGTGTGTTGCCAGTTACAGTACATATTTGTTATTTAGCTAGCTGAAGAATCATGTATCTAATTTCCCACTTAGAACTTTCAAGAGCTCACAACCTTATGATCATTATATATGTGTCTCCCCAACCCTCTCAAATCCATTTTCCTCCTCCCAAAATTTAACTTATACTTTATTACTTTCTTATTATTAGCAAAAAAGATATTTTTTGTCTTCTGTAATATTTTACCCATTTTATTTAAATGTATAGGGAAGCATGCAAAATAGTACACTGAACAAAATGTAAGCTACCCTGTTTTTAAGCTTTTTTAGTGTTATTTGGGCATATTGCAAGTTGGCAAAAATAAGTAAAATATTTCAAACCACTCCTGTATCTGTGAAGTGAATTACTGCATTTTGTTATCATTTTAAAATAAGAATAATGTGAAACAATTGTGGTACTGTAATAATCAGTTTGTTTTTTGTATTCCCTTATTTAGCTGTTTAAAATAATTTACATGGTGGTTATTTGTTAGGTTCCCTGGGTTTCAAGACTAAGTATTTGTTAAGTTTAAAAAAACTTGGAATTCTGTGTACAGTAGTGTCATTCAACTTATTCATGTATGCTGCTCGGGACAGAGAGGAGGAAGACTTTATGTAGGTATTTTGGAATTTGGCAGCCTATATAAGTTGATCTGTAAAACTCAAGCTTGTTAAACTCTTTCACAGTTTGCGCCATTTTGAAAACGTTCCAATTTTCCTGCTGTTTTTATCCTTTTAGGCTTTCAGCATGCGGCAAATCAGTGTGCGGCATTTATTAAATAATAGGATTTCTGTAACCTCTCTTTCTACAAAAGACAACACACATTCTTGTTTGTTGTGCTTAGTACCATAGATAACACTGAAACTGGTGTAAGAAGGTGCATTTCAGCTCAGCCCCACCAGAAGTATAATAGTATGGAACAAAATGCTTTGCATTAACTTCAAGGAATCTGGTCTCACTACTATATCTTAGCTTTGGAATGCATCATTGAGCTGTGTATTGGCAAATATGTTAGAGTTACCTCATTAGACATTAAAATTACTATTCCAATTCTCCTTTATTGTAAGCAGAAACGATTTTTCTACTGATTACCTAGACTCCTGCTTGTGTTAAAGTGAAAAAAGTCATTTGTTTTCATGGAGCACTAATTGCTTAGTAACCAGGAAATAAACCTAAGTTATGTCTGTGAGCTTTCATCAATCATTTAACCCATAAGATAGAATGAGAGATAAATACAAGGCACTTTTGCCTTGTATTTATCATTTAACTCAAGCTAAAAGAGCAGTTTTAACTTTAATGTCCAATTATTTATGAACATCATTGTATGTAATGTACAATTTGTGTTTCTGATATAGGCATTTGCGTGTGTGTAAAGCACATTGAGCGTCATTCAATGTAAGACATTGTCTTTCTGTCTGAGCTTGATTTCTCTGTTATAATCAAAAGACATACTTTTAGGTTGATAAAGGAATATTGCTATATTTTGTTAAGCCTTAACTAAATGATAAGGATCCTTCAACAATTTACAATCTTAAAACAATTAACGTAATTTAGTACTAAAAGCCATAGCTGGTTAACACACTTAATTGTCTATAAAGCAGTAAACAGCTGCCATCTCAAACAAAAATAATGGCAATACTCCTTATGAATAAGAACACTTTGACCAAGAAGTCAGTATAATGTTAAAATAGATTGAAACTTACATTACATACTACTTACCCAACAGTAAATAAGGGTGTCAGTCTTAGTGGTGTTTAACTAGGTTTAGCACTCTTCCTCCTTTGGTTTTATATTGATCAAATGTATCGGTTAATATGGAGGATTATTTATGCCAAACTTAAATGTGATGCAAAAAAAAAACTGGGCATGCATATGTTGTTCATATGATTGATTTTTCAATCATTAATGATTTTATTTATGTTATAATTTGGAAAAAAATAATCATGGAAAGAAAGTAAAACACTCCACGATGAGTGAAGTGAAGTTTAGGTAAAGCACTCCATGCAGAGTGAAGTGACATTTAATTAATTTGCTGTACTTTTAGTTAAAAAGCGTTCAGTATTATGCCTTTTTTAAGGCATTTGATAGTGTCTTGAATATTGTGTGCTATACTGAACAACAATCAGTCATTTGATATTTTTTTCTTAATTATGACATAACGAATTGCTGTATATTTCACACACTGGATTGCATTTGATTTTGATGCAGATAATCTTTCACAGTTAAAAGATCAATTTTTCAGATTCATCAATGTTATCTGCCGTGAATGTAAAGTCTTTCCAGGCACATCTTCTGTTCTATTTCTTTTCACAAGTGTTACATATTGCAGTGGTTTAGCTGCAGTATCAGCACAGTAAGCCATTTTTGAATGTAGTTGTCCTGTTTTTGTTACATGTAGGTGGCTGTTCCCAAATAATTCCTTTACTTTCAGTTAGGTGTAGCTGCAGTAGTAGCAGCTTTCATTTGCTACTACCAATACTGTAAAACACTAGTACTGTTAAATTCTAAAATATTGATCCTTGTTCTGAGATGTAATTCTGACTGTGCCTTTCAATAACATGATCCCTCTCACTCCCAAAACAAAAGTTTAAGGCTTTTTCATTCCTAAATGTCCAGATCATCCAGAATGGAGATGAAAGAGACAAATTGGCAAGCTGTGATATAACTTCATAATCATCCCTCCAACACCCCCAAACTTAACCCCCATGCCATCTATCCACTGTCCCCAACCTTAAATCAGCAACCATAAAGTTTTTTTTTCTAAGCTGACACATATGACAGTGTGTTTCAGGATAACATGAAGCTGTGTATGCTGCAGCTGTACTGGAAGAAGTACTGGTAGGTTCTGCATATGAATTTTTGGTTTGCAAGTTCAGGTTTATTGTCCTAAGCTAACAGCAGAATGGTTATTCTTATTAGAAGTCACCCACATTCAAGTGACAGTAGTATTACAATGGACAGTTAGTATAATCTCTCTCTCTCTGTGTCTGCCTGCCTGTCTGATGTCTGTCTCTCCGCTTTTCATGAGAGAACTACTTAACAGATTTACATCAGTTTTTTTTCTATAACTTGCTTTAACATTCTGGTTGGTTTTTGCGACTTCCCTCATTGCGCTATGTATCATAGTTCACTTGCAGTACCAATTTATTTGCGCGAATACGAGAGACACGACCATGCGCCAGCCTTGGGGCATTCCTTACCTCAGCTTAGCTAGTGAATGAAAGAACTACTTAATGGATTTAGATTGTTTTTTTTTCTAGAATTTGCTTGAACATTCCAGTTGATTTTGCGACTTCTGTCATTGTGCTAAAAGTCATAGTTTGCTTGCAGGAGAGATATATTTGCGCTAATCTGAGACTTTGGCTGCGGGCCGAGGGGAGGGGGAAAGCTTGATATCATGAGTAGTGAGCTGGGTAGGGCCCTTTTCACGGTCCTGTTTCATTACTACGTGGGCGGAGCCATGAGGGATGGCTTGTAATATAATATAATAATTATATCTGCGTAGTTATGTATGATCTTTCAAAGAACCCAGGGCACAATGGGGAAAGGATCTTTCACTTAACATTTCAGAAAATGAGTGGAAGGCAGCCATGCACAGAATACACTCTAGCTCCATATTCACAAAGCACTCAGCTATTCAACTTAAAATCTTCTGTCAAGTGCATTTATCTAGATTAAAACTATCCATAATTTTTCCAAGGCAAAATTCAACCTATGAATGTTGCTATCTAGCTCCAGCCTCACTGGGCCACATGTTCTGGGTATGCACCAAATTCAAATTGTTTTGGACATAAATCTTTGAATGCTTGTCAAACAGCGTTAGTATCACAGTCACTACTAACCCACTAACAGCTGTGTTTGGTGTACCCCTAGATGGGCTTAAAGTGGAGAAGGACAAACAAATCGTAATTGCCTTTAATTCACTACTAGCACTTAATCTTGCTAAACTGGAGGAGTCCCAACACACCACCTTTAAGTTAGCGGATAACTGTGTACTATAATATTTGAAAATGGAAAAAATCAAAGGATCTGTTCAAAATTTTTTTTAAATATGGCAGGATCTAATCAATAACATTTCAGAATAATCTATATTGTGGAATATACTATTCCTTCCTTGCTGCTTCAAGATTTGGAAGGTCGGCTGGCTGGCTGGCTCTCCTCTCTTTCTTTTGGGTGGGGGTTGAATTTTGGTTTTGTTAAGTTTGATTTGATTGTGTTAATTGTTATTTGCTTTTAATTAAAATCAATGAAAAAAAAACCAAAAAACATAAAAGAACACTAGGAAATAAACACGGCAAGCAGATACATTAAGGTTGTAATCAGAAAGATGAGTATCTAATCATTTTAGCACTATAGAGAAGCCAAAAGAGAAAACAACATCCAATGTATGTCCACATTCTTGTGTAGGACCTATAACAGACTAGATATAGTTGAAAGGTTTAATAAGATTTACAAGTACATGATCTCTAACCAAGAACTTAGAAGGGCAGAACATATAAATGTTAAAGCCTTGAGAGAATTAAAACATGATCAAATTGTGTCATAACTTACAAAAGAAAGTTGGAAACTGTTGAATAAAGTGCTTGCATGAATTTTGAGGTCTGTATACATGGGCAGAAGGCACCAACTTTGGACCTTCTTGCTTGAGAAGCTGCACCTCATAGTTTGTAAAAGCATCAGTAGTATGTAACAACAATTAATATGATTACTAGGCTTCCACCGTAACAGTATCCCTGGGAGTGCTACAGAAACTGCTCTCAGGTGGACAGATACCAGAGAAAGAGAGAGAGAACTTACATCATTGACATTTTCCCTAGTCTTCATAAAAGATTAAAAAAAATAATTCAAATGACATTAAACAAATATGTTATTTTGGATAAAAGTTGTATTGGCTAAAGATCTAGCGTTGAACAGGTCTGTCATAGCCAATGCACCTTATTTTACTAACAGTATTCCATCTTGTGAAAATTTCCATAAAATACTATAGTACTGTAAAACCACAAACACCAGGGGAAACATCAGGACTCTGTAGTCCAGGGGGACTCTTGGGGCCATTAGGACCCAAGGATCAGATCCATGTACAATTTTTGCATATTTATTAAAATTTAAATGTGAAATATCACATTGACAGGAGTATTTAGACAGGCGATGGTTATGGCTTGGAGTCTTCTTGGGCATAACATGAGAAACATCATACATGTGGAAATGAGGATTTTTCTGACTTTGTTTTGTTTAGATCCACTAAAGCTCTGTCAGACTTGATTGAAATTGTCAGTGGACAGCTATTTTAAGTTCACTCCAGAGAATATTGTATTGGGTTCAAGTCTGTGCTCTAACTCACCCACTCAAGAACATTCACAGAATTGTACATAACCCCACTCCTGTGTTGTCTTTGACTTGTGTTTATGGTCATTGCCTAAAAAGAAGTTAATCCTGCAGCCCACTTGGGGTCCAGAGTTCTCTGGAGCAGATTTTCATTAAGAATATCTTGCCTGTACTCCGTTCAACTTAACCTCAACCCTAACTAGTCTCCTAGTCCCTACCACACAAAACCAGCCTCAGAGCATGTTGTGACACCACCATGCTTCACTGTTGGAATGGTATTGTGCAGGTGATGAGTAGTGTCTGGTTTCCTCCAGATGTGTCACTTAGAAATGATGCCAAACAGTTCAGGCTTGGTTATCCTTCTGGAAGTTTCTCCCATCCACAGAGGAGGAAGCACTTTGGTAAAGAAAGAACTGTCTACTTCAGTGGAAACCCACATTTTAAAGAGCAAATTGGCCTTTTGTTGTTTTTGTTATTATTTGTTTTTTCTGTTTAAATTTTCTTAATTGCAGATCTGCGAGTCTTTTCTTATGCAGGAAAAGAACATTATTTAATTCATAAGCATTAATATTTAATATATGCTGATAATTTATTTTTGAGCCATTTCTCATGTACATCTACAGCTGTATGTTAATAAAAGTGACTTTGTGACATTTGAGACATGTGGCTTTGATTCAGAACTGTCTTTTTGTTATTACATTATGGGAAGAAAAAATATCGAGATATACAGTGCATCCGGAAAGTATTCACAGCGCATTACTTTTTCCACATTTTGTTATGTTGCAGCCTTATTCCAAAATGGATTAAATTCATTTTTTTCCTCAGAATTCTACACACAACACCCCATAATGACAACATGAAAAAAAGTTTACTTGAGGTTTTTGCAAATTTATTAAAAATAAAAAAAATGGAGCTCTTGTGTTGGATTGGGAGGGGGTCTAGGCATGCCCTTGCCCATATGACCTGGAAGTGATTTTTGGTGGCATTTGTTTACCCTAGAATTATTTCCTATTATAGAATTATTCAATGAGGTTATCAGAAATAAACTTGATGCATTAGGATTAAAAGTTAAGACGGAAGTAAAAAAAACTTAGGGGTAACTGTTGACTGTAACCTGAATTTTAAATCGCATATTCATCAGACCACTAGGACGGCATTTTTTCACTTAAGAAACATAGCAAAAGTTAGACCTCTTATATCATTGAAAGATACTGAGAAATTAATTCACGCTTTTGTTTTCAGTCGCCTAGATTACTGTAACGCACTCCTCTGAGGACTACTCAAAAAAGACATAAATCATTTGCAACGAGTGCAGAATGCAGCTGCTAGAATCCTAGCTAGGAAAAGAAAATCCAAACACATTTCTCCAGTTTTGATGTCACTACACTGGTTACCTGTGTCCTTTAGAATTGACTTTAAAATTCTGCTTATCTATACTAATAAAAGGCAAAGCCCTCACTCACTCACTCACTCACTCACTCACTCACTCACTCACTCACTCACTCACACACTCACACACTCACACACTCACATACACACATACACACATACACACATACACACATACATACACACATACATACATACATACATACTCCAAGTTCCCGTGTAGAAGGCTGACATTTGGCAGGCTCATTCCTTACAGCTTACTTACAAAAGTTGGGCAGGTTTCATTTCGAAATTCCACGCGTAATGGTCATAACTGGAAGCTATTTTTCTGCATATATTGTAATGGAGTTGAGCTCGAAAGCCGTGGGGGCGGAGTTTCGTGTGACATCATCACGCCTCCCACGTAATCACGTGAACTAACTGTCAACGCAGTGTGTAGAAAACCAGGAAGACCTCCAAAAAGCGCTGAAGAAAACATGCATTATATAATTGAGAAGGCAGCGAAACAATAATGAGCGAGTGACATATACTAACATATTCATGAGTGCTGCTACTTCGGAAAGAAAGCAAGGTGTAAACCTAAACTTTAAATTAAGTTCATAGACAGGCTACCGCTGGCGTTTCTCATGCCCACGGGTAATGCGGCATACAAGTTTAATGAGAGGACGCAGGATATAAACGAGAGTTTTGATCACTTTGTAACTAAGTTAAAATTGCAGGTGAAGGGGTGTTCTTATGCAAATTCCGAGAGACTGTGTTTGTGGGGGATTGACAGTTAAGGCGGGTGGGGGAGTCACATCATCATCTCCCCTCCCATTTACCTCATTTCGCTCTGAGCTGAGCTCCGCGGCTAACGCCGTCTTCCGAAGCAACTTCGTCACACTGCCACCAAATCCATCCATCCATCCATTTTCCAACCCGCTGAATCCGAACACAGGGTCACGGGGGTCTGCTGGAGCCAATCCCAGCCAACACAGGGCACAAGGCAGGAACCAATTCTGGGCAGGGTGCCAACCCACCGCAGGACACACACAAACACACCCACACACCAAGCACACACTAGGGCCAATTTAGAATCGCCAATCCACCTAACGTGCATGTCTTTGGACTGTGGGAGGAAACCAGAGCGCCCGGAGGAAACCCACGCAGACACGGGGAGAACATGCAAACTCCACGCAGGGAGGACCCGGGAAGCGAACCCAGGTCTCCTAACTGCGAGGCAGCAGCGCTACCACTGCGCCACCGTGCCGCCCACTGCCACCAAATACTCACAGAAAAATCCACAAGTTAATACACACGCTCTCTCTAGAGTTTCTCCACACTGAATCCTCCAGGCACTACTTACAAAAGGTTACATTGACAATCGTGTTACGTTATTTTTAAAATCTTTCCTTTTCTTAGCACAAGCAAAGCTGAGAAGCTTCGATGCATGTGCTCCATAACGCGTTAAAAAATAATGAATTTAATCACACTTTGCATTACAAGCAAAGGGGAACTTTTGTCAATGCATGATTTCCTGGTACACCGATTACATTGATCAGCGCATCCCGATTCATTTTACCCTCGCACCACCTTGGTTTGAGAAGAAGTATGAAAAAATATAAGGTTAACACAGAAAAACAGATCACCATTTCAAGCTTTATGAATAATCGATTTGCCATCAATAATTGTTTTGGTAAAGCCGTACTCTGTATAATTCACCTTCCATTTTAAAATTTTTCCGCCACTAGCCATGATTAAATGAACGGTAAAAAAGTAAGAGCGAAGCGAGGGTGACTTATTTAGGCAGGCATATATATGACAGCAACACTCATGACTATGTCAATCATGTTCCGTTATTATTAAAATGTTTCCTTTTCTTTTTAATTACTTCTTTAACACACTACTTCTCCGCTGCGAGGCGTGGGTATTTTGCTATATATATATATATATATATATATATATATATATATATGTATATGAATGATCTCCAACGAGTGCTGAGACTTTTGATATCGTGAACGTGTCTGCAAAAACTGGGGTCTCCTGCCCAGCAAAAGTTGAGCAGCCGGCGCGCGCGCATAGCTGTGCCGGCCTTTGAGACGCTGACTGCGCTTCTGCCTTAAGTCAAAGTGAGAACTTTTAATTTTTTTCATCCTCCCCCTGAGTAATAGCCCAGACAAGTGCAAACACGGGACCCCTTTTCTACACCACGGCAAACTAATATTAAGGCGATTCGCACTTTCTTTTGTACGTATACGATTATTAGGTCGTCAGCTCGGATTATGAAGACACACACACGAGTGGAGGACTGACAGTGCCATCACAGCCGATTAATGGCAGGGACGTCTCACCAGTCTACACAAGACCCACCGCAACTGTCCCCAAAAGGCGATCATAATGTCAGTGAACACATCTCTCTATACTATATAAAAGAAAAAGGCAACTTTCCTTTCTTTACACCTTTTTTCCTTTTATCCCAAACCAAAGCCTTTCTCTCTTAACACTGCAGAGGACACAAAACTAATTTTCTTTAATTGCTGGTAATGCCGGTAAGGCACATTACCAGAGACAGAAATTTGAACGTTCACATAGAAAATGTAATTTCTATACCACAGCCGTCGTGTAGCACCTTTCAAAAGGGATCTACTACCGAGAGATGATCCATATACATTTTAGCTGCTGTTAGTACTACTTACCTGTTGTGTTACACAGTCTTTAAAATGTAGTTTACCCGCAACCACTCCAGTAGTGCTCAATGTACCTGTACTTCTTAAAACGTTAATGTTTTACTGTTTAATAACTTATAGACTATATTTTATTATTTTTCCCTTGCACTCAGTGACCAAAGCTATACACACACATATAGACACATACATATATATACACATATATATACCTGTGTGTATGTTTGTATGTATTTGTATATATATATATATACACACACACCTATCTACATTATCTATACTAATAAAAGGCAAAGCCCTCACTCACTCACTCACTCACTCACTCACTCACTCAGTCACTCAGTCACTCAGTCACTCACTCACTCACTGACTCATCACTAATTCTCCAACTTCCCGTGTAGGTAGAAGGCTGAAATTTGGCAGGCTTATTCCTTACAGCTTCCTTAC
>JANRMT010062857.1:19066044-19093622 GCA_026402145.1 Polypterus bichir lapradei | reverse complement strand
CAAATATCAAAGAAACAGTTTCACAAAAAGTACAAATATAATAGAACTTATAATAGAACAGTAAATGAAATATAAATATGTTTTGTGTTTAGACTTGGGTCCCATCCCCAAGCAAATTAAATTAAGCAAATTATCCAAAATCTGAAAATATCAATCTTAAGTACTCCCAGGTGCATATATGTATGTATGTATGTATGTGTGTGTATATATATATAAGGTACCACAGAAAAATGGTGGGGGTCCAACCTGGTTGTCCCTGTTTAATTCCAGTAAGAAACTTGCTATCGCACCAATACAAGAAAGTCTGTCCAAAATGCGAAACTGTTGGGTCTGATTAGGCTTAGAAAGGAGCTCCGTCCTGTGGTTCATTGGGTTCAAAAGTGACTGCTGCTCTCCAAAAAAAAGTAGGACTATTTGTTTTCTGCAAATTAGTTTCACTTTCTTAAATGTTTCTTATTTTGCAAGCCCTCACCCTACCTGTATGGGATTTCTCATGTTATTCTGATTTCCTCCCAGACATCAAAGTTATGTGTTTTTGGATATCCAATGACTATAAATTGTTCTGTATGTGCTGCTACTTGTGTAGGTGTACAGTAAATCTTCCCTCAATTAGTTTCAGTATGGATTTAAGAGAGTGCTGAAAAAATTGTTAGGTGGATAACAATATGTATAAATAAAAAATGCTTATTCAAAACCATTGATTAATGTCAAAATTAATAAAATGATAAAATGTTTTTCAGGTCCTTAAAAAATTGAACATTTTCAGTAAAAGGTAAGTATTTTCAGAACTGCTAATTCCTGTTTGCTTTTTAGTGTACTGTAATGTATTAGCCTTTATGTAAGAGAGGAAGTAGTAATGAAAGCCAAATAAAAATATCTAGGAATTCAAATTAAAAAGAATCTTTTTAACAAAAACAAAAAAATTCAATGTTTTAATGCAAAGAGTGCTAATTGAACCTCCATAAACAGGATCCTCATATACTCTCCTTCTCTAATAGAGTGATCCAGTCTATCATTAGTGCCTGGTAAAGTTGCATCTAGATCTGGACCCGGAGGGATACTCAGGTTATTCGTCCCTGTTTTTAGGCTATGGGATGGGAGATGTGAAGGCAGTGGTCACCTTAGGGCCCTTACGGTTCACCCTGCAGTTCCAGATCTCTAGTTTTCTCACATGGTGTTTAGACTTTAACAGGTTGGTTACCTATCGCAGGGCATTGTCTCACAGAATTGTATTTATCATCCCTAACTGTGCTTAGCCTTTTAATGAACGCCATAAAGTGACACACCCAAGACCTGAACCTCTGAGACCAGAGAAATCTAAGAATCTAGACCAAATTAATACTAAAAGAGTTTAGCGTATTTGTTAAGGTGCAAAAATTTATATACATGGATAGAAGAATAAATGCAATATGTAAGTAATAATAAAATGTATATTCCTATAATAGTGCAGCAATGATGCCACAGATTCGGACCTTCTTCTTTATCCTCAAGATGATCTGAATTTTATAAAATTCATTGTTTTAATAAGGAAACTCTGTTTCAAGTTGTCTTTCTTACTTAACCTTTTTGTTGTACCTTGGACTTTTCCTTCAGATATGGTGTAATTAAGTTTCTTTTTTACATCTAACAACCCATAATACATAAAATATAAATTTCTTTGCATAGTTAATATTTACTTATTTCTAATCACATGTATCTTAGGTTTCACAGTAACTATTATCTAAACAGAACTACTATGATTAA
This sequence comes from Polypterus bichir lapradei, assembly GCA_026402145.1. Taxonomy (NCBI): domain Eukaryota; kingdom Metazoa; phylum Chordata; class Cladistia; order Polypteriformes; family Polypteridae; genus Polypterus; species Polypterus bichir. Next base: position 19,091,879 of record JANRMT010062857.1, on the reverse strand, counting down.
AATCTTATCTTTATTATTTCAAAGCATAGTACTTACATAATATCCCACACAGGGAACTAAAAAAACTGCTTAGTTCAAGTTTTTTTAAACAACAATAAGAGATTACAAAATTGCTTACTTTGGATCCTAATAGAGAAACTTCAGAAAACCTCACAGTTGGAAAGTTGAGATTTTCAAGCAGAATTGGACCAGAAATACCCTATTCTTATTCTTGTGTGCAGTTCACTGTTTAATCTTCAACTTCTACAAACGAACAGCCATATTTTCACAAGCCAGTTTCAGTATTTTATTATTGGAGTCTCTCTAACCCATTTCTGTCCTGATTTGGTTTTCAGGCTAAGCCTTCGCTAGTGAACCAGGGTGTTCTGCTTTCTTGACAGTGGCTTGACAGCTCCAAATTTAAAAAAAAACAGGTTACCAGAAAACCATTCGGAATTACTGGAGCTGATGTAGATCACCTAAAAAGCAAGCGCCACGTGTCAAGACTGAAAAAACATGGGACTCGTCTCAGTGGATGAGAGTCACTCTTACCTGTCGCAGTTAACTTCATTAAGTCAGGGAGGACAGTCTTCTTAAAGGTGCACTCAGCCTGGTCCAGGATTTTTTTCCTCCTTATTGTGTATAAAGCTTTTAAACAAAATGTATAACTGGTAAGAGAAACTTCTCACTGGCAACCACATAACAAAGGACTCAGATAGAAGCTACATTTAATACAGGAAATGTGAAATAGTCTGACAGCTTGGAAGTAAGGAAGCAGCAGTTTGAAGACAGTGTAGTGGATTCATTACCTTTTTTAAAAAGTCAATCAGTGGCATTGTGAATAAACTACCAGATTAAAATGGATTGATAAACATATTTTGTTATACGTTTCTCTTAGAATCTATACTAATAAAAGGCAAAGCCCTCACTGACTGACTGACTGACTGACTGACTCACTCACTCACTGGCTCACTCATCACTAATTCTCCAACTTCCCGTGTAGGTAGAAGGCTGAAATTTGGCAGGCTCATTCCTTACAACTTACTTACAAAAGTTGGGCAGGTTTCATTTCGAAATTCTGCGCGTAATGGTCATAACTGGAACCTATTTTTCTCCATATACTGTAATGGACTTTAGCTCAATGGCCGTGTGGGGCGGAGTTGCGTCTCACATCATCACACCTCCCGCGTAATCACGTGAACTGACTGTGAACGAAGTACGTAGAAAACAAGGAAGAGCTCCAAAGAGCGCTGAAGAAAAACACATACAAGCTTATTCATAAGTGCAGCTACTGCGGAAACAAAGCACGGTGTAAACTGTAAGTTTAAAATAAGTTTATGGACACGCTCCCGCTGCCGTTTGTCATGCCTTCGTCGAATACTTTATTTACGAGATACAAGTTTAATGAGAAGACATGAGGTATAAACGAGACTTTGGATCACTTTGTAACAGAGTTAAAATTGCTGTAGTGAGAAACTTTTAAGTGCCGGGTCTTAGCTAACATTAAATAAAGCCGTGGACATCGCAACATCACACAAGAGAGCAGCTCACGTGAATTGACTGAACACAGTACGAGTGATCACTTCCATGCATCAAACCTGATCAAAAAACGCATTACACAATTGACAAGGTAGGAAAAGAATATGCTCCGAGCTGAGCTCCACAGCTAACGCGGTCTTGCGGAAGCAACTTCGTCACGCTGCCACCAAATACTCACAGAAAAATTCACAAGTTAATGCACACGCTGTCTCTAGAGTTTCTCCACACTCAATGTATTCCTCGCATCCCCGTTATACCCTCTGATCTCCCATTTCAATTCAATTCCTCCAATTTCCAGTAAGGCTCTGCTTCGCGATGACAAGTAATAAGTCTCAGGGACAGACCCAACAAAAGGTTGCCATTGGTTTCAGGCAAGATTGCTTTTCTCCTGGACAACTATACGTTGCATTCTCAAGAGTGAGCTCGCGCAGCTTCGTCATATTACAACTGGAGTGCTGAACTGACAACGTGCTATATAAAGAGAACTGTAACAATCGTAATAAACGAACAATAAAACACCGGAGAACCCATGGATTAAATAAAAAGGCAGCTTCCTTGGCGAAGCAAGGAAAACGGATGGCCTTATATGTCGTTCGTTTATAAAACAGCAGAGAAGCTGTGTAAAGGCTGCTTCACAAAAAAACAGTGGAGCGCCTTATATGAGCAGGGAGTCAGCTAAAGAAGGTAATCAATAAATATCTATAATCGTCATAAACGAACAAAAAATAGCGTACAAGCCGTGGATTAAATAAAGGAAATCGGTACCTGAACAGTAAAGTAAGTCTCAAATAGCTACACAATAACTATAACAATCGTAATAAATGAACAATAAAACAGTACAGAACCGCGAAGCAAGAAGAAACGACGGCCTTATATGGCGTTCGTTTATAAAGCAGCGGAGAAGCTTTGTGAAGGCAGCCACACAAAAAACAGCAGAGCGCCACACTCTGAATGTATTCCTCGCATCACCGTTATACCCTCTGATCTCCCATTTCAATTCAGATGTTTCAAATTTCCAGTAGGACTCTGCTTCGCGATGACAATTAATAAGTCTCAGGGACAGACCCTACAAAAGGTTGCCATTGATTTGAGACAACATTGCTTTTCTCCTGGACAACTATATGTTGCATGCTCAAGAGTAAGCTCAGTGCACAGCTTGGTCATATTACAACCGGAGTGCTGAACTGACAACGTGGTATACAAAGAGATCCTTAACAGATAGTTATTGGTATATTTTCCCTCATTTTAAAAAGGTTTTCTTTTCTTCTTAATAAAAATTTAAAAGCAGTACTTCGTCGCTGCGAAGCGCGGGGATTTTGCTATATACAGTATATATATATGTAGATATGTATATATATATATATATACTCAGCAAAAAAAGAAACGTCCCCTGACTTTCAACTGTTTTTACTTTCAGTAGACTTAATGTGTAAATATTTGTATGAACACTAAAAGAGTCAACACCATAAGACATAAACTAAAAATGTTTCACAATGTGTCCCTGAATGAAGGGAGGCTCAAAATCAAAAGTACCAGTCAGTATCTGGTGTGGCCACCAGCTGCTTGAAGTACTGCAGTGCATCTCCTCCTCATGGACTGGACCAGATTTGTCAGTTCTTGCTGTGAGATGTTACCCCACTCTTCCACCAAGGCACCTGCAAGTTCCTGGACATTTCTGGGGGGAATGGCCCTAGCCCTCACCCTGCGATCCAACAGGTCCCAGACGTGCTCAATGGGATTGAGATCTGGGCTCTTCGCTGGCCATGGCAGAACACTGACATTGCTGTCATGCAGAAACTCACGCACTTTTTGCCACTCCTGTCTGGTCCAGCGAAGGTGGGTTTGTGCCCATAGGCGGCGTTGTTGCTGGTGATGTCTGGTAAGGACCTGCCTTACAACAGGCCTGCAAGCCCTCAGTCCAGCCTCTCTCAGCCTATTGCGGACAGTCTGAGCACTGATGGAGGGATTGTGTGTTCCTGGTGTGACTCGGGCAGTTGTTGTGGCCATCCTGTACCTGTCACGCAGGTGTGATATTCGGATGTACCGATCCTGTGCAGGTGTTGTTACACGTGGTCTTCCACTGCGAGGATGATCAGCTGTCCTTCCTGTCTCCCTGTAGCGCTGTCTTAGGCGTCTCACAGTGTGGACATGGCAATTTATTGCCCTAGCCACATCAGCAGTCCTCATGCCTCCCTGCAGCATGCCTAATGCACGTTCACGCAGATGAGCAGGGACCCTGGGCATCTTTCTTTGGGTGTTTTTCACAGTCGGTAGACAAGTCTCTTTAGTGTCCTGCGTTTTTAGAACTGTGACCTTAAATGCTTACTTTCTGTAAGCTGTTAAGGTCTTAACGACCATTCCACAGGTGCATGTTAATTAATTGATTATGGTTAATTGAACATGCATGGAAAACATTGTTTAAACAATTTACAATGAAGATCTGTAAAGTTATTTGGATTTTTAAAACATTATTGTTGAAATACACAGTCCTGAAAAAGGGACGTTTCTTTTTTTGCTGAGTATATATTTATATATATGGTTGGTTTAGTTTTTACTGTCAAATAATGCAAAGAGTATGTGACACGTGTTTCGCCCTAATTCTGGGCTCATCAGGCGTACACACTAACTGCACTTGGGCGTCAGCGGGCGAAGCCTCTTACGTTGCGCCACGGCGTGTGGTTCGTTTATTTGACAGTCTGTAGATCGGGATAATTACATTCAATGCATTCGTAGTCTGAATCACAATCTGATCATGTGGGTGGTTACCTACCAGGTAACGCTTTGTGGTTGGTCAGCAAGTCGGCTAATGTCCGCCACGGTGCCCTCTTTCAGTTACGAGAAGCAGATCATAGAATGGTTGAAATAGTTTTTACTGTCAAATAATGCAAAGAGTACGCAACACATGTTTTCTACTATTTCAACCATTCTATGATCTGCTTCTCGCAACTGAAAGAGGGCACCGTGGCGGACGTTAGCCGATTTGCTAACCACCCACACAATCAGATTGCGATTCAGACTACGAATGCATTGAATATATATATATATATATATACAGTATATCTATGTACTGTATATATATATATATATGTGTATATATGTAGATATGTATATATATGTATATATACAGTGGTGTGAAAAACTATTTGCCCCCTTCCTGATTTCTGATTCTTTTGCATGTTTGTCACACAAAATGTTTCTGATCATCAAACACATGTAACCATTAGTCAAATATAACACAAGTAAACACAAAATGCAGTTTTTAAATGATGGTTTGTATTATTTAGGGAGAAAAAAAATCCAAACCTACATGGCCCTGTGTGAAAAAATAATTGCCCCATTGTTAAAAAATAACCTAACTGTGGTGTATCACTCCTGAGTGATTAGGGCTCGTTTCAATTTTGCTAAGAAACATCTCAATGATTGCCAAGACTTTTGGGAAAATACCTTGTGGACTGATGAGACAAAAGTTGAAGTTTTTGGAAGGCAAATGTCCCGTTACATCTGGCGTAAAAGGAACACAGCATTTCAGAAAAAGAACATCATACCAACAGTAAAATATGGTGGTGGTAGTGTGATGGTCTGGGGTTGTTTTGCTGCTTCAGGACCTGGAAGGCTTGCTGTGATAGATGGAACCATGAATTCTACTGTCTACCAAAAAATCCTGAAGGAGAATGTCCGGCCATCTGTTCGTCAACTCAAGCTGAAGCGATCTTGGGTGCTGCAACAGGACAATGACCCAAAACACACCAGCAAATCCACCTCTGAATGGCTGAAGAAAAACAAAATGAAGACTTTGGAGTGGCCTAGTCAAAGTCCTGACCTGAATCCAATTGAGATGCTATGGCATGACCTTAAAAAGGCTGTTCATGCTAGAAAACCCTCAAATAAAGCTGAATTACAACAATTCTGCAAAGATGAGTGGGCCAAAATTCCTCCAGAGCGCTGTAAAAGACTCATTGCAAGTTATCGCAAACGCTTGATTGCAGTTATTGCTGCTAAGGGTGGCCCAACCAGTTATTAGGTTCAGGGGGCAATTACTTTTTCACACAGGGCCATGTAGGTTTGGATTTTTTTTTCTCCCTAAATAATAAAAACCATCATTTAAAAACTGCATTTTGTGTTTACTTGTGTTATATTTGACTAATGGTTAAATGTGTTTGATGATCATAAACATTTTGTGTGACAAACATGTAAAAGAATCAGAAATCAGGAAGGGGGCAAATAGTTTTTCACACCACTGTATGTGTCTGTGTGTATATATATGTAGATTTATCTGTATGTATGTATGTGTATATATATGTTGATATGTGTATATATATGTATATATATGTAGATGTGTATATGTGTATATATATATATAGATATGTGTATATGTAGATATGTGTATATGTATATATGTATACATGTTTATATGTGTGTGTGTCTGTGTGTGTGTGTATATATATGACAGCAACACTCATAACAGTGACAAAACAATTACAGTGACAATCATGTTATGTTATTTTTAAAATGTTTCCTTTTCTTTTTCATAACTTCTTTAACACACTACTTCTCCGCTGCGAAGCACGGGTATTTTGCTAGTATAATATATATTTGGCTGTATGTCACTGCTTTATCTTTTCCTGGCCTCATGCAGAATAAATATACATATACAAGTATATTCACCAAACAAAGCAAAAACAGGATTTTAGCAAATTTATTAGAAATAAAAAAGTGAAACATCACATTGACACACATATTCAGACCACTTAAAACCTGGCTCAGATACATCTCATCCTACTGATCATCATTGAGATGTTCCTGCACCTTGTTTGGAGTCCATTTGTGGCCAATTCAAATGACTGGACGCATTAGGAAAGGCACCCATCTATCTATAGAAGGTCCCACAGTTGACGATGTGAATCAAAGCAAAAACCAAGCTTAGTTTGCAAAACTTTCAGATGTTGTGTTTTTGTTTTGTCATTCTGGGGTGTTGAGAGTTCCTTGATGTGGGGAAAAATGATGTGATTTTAGCATAAGGCTGCAATGTACAAAATGTGAAAAAAATGAAGAGGTCTGAATACTATTCTAGGTAGCTAATCCTAAAATGAATGCAGACTTCTGGTCAGTGAGTGCCTTTAATAGCGGTCTGTTGGAAGAGGTGAGGCTAGTGACGTCACATCAGAAGAGATGTCAGACATTTTCCAGGTTTTTCTCCTCTACTCTAAGGGCAAAAATGAAACACAGTTGTCACTCCCTAAATCTTCACTTCAGACGCTGTTGATGTGGTATGCCAACAGGGCAAAACAGTTTGAAGAAGACTAGGAGAAACATAGTGAAATAGTGAAGCAAGGATTAGTACCAGGATATCAAAATAACAAATAACAAGTAAGGAACATGAGAAAAAAATCTATGCTGAAAAAGGGAAAGCAAAGTTCTTAACAAGGAGATCAATATGAAATCAAGAATTTAATGGCAAAGAAGCATTTTGGAATCCATTTCGTCAGATGAGGAAGCAAACCTATAATGATCGTTTTATCCTGTTATGTTGTGATTCTCAGGATCACAGCCTCTGAGAAGAAGCCCCTACTGGTAACCTCCTGACAACAGGAATCAACATGATCCCATAGGAAGAAAACAAATTGGCAGTGGAAAAACAGCCCAAAAAGAAAAAATGAAAATCTGAATGAGGAATATAGAGAAAATAATAATGATTCAATTAAACTTCTAAGGTAAAAAAAAAACAAAACAAAACACAGAAGTGTGTAGAACTCGGGGACTAAAGCCATCCAAAAAGCCATAATAAAATTAGAAAATCCCTAGCACCCTGATACGACGATTAAATATATATGAGGGTAGTACTGAAAGTAATCCCTGTCAGGTCATAACTCCTTTATTAACAACACGAGTCATGTGTAACCTCATACATGTGTAGAGTAACTCTTTGTCTATGTTGTACAACATTATACTATTCACAATAGTCTCCACCAGTAGTGATGCATTCACCCCCACCTTTATAACTACTTGTCAGATTCACCTTGGAAAATCTCTTTTGGGTACTCCCTGGACCAGCATCCGATAGCTTTTACACTTTGTGACTGATGTCAAAAGCCTTCCACTTCATCTTCTTCAGACTTTTTCAGCCATCTTTGCACATTACTGTCATCAATTGTTGCCTCACTATACACATTTCTGAGCCTTCTATGGATGTCATTAGCAGTACATCCTTCCTTGGTCAAATATTCGATAACTGTTCTTTATTTCTGCTTCATATCCAGGGCTCAGCAGCTTTTCAAAGTACAGAAAATATGTCAGTCATGCAGTAAGAGTTACTCTGTCTGGTAATGTAAAAGCATCAGATTTGGGTTAATAGTTTCAGAGGATATGGGAAGCAGGCATATATCAAGGATTGCACTGAAAGTAATGCCTGTATATGAGATAGATAGATAGATAGATAGATAGATAGATAATCTATCTATCTATCTTTGCAGATGCTAAATTACTATAGGAGAATGAATTAACCCACAGGTTTAGATAGTCTGTCCATTAACTTAATGCTGCAGTTCACCAACTGACAGCTCATACACCTTGATGGCTCTTTGCCAACATCTGTTAGATTTTTTTCTAAATTTAAGAGAAAAGATCTCACAGAGAAATCGTATTTACACTCCTGTTATAAATATACATATATTTTTTTGCTGCATGTGTGTGTTCCAAAGCTGATCACATTCTGACTTGATGAAATATTACTATTTTTTTTCAATTAACATAAAGCCTCAGAGTAGTTGAAAAGGGATGAGAGTCCTTTACTGTTTCCTTTGATTCAGGAGTTGCTGGAGTTGCCTGGTTGTGTTTTACCAATGGCAGTCACCAATGATACAGGACGGTCAGAATCCTAACACTTGAGTAACAAATGCTCATTCCTGAAATAACCGCTACATTTGTCGCTTCTCACTTTAACACAACAATTCACATGCAAAATCTTTAGTGATCCATTTTTCTGACGAGTCTTTTAAGAATTCAAATGCTAATTTTCCGTAATGATTACCATTAAATCAGTGACAATTATTGTTTTATGTGTAATAGTACACGTCACCGTAAAGTAAAGCTGTCTCTTCCTATACACAGAACAGATGCTGCTGTGCATTGGGCCTATGAGGCTGGGCCTGTTGGGGTGTCACAAATCTATACGATTCAGGAGGTCTGCTGAACTAACAATTTCAGTGCACATTTTTGTCTCTTGGCTTATTTGACTTGATTCAGATAAGTCCTTCCACAACCTCAGCCTTAACTATAGTGTAACCAGGCGAATCCTGTAATATCACTGAAGTATAATGCAAAGTGACAGCCTCCTCTGGAGGTCTGCAGCTTGACTCTTTTGGAGTTATTGCTGTTTCATGAATCATCAAATTAATGTCATCAACAATCACCACTTGTGATAATTTAGGGAGCAGAGAGATGGCTACAAGTCAACACCAGTCAGGAGGACAGAAAAGGAAAAAATGAAACCATGAAGAAACAGCTCATGCTGCACTCTCAGTTATGTTTAGAAATCTAAATTTGTCCAACACAATATCATTTGCCACTATGATAAAGACAGCAGTTTACTGGAGTAACAGTGGAATTACATTAGGTGTAATAGTTTTGCTATTTAACAGATATTATCTTATGTTACTAAATTTTGCTAGTTCATAAGAGGTGAGCGTCTACTTAATAACTGGCTGAATTGTGGGAAAGTACCATACGGGCAGCTTTGATATGCAAAAAGAACAACTAGCACAGATTAACTCCAATTGTGGGTTCATTTTATTGGCAGCTAACATTACTGATTTACTTATTGCTATCTGCTGTGATTGGAGGGACAAAATGAAGTTTAGATAAATTCATAAATGTAGGTGATACATGTTCATTTTTTAACTATCTAAATAGTCATCTTCATGTTGCCCTTATATTTACTGCTTTAAGTATTATTAGTAGTAATAGCGGTGGTTGTATTTTATATTATTGTCTTTACAATTAATGTTGGTAGTAGTAGTAGTGGTATTAGTAGTATTAAAATAGTTTTTGTTGTACCACGTGTTGGCTATATCAAATATGAAAGAATAACAGCTCACTGATATCCTGGACAATCATTATTGTTATTATTAATATTATGAATATTATTATTACTATTTAGGCCATCTTTTATAAAAGACACAAATCGATTGGTATATCATTGTCATTAAATACCATTGAAGTCCAAATTTATGGGTTGTTCTCCAGACTGCTGCCAGGCCCGCCGCCGGGGGGGACAAACGGGACTCTGGTCCGGGGCCCTAACGGAAGGGGGCCCCTTCACGCTTGATTTTTTTTATGCTGATGTTGTGCGCGTAGATATATATTCGGACAATTATTCAAGTTACATGTAATAGAACATGTAATAGAAAAGTTAAATCATTTAGCTTACAACAATACAAGTTAGTGTTTTAATAGCCGCACGCTCCACGCAAGTAGATATCGTGCTTGTGTCGTGTGAAGCACGCTTGTCAAAGGGGGCCGGCAGCGGCACGCTTCTCAAAGACAAAGGATAGCTGACGCCGACGTCCTTGAGCTTGACGTTGAGTAGTATGTTTGTTGTACAGGGTATGTGGATAATAGATTGACTTTGCCGTTGTAATTGAATACTTCCATTTTACACACACAGGTGCTGTTCTGTCTCAGACAACAGCAATATTGTTGTGCACTATCATGGATGTTGACGTGTATGGTGTAGCAGAAGTCCGTCTCCGTAGTTTGATAATTCATTCGCTTGGGTGTTTATTGTTGCTTTTAAAGCAGTGATGAGTGTGCGTTGGTTTTGTGTGTATCACTAAAGATTCTGGATCACCCGGATTTTTTGAAAACTTTGAAGTTTGATACAGCAAGTTACCTTACTGATTGTACACCATGTGGATAACCCTAACCGTTAGTATATATTAAAATGTTCAGATGTTACTCCTATTCATTGCATTGGTATAATTGTACCGTTACATGTTAGATAATACATAGGCCTATCTCATTAATGTATTGTTTCAATTCCGCTACGAGCTTCCGTTAGCACTGGCTTTCCTTCTCGCAGTCAAACTTTGATGTGCAAGAAGGCTTAACTCAACAAGTATTGTATTCATAAATGCAGCATTGTCGCTGTCAGATAAACTACATTTCGATCATTTTGTATACGTATTTGAAGGTTTTGGCATGTGGGGACCCGGGGGAAGGCAGAGGGGCCCACACGTACCTAGTTGTCTCGGGCCCAAATATTTCTGGCAGTGGGTCTGCTGCAGCAACCCTCCCAGTTACCAATTTCTCAAATCCTAAGCCCGTCAAGACATAATTGAGGTCATCCATGGCACAAGAACGAATATTCAGCTCAGCTATCATCAGTGTCAGCTGAAACCTCCCACAGAAGCTGTCATCTGCTAACCTCATAGATGACTTTGCCTTCAGAAAATGTAGACAGCCTTAAAGTGGAGTAGGACAAACAACTGTCATTTCCTTTACTACAGTACACGACTAGCACGTAGACTTATCTTGCTCAGCTGAAAGAATCCCAGCCCACCACTCTTAAGTCAGTGGGTAACTGATGTTCTATACTACTTGAAATTGGAAAAAGTCAAATTCTTACTTAGAGGATCTGTTCAAAATCATTTTTAAAAATGGCAGGAAATAATCAATAACATTTTAGAAGAAGGTTCCATTTTGAGAAAAAGCATACCCTTCCTTTCTTGCTCCTTTTATAGAGTAGCTTCGGTTGCTGCCTCCTCTCTTTTTCTCTTTGGTGGGGGTCGAACTTTGCTTTGATTTATTAAATTTGACTTGACTGTATGGAATATTATCTATTTCTAATTGAAAGCAATAAAAATATTTTAAAAATGTAGATGCATGCAACAAAGAGACAGAAGAAACCCCTAAACATTCACTTTCAAGTTTTGATTATTATAAAAAGTATTTGCATTTGATGTTATAGTTGAGTGTGACTTATGTTTATTTATTTATTATTTATTTATATATTGTTCACATTAAAGCTGTTATAAGAAATACCAATGTAGTGGATTCAGGGACTTGCAGTGGGGGAACCCCAAGAAGATTCCACTTAATGTCCCAGTTTAGCTAGGGCTGGCACTGCCATAAGGTATCTAAAAATGTAAAGTTCAGTTATTCCCTTATATATAAAAAGTAACACACCTTGTCTAATATCTACCGAAGAATACCAGTTGTGTTGCCTGTTGGCCTGTACAGCTACTGCATCATGTAACTAATAACTTTTTTCTTTTATTCTTTAGAGAACACATGGTGGAAAAAATCCATGGTGCTGGAAGATACATTCATTTATCTATTATTATTATGTGATTTTCTATATTACTACTCTATATTACTGAACTGATTGTTTGAAGTGGAACAGTTTTATGTAATCAAAGCACATTGCTGCTAGAAAGTATAGTTATATATAGTGAATGTGAAAAAGATCTCTCTCAAAAATGTTTATATTTTTGACCACATTGTAATATAACAGGATAAAACAGCAAAAGACTTTTGTAATGTAAGAGTTGACTAATCAACAATGTGTCTGTTAAAACAGTAAACTATGCTTCCAGTAATTTCAATGACTTTGACTGCTTCTCAATTGTTAGATCTTAATAAATGATACAAACCCTGTTAACTACTGAGACCACATGGGGTACTCCACCAACCAGCAGGCAAATTCTTGAAATACATATTTGATCTTTTTCCAGGTTAGGCAGAGTTTTCTTATCCCACAGGAAAATTTGTTTGCAGCAGGTTATTATAAAACGCAGGGCATTTTTACAAAGATACAAGAATGTAAGTCAAGTTGTTACTGGCCATAAGTTTCTACAAAATAAAAATAATGAACTCTAACAGCACACAATAATAATTCAGAAGGATCCCCTCAACCACTAGAATTTAAAACAAGAATAGCTCTAGGGATAAAAGAGTTCTTAAATCTGTTGCATTTGTCCCTTGGGAACCTAAAGTACAGCCTTATGTCAAGAAATGAAATTTAAGAAACAGAGGTGGGCTAAAGTTTGGCACAACTGAGTCGGCCTTCTTTCTAACTTGTTTGTGATACAGCTCAGTTACAGAGGTTTTCTGCAAACCAAATTATTTCACAATTTACTTTGACATTTTTTTTTAGACAATTTGTGTTAATAGTGCTAAGGTTTTCAAATCAACATACAAGAGCAGATGTAACAACAGGTTTGATCAAACTTTAAAACAACTGAGTTTCCTTATGAATAAAAATCATCTCTGTACCTTCTTAAGTATTTTGTCTCTGTTGAAAACAAAGGTTAGCCTGTTATCAGTATTTGTCCCTAGGTATTTGTATTGCTTCATCATGTCCACACTTTGCCCTTTTACTACAGTTGAGAGAAGAAGGAAGAGGAATACTTAAAATCTACAGCCATATCCTTGGTCTTAGGGATATTTAGCTGTGCAATGGAACAATCACATCATTTAACCAGCTCATCCATGATATGTTCATGGTAGTCCTCCATAACTTGTAACAGACTCACAATAATTAAACTATGCCAATCCTTAAGTGAACTGCTGCAGTCATTTATATATTATATATTATATCGGTCATTTTGTATTGAGGTGACCCAGTAGATGAAGTAAGACCATCAGAAAAACATCTTTGTGTTCTGTAAGGTTAAGTCCAGAATCTAGTTCACCAGGTTGGGAAGTAAGCCAAATTTATAAATCAGTTTCTCAGCGAACACATGTGTCTCTATTAAAAGCAAATACAAAAATCAATAAACAGTTATCTTGTGTCAGACTTTGATCCTTCTAAGTGTCAGAAGTGTTGCTGTGTCATCCTCCACCCTGCTCTTTGCTCAGCATGCCAATTGGTCAGAGTCCAGATGAACCTGAATTTGATTTAACAGCTGTCTCTTAAATGGCTTCTCAACAGATTTCATGATGTAAAAAGTTGCAGCCACCAGTTTGAAATCATTTAAGGCTTTTGGATGTTGACAGGTTGACTACAGGAATACCATTTGTTTGTCTGCACAGTTTAATCACCTGTTGTAAGTCAAGAGCAACTGTCACAGATGACATAGAATGAATCCAAGTTACAGCTCAAGGAAACAGTGTGGAAGAAAATTATGAATACAGACACCCCCCACTGGAATGCCCTGATTTAAGCAATAAAACACAGGCAGGAGAAAGCGTCAATCGTTATTCTTTATCTAAATCTCCAAAGAGGCAAACAGCATCATATTAGTGTTTATGCAAAGAAAAAAGTGTCCCCTGCGCCATACTTATGCAATCCATTGATTAGGTAACTATTCTTTAAAAGGAATTCATTACAAATTCAGAAAACTTTTAACATGATTGGTTGCACCTAGTTGCTAACAGGACATGGCAGATGTTGATACCTTAGATGACTACAATTTGATTGATAGTCATGTTGCTTAAGATGTACATGACATTTTAAATGTATTATGTTTATTCTTATTTTAGGAGATGTGTGAACTTCACAAAAAAAAGAAAAGAACAATGGCCTATATATATATATATTGTGATCCAGCTGGGTACAAAAACAGGAAACAGTATTATGGAAGAAAGTTTATACCATCAATATAACATTTTTCTCTTAAGGGGTCATATAAAATAACAAGAAATACATTTATTATACTGAATAATAAAATAACAGCATCAGCTTTTAAGAATAAAATCAGAAGAATATGAGACTCAGACACATGCCAGGTGCACATTGGACCAGGGTTCAAATTTAACTCTTACAATAGTCATTCTGTGTGCGTCAAGCAGTAAAAACCTAGCCCATGCCAGCATCAGGAATCAAGTATACACCTGACAAGACGTAACTTACCCTAAGCTAGCCTAACCTCAAGTGACATAACCTTACAATAGTATAATACATACATCACATTAATGAATAGTAATTACTGAAATGCAGTAAAGTAATGCATTAATAACAATAGTCATAATGACAGCTTACAAAAGCATTTCAATGCTACTTGATTTTTATTATATCTCAGTTGTTAAAGCACAACGTTGTTAGTTTGGACACTATTAACAGAGTCATTGCTATTTGTGTGTGTGTATATATATATACAGGGTCACAGGGGTCCCAGCCAACACAGGGCACAAGGCAGGAAACAAACCCTGGGCATGGCGCCAGCCCACTGTATATATATATATATCTCGGATAAGGATTGGCTCTAAGGGCTGGGTTGGTTGGGCTGGGGTGCGAAGTGGGGCTGGGCACGGGGGCGTTCCCCGGCAGCGACTATGGATGCGCTCAGGGCCTTTCCTGTGGATTGGCCCAGCTGCGGCACGCGTCAGCCTACCTCCTCTCCCCATTGTGTGGGGTGGGGTGGGGTGGGGTGGGGGGGGCAGGATAACCACCCACACAATTCAGGTTGGGACTCACACTACAAATGCAATGAATGTAATTACTCCGGACCTACAGGCTGTCAAATAAACGAACCACACGCCGTGGCACAGCATAAAGGGGCTTCATCTCTGACGCTGACGTCCGAGGTTCAATCCCCGAGAGGGGAGCAGTAGAATGTGTATCCATGATGAGCCCAAATGAGGGTGAAACACATGTCGCGTACTCTTTGCATTATTTGACAGTAAACTATACAACATATATATATATATATATATATATATAAATATATATATATCCCTATATATATATATCCCTGTATACTTGAAAAAAGGTATGCCAAATGGCAAGAGGTCTTTACAAACTGACTTCAAAAACAAACTAAAATGAGATGGCGGATTTATAGTAAAAAGACAGGAAGAGGAGGGATTCTTGGGGGACTGGAACCAGAAATTAAGTCATCAGGCTGCAATGTCTTGGGAGATGGAAATTATGTCATTAGGAGGTGGGTTCTTCTGATGGTCTACAGAGAGAAAAAAGGAGGCAGCATCAGAGGGCAGCGTCAACCCCTGGCTTAGCTAAGAAACACTTGTATTTGAGTCTCTAAACAGTCTCCCATGCTCTCATTTTTTTTAATGATTTGATGTACTGCCTTAACTCCTGAGAGGTAACTGTCTTTTGCATAAGATTTGGAAGTCAAAGCGCAAGATCAGCCATTGTACAGCACCCCTGCTCAAGGACCCAGTGCAGTAGGATCCCTTCTGGCAGTAACGGGACTTAAACCGGCAACCTTTCAGATACCAGTGCAGCTCCTTAGCCTCAAAGCTACCACCATATATATATGGTTACGTTTCCAGATGATATTAAAGCAGGTCAAATGGCAGATAATCTAAAATCAACCAAATCATTAAAGATGAACTTGAACAGAATCCCGACTTGGGTGGATTTGTGGCAAAGTTTAATGTAAGTAAATGTAAAGTATTATAGTATTATGGTAGAAATGTTACATTTGAATACATAATGGGGGGAGTCTGAAAATTGAAAGTACCCCTTACAAGAATGACCTAGGAGTCACAGTGGACTCATTACTTTCTACATCAAAAAAGTGTACAGAAGCCATTTAGTAGGCAAACAGAATGTTAGGTTATACAGTATAGCACAATGTGTGGAATACAAGTCCAAGGAGCTTATTTTTCTGCTTTATGATGTACTGGTGAAGCCTCATCTGAGGTTCTACAAGCAGTTTTGGTAGACATAGCACCACTAGTGGAAGCCCAGAGAAGAGAGACTATACTGATTCCAGCATTGGAAAGGTATAAGCTATCAGAAAAGACTGATGGAATTGAATGTTTATAGTTTAGGCAAGGCGGCACGGTGGCACAGTGGGTAGCGCTGCTGCCTCACAGTTAGGAGAGCAGGGTTCACTCCCTGGGTCCTCCCTGCATGGAGATGGCATGCATCTGGTGGGGTTTGCTCCAGTTTCCTCCCACAGTCCAAAGACATGCTGGTTAGGTGCATTGGCGATTCTAAATATTGTCCCTAGTGTGTGTTTGTGTGTGCCGTGCAGTGGGCTGGCGCCCTGCCTGGGGTTTGTTCCTGCCTTGCGCCCTGTGTTGGCTGGAATTGGCTCCAGAAGACCCCCGTGACCCTGTGTTAGGATATAGCGGGTTGGATAATGGATGGATGGATAGTTTAGGGAAATGGAGATTTAGAGGTGACATGATTAAAGTTTTTAAAATAATGAAAGGAATTAGTACAGTGGATTCCACTGCTACTTTAAAATGTTTTTGTCCACAAGAACACTAGGACACATGTAGGAACTTATTAGTAGCAAATTTCACATAAATGTTAGAAAGTTTTTCTTCCCACAGAGACGTGTGGATTAAATTTCCAAGTAGTGTGGTAGACAATTTGACTTGAGGAGCTTTGAAAACTCGACTTAATGTTATTTTGGAAAATTGGATGGCTAGGATTGGTAATTGTTGTTGGACTGAATGACCTATACTTGTCACAGTAGTTATAATGTTCCAGTATCACTATGTATGGTTTATCATGGGGGCAAAGGGTTGACAAGGTTGACAAATGGTGTAGGGCACAATCATTACCAAGGACTCTTTTTCAAATTTCAAAAAAGGTACTTACTCTGGAGGACATTAACACAAAATACCAGTATGGATAAAAAGCAACCAGGTGCTGATAATACCATAATGGTTTAAAGTGTGTATTATACATAAATACAGCAAACACCAGTAAGTTTACAAAAGTGTCACAAAGTGTGGCCAATAGCCCAGCACAGTTCCCATACAGCATCAGATGGCTCCCACATTTAGCAGGTGAGGTCTCATTGTATGTTATGAATTTCAAAGAACAATGGAAAAAAACAAGTGGGCCTGGCACTTTAACTGTGTACTGAAGCAGGAATACAGGAATTACTGAGACTGCTGGAGAGACCTCTGGGGAGACGGAATACCAACCATGGAAGGTAGAAGAGTTTCCTGCATGGAACACTGAGTTTGTAGAGTTTGTAGGGAGCAAATGGGTGAGCAAAATATGGTATGCTGACAACTGTCAACCTCAAAATACCTCTCAATTCCGCCCCCTCCCCACCCCCCATTTCTCTGAGGCAGGTAGCTCTTCTTGTCACAATTATTCTGTTGACCCAATGATATACCAAATTTAGAATCAATAATCTCATTATTCTCATCTTCAGTCAATCAAATATCTCGTCTTCACTACCAAGCCCTCAAATCATGTCCATGGTCTAGGGGTTGCCTTAATGTTCCAACAGGGATACCAGGATAGGACACGCTCTAGTGTGTACTGCCACCCCGGGAGAACAACTAAGCCCAGGGCAGCCGCACAATCCAAATACCGCTAGAGTAATAGCAGTACTTTATAGGTGCAGTTCTTCATTTTCGGGTGAACCATCAGTAACCCATTTCCTGAGGTACACCTTAAGGAGATGCCACTAGTACATGTGACACCTACTACAAGTGAACCCCTCTGGTCATGCACCTATGAGCTGTCCTTTACCTTAAAGATGTTGTGGCTCCAGGGCATTTCCCCTGCTGCTTAATCTCTTAAAAGCATAAGTGGCACCTGTTCAACCTACTATGTGTCTCCCTCTGTTAAGCAAAAAGCTTCTGTCCTTGTTTCTAGTCATCTATAGCCTTATTCACATTTCATCTCGAGGTTCAGGAATTCATGAAACTGCAGGTTCAAGTGTCCTTTTGCTTCTTGGATGAACATACTAAAGCCAAGGCCACATCACACACTCTCGCTTCCAGACACCCATGCTTATAGCCTTGTCAGGATGTCTTGCGCAGAAACAGGGCCAATACCTCCCCAATGCCCACCACATCACATCCCACTTAGTACTTGGTTGAACCATCTTTTGCTCTTATTATAGCAATTACTCTTTTTGGATAAGTCTTTATGAATTTTGCACAGGGATTTCAAGAAACTCAAAGATAGCAATTTCTTCATTCCAATGTTGCTCCATTGTTGCTCTGGGAACTTGCTTTGGGTCATTACCCTGTTGAAAGACAAACATCCACCTCACTTTAAGCTTCCTGGCAGAGGGAAGCAGGTTTTCCTGCAGAATCGGTATGTATTGCACAGCATTTATTTTCCCATCAGACCTGAGCCGATTACCAGTAAGAGCTGCTGAAAAACATCCCCACAACTTGATGCTGCCAACCCATATTTTATAGTGCTGGGCTGCTGTATGGGCAGTGCTATAGTTATGCCACTTGTACAGCTTAGTGTTCATCCCATAAAGTTCCACCTTAGTTTCATCAGACCATAAGACTTTCTGCCACATCTTTGCAGTATCTTCTGAGTGTCGTTTGCAAATTCTTTATTGGCATGGATGTGTTTTTATTTTTTTATACAGTCATGCAGATGCAGGTCAGGGGCTTCAGATAAAGTACACATCAAACACCAAAAGGAAGAAAAATATGATCTCAGTGATTTTGACTATGGCATTATTGTTGGTGCCAAAAGAGCTAGTTTGAGTATTTCTGTAACTCCAGGGATTTTTCATACACAACAGTCTACAGAGTTTACTCAAAATTGTGCAATGAACCAAACACATCCAGTGAGCAGCAGTTCTGTGGATGGAAATGACTTGTTGATGAGAGGGATCACAGGACAATGGCCAGACTGGTCAGAGCTGACAAAAAGGCTATGGTAAATTAGATAACCATTCTGTATAGCTGTGGTGAATAGAAAAGCATGTCAGAATACACAACATGTCGAACCTTGACGTGAATCAGCTACAAAAGCAGAAGACCAGGCCAGGTTCCACTCCTGTCAGACAAAAACAGAAAGCTGAGGCTGCAGTGGACAGAGGCTCACTAAAACTGAACAACTGAAGACTGGAAAAAGCATAGTCTGGTGTGATGATTCTCAAGTTCTGTCTAGGCACACCAATGGTACGGTCAAAATTTGCCACCAACAACATGAATCCATTCACCCAACCTACCTTGTATCAACAGTCCAAGTGGCTGGTGGTGGTGTAATGTTATGAGGAATATTTTTTGGCACACTTTTGGGCCATTAAAACCAATCAATCGTTGCCTGAAGGCCACAAGCTATATGAGTATTGTTGCTGCCCATATGCATCCCTTCATGGCCACAATTTACCCATCTGCTATTGGCTATTTACAGAATGATAATGCACCATGCCACAAAACAAATGTCCCAATTGGTTTCATGAACATGACAATGAGTTCAGTGCTCTTCAGTTCTGTTCAGTTCAGTTCTGAAGCCAATAGTACACCTTTGGGATGCTGCAGAAGGGGAGATTCACAGCATGAATGTGCAGCTGACAAATTTGCAGAAACTGTGAGATGCAATCATATCAACTTGGGACAGAATCTCAAAGGAATTTTTTCCAATCTCTATGCCATGATGAATTGAGTCTGTTTCGAGATCAAAAGGAGGCACGACCCAGGATTAATAGAGTGCTCCTAATAATTTATCCAGTGAGTGTATATCACAACATAGAGAGCTTCTTGAAGTCCTTGGCAGTAGTAATAGTAGATGTAGCCTTCAACCAGATTTCAGTCCTCTAAGCTTGGTTCCTAGAAAGTGGGACAAGATGGTCAACATCTGTGGTGAATTTAAGGCCACAATTCTTAAAGTCATTAAAATCTCTTCTACATTAAATGGTAGCCAATGTGATGAGTAACTGGGTGTGCCCACTATTTTCTTAGATGATCCTAATCATGTCGTGCTGTAAATTGTTAATTATCTCATTGCAGCACCATCTGCTTTCAGTACAATTTGTATCCCTCATTTACTCACATGACTCCTTTACATTTCTCAGTTCTCTGTCCTTCAGACAAACATGATAAGGACAGAGTGACAGAGGTGAAACCCAAAAGAGAGAGATTCAGGGAAGATCTGATAGCAGTGTTTATATTTACAAAGGTTACACATATTTTTACCATAATGTTCTCTAACAGTAAAGTGTGTCAGCAGTCTAACCAGAATCAGACTTGTTAGCGATGTGAACCTCTACTAAAGTGCAATTTGTCTGAAAAGAGGCAGGAAAGACAAACACATCATTTTATAGCCAATAGACTGTTTACCTTTTGCTAGTTCATCTTTTCTGACTGTTAGCCTGGTTCTACTTTTTGTTAATTATTGAAAGGAAAAAAACCGAGTGGGTGGTAGAGTGTCTGCATGTATAAGAAGGGATTAAATGAAAATAATTATTATTCATTGAATCAGTGTCAAAATGAGGAATGTTTTCACAGCTCTGTTGATCCTGCTATTTCACACTGGACACTGCACCCTGGTTTCCAGCCCAGTCACAGGTAAGATGTCTTCAGCTTTTACTGAAATGAATTTGAGTTTCTTGTCTAATAATCAATAGAGTTTTAGTCTGTTTAGGTAAAAGTACAGAAATGTATTTTTCCTCATGAAAAGTAATTTTAATAGAACACAGGAAAGAGGATGAGGAAAAGAGTAGACTTAAGAATTGGAAATGGGTAAAACTCCTGCAAATATTGATAACAATTCTTTACATTGATATGGTGCTTTTCTTGCTGTTAAAACTGCTTTACACAGTGAGTGTGGAGCCACTTCAACCATCCCTAATATGTAGCATCCACCTGGAAGTTGCAATAGCAGCCATTATTGCACCAGTATGCCTACCACACATTAGCTGTTAGGTGGTGAAGGGGTTAGAGATAGTTAGCCAATCAGAGACAGGGAAAGATTAAGAGGCCAAAATGACCAGGCCGTGGTGGGCAATTTAGTCAGGACATTCAGATCCTTTACGAAGGATGTTCAGAGATCTTTAATGACCACTTAGAGTCAGGGCCTCAATTTAATGTATCATCTGATGGACAGCTCAATATTTTACAGCACAGTGCCCCGGTCACTGTACTGGATATTGGGATTCAAATTCAAACCTCAGTGTAAGCACCCCCTGCAGGCCTTGCCAACCCAATCTTTTACTTGTTGGTCTACGGTCCAAGTATTGGCTTAGCTTCAGGCGGATGACGTTTTCTGAAGTGCACGTGGTATGGAATGAAAAGATGTGAGTCAGTGACTAGTTTTTGTTCTTATATTATAAGGGTTTGATCTATCTCATATTATCAGTTAGTATTGAATAAGGTTTGTGGAGGGATAGTCACCTAGTCATTAAGATGAGGTAATGGCAAACTCCACTAAACCAACTTTATTTGGTATTAGGTGTTTCATGGTGAGGGCAGTAGGATTGTCATGTTGTGTCATGTTAATTGGTGACTGTAACTTGGCCCATTATAATAGGGTAAGCATTGCTGTGAGGTGGGAAGTTGCCCAAATGGTGCACTGGTCCACTATCCAGGGTTTATTCTTGGTTTGTGCTTAAGACTTATAAAATCTTGTGGCCAAATAAGGCACTGCAGGTCTCCGCAGCATTATGCAAGGGGTCCCAACAAGGTCGTCCCTGTTTAGTTTGCTCACAAAATAATAAAACAAGAGGTCTGCTATGAGCGCCACTATATAACAACAAAAACTAGTACTGAGGTGAAAGAAAGCCATCTGGCTGTATTAACATCTTCTATAGTGGTTTAGGGAGCTCTGCTCTACGGTGCTGTCGCTTCAGAACTGAACGCCTCCTTCTAGCAGTGATTGGCTTTAAAGGCGGGAGACTGGTAGGGCACTCCCTCTCAACCCGGGGTGGTACTACCTGCTTCAGACAAGCCCAGAGGGTGATCCAAAGACAAGCATGCATAATAGTCTCCATTGCACTAAAATCCAGGAACAGTAATATGTTGTTTGGCAAGTACACTTGTTACAAAAAACATGAGATGGGCAGTTTTCTCAAAAGATATCAATTACGTCCTAAAGGTTATCGTATTAAACAATGAAGCAGAATTATCAAGTAGTGAAAAGTGATGAAACTGGTAGATTGGCTGGACATTTTTCCCTACAAGCAAAAACAGAGTTCCAATAAGGGCAAAGGGGGCAGAGGCTTGAGTCAGTGAATCCTCCTAGCTTTACATTCCGGATTTGTATGCATGTTGTTTGTTTGGAGTTTCATCCAATGATTTGATTATGAATCTAAAATTCCTAACCTCCCATGATCTGCTTTTTCGTAGCGGGAATAAACAACATTCTTCTCCAAACAATGTCATTTTTTGGGGTGCCTAGAACTGATCAGTGAATTCGATCCCCTCCTGTCTGAGCATCTTGCAAAGTACAGACGCAAAGCCTGTGGAAGGATAAATTACCTGTCCTTCATAACTAGTGACTAGTTTATTCACATCATGTCTGTCAAACTTGAGATTTTCATTTTGGATGAAATTAAAAGTACAAAGCATTTTTCTGTAATTTAGATCTCACTCTCAATGACCCTCTTGCTTTGATCATTTCCTATGGGCAACAGAATATATGGTTCGGAGTGTAACCAGTTAGCATATGTGATGTCAAAAACAAACAAATAATAGTAATAATAATATATTAAAAAATAATAAGTTGCAGGAACTGCACCTCAACACTCCGTGATCAGTTCATTATTAGATTTAAGGGGCCCAGAAATCCTTCTTGCCTATGTCTCAAAATGAGGTAAAATCCCACCCTGACTAGACTTTATTCAGAACAGAATAATCATTTTTACTTTTTAATCACATTTAATCAAATTCTTTTTTTTCCTCATTTCCCATTTCTGTGTGGGGCTGATTTATTTGACCAACCCTATCTGTACAGCCTGGTCCCACCTCTCCTTGCCAATCAAATCCTTTTCTTTCAAGTCTTCTTTAACTTTATCCATCCACCTCCACTTTGGCCTCCCTTGCTTTTTCTTCCCCTGTACTTCCATACCCATCACTCTTTTGTCCACATATTCATGGACTCTCCTCATAACATATACATACAGTATCATCTCTGTAGTGGGCAATGAATAGTATATTCACTTTATCTGTTTCTGCCACCTTACTTCCCTTGAAAATATATGCCCTGGGAATTAAGTAATTGTAGGATGTCACTTTAAGGGGAGAAGGGAATCAAGCTGTGCCTGTAGATCCTTGCGTAAACAACCCGTTTCGCGACGTAAGGGGATAGTCGTTCTTCAAAAAGGAGGGGAAGAAGGAGAGGAGGGATTTCAAGGGGTGCTCTAAAAAGCATGAGAGGCTGAGGGGGTGGATTTGTTTATGTATACACGATTACAAGTGCTGGCTAATAATCGGAGGATGTCCGTGTGTGCAGGACTGCCTTAATTATATATGATTGAAGCTTACATCTTCTGCTTCTTAGTGAGGGAATCTTTAATACACCACCATACCGGGTGAGGTGGACAATGGCTTTTAGGACAGAATTCACATCTAAACCAGTGAGAACACTCCATTATAACTTAACACTAGAATTACCAGTGCCTATGAGAAAACTCGTAAATCTGGCCCACCTTAAATCTGTTCGCACCTCTCCCTCAGCGTGTTTTGTCCTGTAAATATGCCGATTAAGATAAGTAGCAAGCAGCCGGCTATTCCATCCCCCCACCCACCACTGCAGTTCAATTTGCCAAGAAGTTTCTCAGTGCTCAGTGTTTATTTTTGAGTGAAGTGCTGGAGCTTTATTGGGTAAAAAAGTACATCATCATTTAGAATACATACATTTCATGTGTGTTCAGTGCCATCAACAATCTCTGTAAAAACTTTGTTAACACAGAAACATTTTTCATGTGTTACTACTAAGTGACAAAATGTAGAAGTGAAATATACAGTATAATGTGTGAAACCTGAAATACAAATATGAAATAAACACTTTCACAAAAGGTACAAGTATAACAAAACAAGTGCACTTTTATTCAAGAATTAAACCGAAGAAAAAAGAAAACAGGTTACGGTAGGCAGTTGATATGACAGCTTGTGTGGTGCAATGCTAAGAACTGCTGCCTTTCAATCAAGAGGTTGCAGTTTCGATATCAGCTGCTTCACTAATTTACCATTTTGAGTAGTGAGCTACTCTTATTGTTTATAACATACAATAAAAACATACACTTGATTTGCGTCTGTGAATTTATAGTACTTGTCAATTTTTTTTCAGTTTTATTCTCTCACTCAAGTTCAAGCTTCCACACACCCCCCCATGTGACGCCTTTTTTAGATAAAGACGTGGTAGGTACAAACTTTTTTTGTTATAGCCCCTCTTTATTTGAAAACCGTGTCAGATCTTGTGCCCAAACGAGACTGGGAAAACTATGGACGTGGGTGTGAGTGTTGTGCGTGACTGAGAATGATTGTGGATGTGAATTGTTTTTATTCCGTTTTATTCATGAGCGTTCCTGCTAACGCTCAATTAGTATGCGCCTTCTGATCCATGATGTCAAATTGCTCTGACAAAAAAGAGAGACTTAGATATATATGACATTTGGAATAATTAATTTTATGACCTGTATTGTACATTTTGGAAAACATTGTTGCACTAATGCAACATTATATTCATTTGCATACCTTCATGCGGTTGTAGTCATGACGTGACTGCGTTTGTTTTTTTGGGGTTTTTTTTCCGATCTTGGCCAGTGTCCACATTGTGGCTGCATGTTGGTATCTCTTTTCAACTCTAGGAGATGCAGAGGATAGAATATTACAGACAGGTCAGTTCTGTGCTATATACAATCATCAGATTCAAATGTTAACAGTTCCCACACATACCCAAGGACCGTCCTTCTTACATTTACGACATGTGTATAAGGTGTGAAGCCTGAAGTCCAAATATCAAAGAAACACTTTCACAAAAGGTACAAATATAACAGAACAAGTGCACTACTATTCAAGAATATAACTGCAGTAAAACAACCCGCGTTAGGGTGCAACATTGACACGCATTTGCTAAAAGAGTTCCAGTGGCGCAACGGTATCAGCTGTTGACTGGTAATCTAAACTTCACGGGTTCGATCCCGGACGAGCCATTTTGATAAGTGAGCTGCACGTATTTTTACTGTTTTAGAATAAAAACATACATTTGATTCCAGTCTGTAAGAGCCGGTGTAATTTATGATACTTGTAAAGGCTAGAAGGTAAGCTTTGTTTTTTTTTTAATTTAGTTTTATTCACGATCCCCGCCCCACCCCCCCCCCCCCAACCCCCAGTATTTGACACTGCAGTTTTCACATAGATGTGATATAACAGAGGTAAACTGAAATTATGACTGACTCTTATATACAAAAAACGGTGCATGTGCGCAAAAAATTAACATTTATATGTTACTTACATAAACGCCAGATCAAATCTTATTTACCTATTTACCTTTATTTATTTACTTACTTCCTACAGCGTAAAATCATAGAGTGCATAACTTCCCATGTACATATACAAAGTACAGCGATGGCAATAGTGCATTCTTGATCCGATGTAGAACCGTCGTCATGATTTGAGTTTACCTCTGTTATAGCGCGCCTATGTGAAAACAGCAGTGTCACATGCGCCTGCGGGGGGAGGGGGGG
>JANRMT010062857.1:19002905-19065944 GCA_026402145.1 Polypterus bichir lapradei | reverse complement strand
AAAAAACAAAGCTAACCTTTACAAGTATCATAAATTACACTGGCTGTTACAGACTGGAATCAAATGTATGTTTTTATTCTAAAATAGTAAGAATACGTGCACCTCACTTCTCAAAACGGACTTGTCCAGGATCAAACCAGTGAAGTTTAGATTACCAGTCAACAGCTGATACCGTTGTGCCACCAAAGCGCTCGTAACAAATGCGTGTCAATGTCGCACCTTAATGTGGGTTGTTTTTCTGCAGTTATATTCTTGAATAGAAGCGCACTTGTTCTGTTATATTTGTACCTTTTGTGAAAGTGTTTCTTTGATATTTGGAATTCAGGCTTCACACATTATACACTTCATGTCTACATTTTGTCAATTATTACTAAAACATGAAAATGTTTCTGTTTTAACGATGTGTTTACACAGATCATTGTAGACACGGAATACACATGAAATGCAAGTGTTCCAAATAACGATATAGCATTTATAAAAGGTGTCATTTAGCTTGACTTCTCACTCTATACAACTCTAAGCAACTGACACACAGGTAAACAGACCTGAGTTGCGAAAACTGTGCGGGGTGGGGGGATTTGATAGCAGGCTGCTTGCTGTTTGCTGCTTATCGACACATTTACAGGACAAAAGACGCTGACGGAAAGGTGAGAAGCGATTTAAGGTGGGATGGATCTACGAGTTTTTTCATAGGCTCTGGTAATTCTAGTGTTACAAGGAAAGCGCACCAATATTCCATTTTACCTCTAATCTGGATTTAACTGTGGAATACCCATGCGAGTTGGATCGTTGAGATAAACATTTGGATAAGGATATTTGTTAATAAAAGGGGACTGGGGATGGTTTACGGTGGGGTATAAGGTAGGTGTGTATATGTTTAACATATATATGTGTATAAATGTATGTGATGATTACATTTATGTTCTGTTTGTAAGTAGGTGTTTTTTTGTTCTTCTCCTGTTTTTTGTTTCAGCTCAAATACAGTTCCATTATAGAGGTGGTTATTCAGTTGTATTCCCATTTAAACCATTATTTGTTTATTTGTTCAGATTACTTCGTGTATGATATTCTAAGAGGAAATATATACATAATTACGTTTGGATTTTTCTAATATATGAACTGATTGTTTGATTCAGTTTATTTGGTCTGGGTGGTTATTTTCTATCTCTAAAGGTCAACATCAGAAAAGGGGATCAAATTAGGGCTAAGGCTCTGTCCATTTCCAAACTTATTAGAATTAAACTCTTACTAAGGGTAGGATGTTCTTGTGTGTCGTGTACATCTCATCACAATTAATTAGAGGAACTCGCTACACCTCAGCCTACTTTCCGGTACTTTCATAGAGGGCTCTACCAATTTTGCAGAACCTTTGATTGTCTCATTTCTTTTCCTGTCCTATATCGTATCTCCACACATCCATCTCAACATTCTCATTTCTGCCACGTTCTTACCACTGTCTTTAAAACCTTACCTTTAACCTTCTCCTTAATTCTTCGATCACACAATATCTCATGATAACTTCTTCCTATTGTCCCATCCTTACTGCACTCTATAGGCTACCTCTGCATCCAATTCTCCATCTTGGGCTACCACTGATCCTAAATATTTAAATTAATCCACTCTTTTCAAGTACTCTCACTGCAGACTAACTTCTGAATTCTGATCATCATTAAACTCCATATATTTTGTCTTCTTCCTATTTATCTTCAACCCTCTATCCTCCAAAGCCTTTCTCCATTCTTCCAACTTCGTCTTCTCTGGTGCTACACAGCACAATGTCATCAGCAAAAAGCCTGTACCAGGGTGATTGGTCTTTTATCCCATTACTCAACACATCCATAAACCGATTAAACAGGTAAGGACTTAAAGAAGATTTCTGGTGCAGACCTCCTTGAACTGGGATTTTGTCTGTTACCCCAGCACTTACTTCCTAATACATATCCTGGACAATCATCATATACTCTTCTGGCACTTCTTTCTCTCTCATGCACCCCCAGACTTTCAATCAAGTTATTACTATCAATCAATAATTGATTATTTGCACTGAAATGCTTAAAGTAATTACAACTTCTTTTATTTTTAGTTAAACCAAATGTCTGCACTTTGCCTGAAATTGCCCATGGCTATTTATTTAATACAAACAATGAATACTTCCCAGAAGAAATATTATATTTTGCTTGTGAGACTGGATACAAATCAGACACCAGAAGTTGGTGGGGTGGAACACACTGTAAATTTGGAGAATGGCAACCCACACCTAAATGTATTGGTAAGTGGATTTAACACTTTCTTTTGATATTAGAAGACATTTATTTCTATAGCACATTTTCATACAAATGATGTAGCTCCAAGTGCTTTACAAGATGAAGAAAGAAAAGTTAATAAAAAAGAAAAATATAAAAATAACATTATGCAATACTGAGTAATAAAGAATAAAGTAAGATAAGATAGGAAGGAGGACAGAAAAAACAACAACAAAAAAAAAACCTCCAGTGGGCTGGAGGAAAAAAACAAAATCTACAGGGGTTCCTAGGCCGTGAGACCACTCAGCTCCCACTGGGCATTCTACCTAACATAAATGACCTCAATCAGTCCTCATTGTATTCAGGGTTCACATGGAAGAATTTGATGATGATGGTCATGTGGACATCTGGCCTTCAATCCATCAATGTAGGGACTTGTATGGTTGCCCTGATTAGGTGGTGGTGGTGGTGCAGATCACCAATACAGAAAACCAGAAAAAGAACAGCAGAATAAGTAGGGGTTAGTATGGATTGTGGAGCCATGATAAAAATGATAACTCAATGTGTATACAGAATATCAGGGTTACACTAAAATGAAGCTGTGAGAAAGCTATGTTAAAGTAATGGGTTTTTAGCAGTTTTTTTAAAGTGCTCCAATATATTAGCCTGACAAATTTCTATTGGTAAACTATTCCAGATTTTAGGTGTAAAACAGCAGAAGACCACCTCACCACTTCTTTTAAGTTTAGCTCTTGGAATTCTAAGCAGACAATCATTTGAAGATCTAAGGTTATGATTTAGAGTGTAAAGTGTAAGGCATTCCGATATATAGGAGGAAGTAAGATTATTTAAGGCTTTGTAAACCATACGCAGTATTTTAAAGTTAATTCTAAATGGCACAGGTAACCAATTAATGACATCAAAACTGGAGAGATGTGCTTGGATTTTCTTTTCCTACTTAAGATTCTTGCAGCTACATTCTGCACTAGTGGCAATCGATTGATATCTTTCTTGGGTGGTCCTGAGAGAAGTGCGCTACAGTAATCTAGTTGACTAAAAACAAAAGCATGAACTAATTTTTCAGTATCTTGCAAAGTTATAAGAGATCTAAATTTTGCTATATTTCTTAAGTGTAAAAATGTTTCTCTAGTAATCTTATTAATATTTGATTTAAAATTTAGGTTAGAGTCAGTAATTACCCCTAAATTCTTTACCTCTGTCTTGATTTTTAAGCCTAATGGATCATGTTTATTTCTAATACCCTCATTATATCCATTTTTGCCAATCACTAAGATTTCTGTTTTCTCCTTATTTAGTTTAAGAAAGTTACTACTTATCTATTCAAATACATAAGAAAGAAATTGTGTCAGTGAACCAAGAGAGTCATGGTCATCAGGCGTTATTGATAAATACAGTTGTGTGTCGTCAGCATAGCTGTGGTAGCTCACGTTATGCCTTGAGATAATCTGACCTAATGGAAGCATGTAGATCTAAAAGAGCAGCGGACCCAAGATAGAGCCTTGTGGAACACCATATAGAATATCATGTGTCTTCGAAGTATAATTAACACAGCTAACAAAGAATTTTCTACCAATTTAAGACATTGCCAGAGAAGCCCACCCACTGGCAAGGCGATTTATAAGAATATTGTAATAAATGGTATCAATACGGCACTCAGGTCTAAGAGGATGAGAACAGATAAACGGCCTCTGTCTACATTAACCCACAAGTCATTTATTACTTTAACGAGTGCAGTTTCTGTACTGTGATTTGTTCTGAAACCCAAATGAAACTTGTCAAGAATAGAATGTTTATTCAAGTGACTATTTAGCTGCATAATGACTGCCTTTTCTAGGATTTTACTCAATAAAGACCGGTTAGTAATAGGTCTAAAATTGTCAAAAACAGAGGAGTCAAGATTATTTTTCTTAATCAGGGTTTTAACAACAGCAGTCTTAAGACAGTCTGGGAAGACCTCTGTATCTAATGATGAATTTACTACTGTATGTCAAGAACACTATCAATTAGCATGCCGGATACTTTTTTCAAAAACCTTGCTGGTATTGGGTCAAGGATGCAGGTGGAGATTCTCACTTGATAATTTATTCTATATAGATTGGGTAAATCTATTTTGGTAAAAGAATTTAATTAGCTTAAAATGGAATACTGGGATTTAATAGGATCGGTACTGTGGGGACGTACTATACTATTTCTGTTATCATTAATTTTGTGATTATAAAATATAGCAAAAGCCTCACAAGTTTCACTGGAAGCTTTTTGGAGGCATTCCTTTGAGTGACATGGGTTTAGCAAATTGATCAATAGTAGAGAAGAAAGCTCTTGGATTACTAGCATTGTTATTTATAATTGTAGAGAAGTATCACTGCCTCTCAAGATGAACTATGTTGTTGTATTCTGCTTTTTTAGCCTTCAATAATTCATAGTGGACAATCAATTTAGTTTTTCCCCATTTAGCTCAGCTCTCTGGCATGTTTTCTTTAAATCAGACACTCTTTGGGTCTTTCATGGCGTAACAGTGCTGGAGGATTTTTTAACTTTGCTTTTCATGAGCAATTATGCCAGTGACATCTTTCAGTTTAGCATTAAAATTTCCCCACTTACTATTTACATTATTATCAAAATTGTGGTAAGCACTACAAATGGACTGGTTGCTTAAAAGTTTAGTAAACTTTGAAGCTGCAGATGAATCTTTTCATTTTTTAACAATACGCTTCTCATTAATTTTATCCATCAGTTTTTCTATATTAAATATAAACTGATATCCACGATCTGCCTCACATCAGCTTTTAATCCTTTAGTAATCACCAAATCCAGCATATGCCCCCCATTGTGTGCTGGCTGACTAACATGCTGGCTCCGATCAAAACTGTGCAGGACATTTATGAATACTTTTGCTTTCAGGTCACACTGATTATCAATATGAAAATTAAAGTCACCAACTATTACGAACCTGTCATAGTTAGTTATTATAATTGACACCAAGTCTGAGAATTCGTCAAAGAAAGGCACATTATATTTAGGAGGTCTATACATGGACAATACTAGAGACTGAGAAAGTCCTTGAATAACAATGACAAAATACTCAAAAGACGCAAAAGTACCAAAGCTGACATCTTTACACTTCAACTGACTTGAATAAATATTTGCTAAACCGCAGCCTTTCATACCTTGTGAAACAGCATGAGGAAAAATGTAATTCGGATGTGCAGATTCAATTAAAACAGCTGCACCGTCAGAGCTAAGCTACATTTCACTTAATGTAAGACAGTCAATTTTCCTATCATTAATAAGATTGTTGATAGAAAAGGTCTTGTTGGTTAACACTCTAACATTTAATAAGGCCGTATTTAAGGTCTTGGAAGAGCAGAACTGATCTACCAGAGCGTTACGGCTGTTTGAAATGGTAATTAAGTTATTTGTTTTAATGCTGCTTTGTGTGGATTTTTTATTTAATCTATAGCCTGTTGTTATATTTTTAATAAAGTACACATATGAGCTATGTTATATGGGTTGGAGACAGTGGCACTAACCAGAAAGCAGGAGACAAAGCTGGAGGTAGCAGAGTTAAAGATGCTAAGATTTGCACTGGGTGTGACGAGGATGGATAGGATTAGAAATGAGGACATTAGAGGGTCAGCTCAAGTTGGACGGTTGGGAGACAAAGTCAGAGAGGCGAGATTGCGTTGGTTTGGACATGTGCAGAGGAGAGATGCTGGGTATATTGGGAGAAGGATGCTAAGGATAGAGCTGCCAGGTAAGAGAAGAAGAAGAAGGCTTAAGAGAAGGTTTATGGATGTGGTGAGAGAGGATATGCAGGTGATGGGTGTAACAGAACAAGATACAGAGGACAGAAAGATATGGAAGAAGATCCGCTGTGGCAATCCCTAATGGGAGCAGCCAAAAGGAGAAGAAGAAGAATAGAGGTGAAATGGTAATTAAATTATTCACATTTATGCCGCGGCCTCTTCGAGAAGAGATCCCAGTTGTCCACAAAACTGATGTTTTGTTCCTCGCAGAACCGTTTCAACCAGTTGCTTAATGCCAGCAGATGACTGTAGTACTCATCTGATCTTCTAGCCAGAGGTAAGGGACACAAAATGAAGATTCTCACAGCCGGGGTCCTCTCCTTCGTGGCATTAATAAGTGCTGCGAAATCCGCCTTAAATTAACATAAAATGTCTGTTGTTGCATGCAGTGCACTGTCACCACGTCTTAGCCGTCTCTACCTAGTGGCTGCAGGTCTGTTTTCTGAAAAGCACACAAAGCAATGCTTTCATACATAAACCAATGTAAAACGTTTGTTGCTGGTTCTGTGGCCACTCTTGCTGAGTTTTCTCCACCTCTGGCAGCAGCGGCTCCAAGGGGGAGGCAGTGGTACAGGCAGAGTAACACAATCTACTTTATAACTCTGTAAGTCCTCCCAGGCAAACATTGCCATAGGTGCATCAGCTACTTAAATGTGTTCAGCACCACAATCAGCTGGAAACTGATCATCTGATGCAGGTAAAACACTTTTGTTTTATATCTCAATCTTCAGATCACTTGCGCCAAAGTTGTAGACCAACAAGTCAGGTTCCAATTCAGAATAATAAAATATGCTCAAGACATCATCCAGAGTATTTTGCTTTGCGCTTTCGCTTTGCACTCTCGCTCTGTCTATGCCATTTTTGCTGTTGTTTGCTCATCACTACTCATGCACACGCAGGGATTAGATACATTCCTCCAAGCAAAGACAGTCTTTACTATAAAAGCGTTTTTTTCAGTGTTTACAGCTGATTATTGTCCTCACCCTTCCTATCAACAAATGTTAAGGGTGAGCATTATATATGAATTTCATTTTTTTCCTGAAAATTTTGTGCAAAATCAGAATGTGCGTTAAGTGTGTAGTATATGTAAGATTTCATGGTATATCTCTGTTTTAAAGCAAGAGATGAGTTGTGGGGAGCCTTACGTGTATATGGACCTGGCCGTGAAACGAGACAGACATGATAGGACATAAAAGTGCCAAAAATGTTTTATTCATGTGGGAAAATAGATAAGCCATCCTGTCAGACACTGAGGGCACTGGTCTGGATAGTAGGATCCACTGGGGAAATTACTTTTTTTTTCTTTTTCCTTTTCTTTTTGTAAAATTTGTGTTCTCCATATAATCATCCTTTTTCTTTGTGGGTTTGGTAAATAATAACCAATAATTAAACACCACTCACTCCAATAACCACACTATCAATAACACTCTGGTTATTTTGAGTATGGATATAAAACATACAGTAGAGACAGAAAGAATTCAGAATCCTCCTGTCTGAAAACATATTTGCAAGAACAACAACAATGCATTTGTTGTATTGCCCAAAATCACCCAAGCAATGCCGAAATGGGCTTTAACAGGCCTTGTTTATTGATAGCCCCCCAACCTTCACTTTCTAAGAAGACAAGGAAAAACTCCCCTCTAAAAAAAATCTTGTAGGGAAAAAAATAGAAGAAATCTTGGAAAAGGCAATTCAGAGAGTGACTCCCTTCAATGAAGTTTGGGTATGCAATGGGTGTCAAAAAATGGGGTAAATACAAGAGCCAGAGAGACAATCTATCATGGCCACGTCAGAAATGCAATACAATAATAGAAACTACAAGGCAAAATGCAGGAATAGATTATATCACTCAATAAACTATCACATATGAGGATACAGATTTGTTCAAATACATAAAAAATAATACAAATGAAAAACAACAGTATCTGTCAATCTGCCAATTGTTGAACCACAGTCAGATTGTAGAAAAAAAGTCAGACAAACCAGATACTGTCACAGTCCTGAAGACCACCCCCCTGCCCCCGATTGGTCATTCTATAGCTGAGTCCATGCTGGGCTGGCCAATCTGATGAAAGGTCCCTTCTACCTGATGATTCCTGTGTTCCAATCTGAGAGAACTTTTCCATGGCAGGCAAACAACTTGGCAGTACCAAGTTGCCACATGAGCATACCTAGATTTGAATAGGTACTTATTAAGTATATTACACCCATAAAATATTTCCACAGGTGCTCATTAGTGTTATGTGAAGGTGATGTGACTTAATGTATGTCCTGTTTTTGCTAATGGAGTATCTTGGAGTTTAAAGACTGTTACTGGCTGTTACTGATAAAACAATTCATGATTTCTGTAAGCAATAAAGCTAATACTATTTGTAATATGGCTTACCAAAAAGTCACCACACATGACATAAGTCTTGTTTGGTATAAAGTAAGCAATTTGGGATTGATTTGTGATGTAGCTAAGAGAAGGGGTGAATATTTTCAAGCTATGGAGAGCGCACATTGTATTAATTGGGTATTCGGGACATTACTGTTAAACTTCTGGATTAGTATTAATGCTAATAAAAACTTCTTTTTGTATTGTGGCCTATTTTTTTCCCATATACTGTATCCTGTTTTTCTTTTTTTATTTAAATATTTAATTCCTACGGTGCAACAGCTAAAATACATTCCCAGAAAAGTTTCAAGACTTTATGTAAATGTAACATAATTTCAGAACTGATTTCAGAGTGATCACAAAAAATGTTGAAAAATGATAAAAATGTACTTCTTTGGGTCATTTGAAAGCTACACAGAACAATATGACAATGTACATGGAATGTGTTTTTAAACTGTTGTCATTTTCTTAATTCCTCTTTTAAACAGATGAAAGAACAGATTGCCCTGACCCACCACGTGTGGAGAATGCCATAATCACACAATTACCTAAGCTCTTTGTTAATCAGGACACCGTAGAATATGTCTGCATACACACAAATGAAAGGCACAACATTACCTGTGTAAATAGGTCCTGGACGAGTGCACCTTCCTGTTGTAAGTATTGATAACATTTATTATGTTTTGATCAACTTTTTTTCAAGAACAGCATGGTTTTACAATTGTTCAATGACAGAGATCAAAAGTTCAGGCTCTGTTCTGAGACATTCCTGAGTGCCTCACTGTATGCATAATAAAATGTCTGATACGGGAATATTGGAACTATCACTTGGAAGTAGAGTGGCAAAAATAATTCCTCCTGGAGACAAGTCCATTATGCCCCAGACTACAGTTCAGACTAAATTGGCTCAAGCAGAACATAAAATACATTACCCCACCTTTTGGATTTCTGGTGAGATTGTGCCATGTTGTACACTCACATCTCATCTTTTCTGGGTCGGCACAAATGCTGTAAAGGCTTAAATGTACATGAGGATTACTACAAGCATAAGGGGAGTAAAACTGCCAGCGTCTTTAATATATGAGGATATGATCACTAAACAAAAAAGTCAATACAGTGATTGTGATTTTTTCTTTCCTAAGATTATTGTAAGACCCATTTATTTTTATTTAGGTTATGTTAGATTAATATAAGTATTTTCTTAGTTATATTAAAATATTTGCCTATATATTAATGCATAGTACATTGGAGATTCTATTTTAAGCCCCAAAAGCTAAACTGTAATAAAATATTCTAATTGTTTCTTGTCCCTCTGACTACAGATTAGTCCCAGTTTATGATCTGCCTTGCAGATGCTAAAGTATGGAGGGCAAACAGTTTCAAACTATACCGTATATGCAGAATGTACTAAGTGAAGCCTACGTAGGTTTGTCATTGATAAATAACATAATCTTTAAGTATAGAAAGTAACTGAAATTTAACAAGAAGAAATAAGATTGTAGAAGAAACATTTTTTCCTTTTATTCTGAATGTATAACTTTTTTGTTTCACAATGTATTAAGCTACCAGCAGCAGTGCTAATAAAATGTAAGCTGAATAATGCCATAAAAATTACACAAAATGAAGATTTATCAGCATTTTAATATGTCATACATTACAACCACCACCAACTTCAAATTTTTAGCATTAAAAGCAGAAACACAAATGAATATTCATACATTTCCAATATTTGTTCAATAGAGAGAGGTTGGGATTATGCACTGATACAGCACGTTGCTGTACCCAACACACAACAAAGTACCTCAGGATCCCAAATTAGGACCCAAGTGTAACCGTGCAGTGGGTGACATCTCAGCACCACACTAGTTCTATTGGAATGGAACAGTGTGAGGTGTTTTACAATGGCTGAAGTGCTAATTCTGCCACCAAGCTCCAAATTTTCTCTTGCAGGTTGGAGGACCTGCTTGCAGTGCTGGATGCAGGTTAATATCATACCCAGGATGTTTTTGTTGGTTAAGGGCCTTGCTCAAAGGCCCAATGGAGTGGAATCACGTTTGGCATTTATGGGATTCAAATCAGAAACCTTCTGATTGCTGGTGCAGATCGCTAGCCTCAGAGCCACCACAAATTCACACTCCCTTTAAACTCTCTGAAGATAAAAAAAATGTCAATGTTCTCTTACAGGGCTCTAGCATTCAAGCCCCAAATGCAGAACTGAAAAGTTCGGGCTTCACATGCATACACCTAAGCAAAAGTGTACCAAGAACTCGAAGGGCCTGCCGAAGCAACTTGAAAACAGCCTAGTGGTGCCTGACACAAAGAAATAATCACATTCTAAAAAGAAATATCTTTTTAGATAGAAAATTATATTGAGCATATTATGACAAAATGGGAAAATGTGAGTATTGTTGTGATATTGCAACATAAAATCTTCAAAAATGAATGAATGGGCCTCAAAATCAATAAAAGCCAAAGTGTGTCTCAAAAGCATACCTCACCTGATTCAGCCAAGACCCAAATTCAAAAGGCAGCCTTTCAGGCCTGCTTCAAGCCTCAAAATGGATCCTAGGAGTTAAAAGTACAAAAACTCCAAAAATACTTAAAAATGACCAAAGGAGTGTGCAACCATAAACTTCTGGTTTAAACAACAAAAGGCAAAACAAAGTTATTGTATTAACTAATAAATTTAAATATTCAAAATGAAGGAACAAACAGGCAAAGCAGGAAAAAAATCAAAATGTAAACAAATTGTAAATAAAATAAGATGTGAGCTACCACATCACTGTGAAAGTCAACACAACAGGTGGTGTGGACGAAGACTTCAGACTAGACATCAGGTGAGGTTATAAAGCAGCTTTATTTTTCAGTGTCACAGTAAGAAAAGTTTCAGAAAAGCAGACAATCAATATACATGACAGCGTCAGGGCTCTTCTGAACCCCGTCTATTGGGTGGGGCAAGTTTTTATACCCCTAGAATACGTGATTTAATATCATTATGAAATGTAACAGTCAACACGTTTATTATACACAATCCTTGAGCCCCTTCAACGCCCCTTGTAAAACTTGATTTCTTGGCCCCGTTTGTTGTGGCGTTCAGATGTAAACTAAGGGAAAACGTGATAAGGCAGACTCATGTGTGGAATGCTCAGTCCTTTGGACAAATATTTTTCTGTTTTGTTCAGCAAAGCATGCTTTTACATAATGTATGGTTTCGTAAAGCTTACTTCTCAGACATGAATTAGTACAAGGGAACGAAGAGAACACCCATCTTCCACAGTGGTCAATGAGCAGGGACAGCGCTGAAGAGTAGAGGCAGCGCCAGATGAGGAGGTGCACATGCAGCACAGTTTTGTGTGTTGAAGTTGCTCACAATTGACTCTAAAAATCTGTGCAGACTGCTGATGTGTCAATCATAATCGGTCGATCAGGCAATTTGCAAACATATTCTGTGAAATATGTACATGTTGCTGTAATATTTTAAATCAATATAAACAGAAAATATTAATTTCTATTTCACTTCATATTCTATGTACCCAAATGTTGGAACAATGTTGTTTTGCTTTTTACAAATAAATACTAAAGCAGTACCAAGCAGCACCACAACTTTGGAAACATTCCTTTCTTTGGGTTTTCTTTCTCCGAGCAGAACAAGGCAATGCCAGGTGGGAAGATACACAGGTAATAAAACACAAGAAAACTGTATAAAAGGGAAGATTTGAAGAGCCCTATCTAAGAAAACAGAGATTAAGAAGTGAAAGGTCCCAAAGATTTGAAATTATAAAGGCTGTTTAAATCATAGATTTGAGCTGTGTAGAATTTTTTCTTTGACAAGAAAAAAGGGTTGCTGAATAAAGCTGATTAAAGGATCATCATATACAAATGATTACAGGTATTTCTTCAGATAATCAAAAATGTTGCATTCTTGGCCTCTTTATGCTTTTTTATATTAATGTCTTTCTATGAATAAAGCTTTGTTTAATGCTGAAACTTTATAAGATATATAATTTAAATTAAATGTATCTAATCCTTAAAC
Source organism: Polypterus bichir lapradei (assembly GCA_026402145.1). Taxonomy (NCBI): domain Eukaryota; kingdom Metazoa; phylum Chordata; class Cladistia; order Polypteriformes; family Polypteridae; genus Polypterus; species Polypterus bichir. Next base: position 19,053,464 of record JANRMT010062857.1, on the reverse strand, counting down.
TATTATATGTGAATGGGCTAACACTCAACCTGTTGGTCATTATGTTAAAGTCAGATTGAGTATTAATGAGCTCATTCTTCTAGTACATTGAACTGCTTATGAAACTGCTACTAATGAATAACGAGATGCACAACCATCTATATGAAAAGACATCTATAGTATAAGACTTTGTTATCCCAGCATATCACTATATGTAGAAGAGAAATGTTTAATCACAGGATGAAAGTGATCTATCAGAACCATTTGTATTGTGTGGAATTTACTTTGAGGACAAACAGAAATAAAAAGAAATAAGAAAACATATCACCCCATGTCATATTACATCCGTCAGATTACATCCAATCCAAACATTCTGCCATGCAGACGTCTTCTTGCATTAGGGGACACTTCAGTTGATCTACTTGGTAATAATAAGTTGAACAATAATTCATCTGAACAGAGGAGTTACTTTCTGTGCTACGTAAAGTGCTAATTCTGTTCTTTGCATCTGTGAAAAGATCCAGAGAAATGATTTAGAGTTGCTCCTCTGTTCAGGCTCTTCATTTAGAGTGCAGTCAAATAGCCATGATCTTATGAAACATCAGCAAGTTGAACTGTGCCCTTTATAAATAAGAATGGCAATCCTCAAAATTGTCTCGAGGCTCTGACGTTTCAGATAAATACATCTGAATGCAGTGAGGATGCAGTGCTTTCATGGGCCAACAGAGGGCACCGTTTGCTTAGTGGTCACAAAATGTTTACTGTATACTGAAAGTCAGTCGGAGGATAACTTAGAATCAATCTTAGAGTGACTTTTACAATCCTGTTACCATAGTCTAAGCTCAGAAGGGGAGATTAGGGTGAAGGCTTACTGGAATATGTTTCTGCAAATAAAACATTTTACACAGAATATATAGCTATTTCATACTGCAACTAGATTTTTGAAAATGATGAATCTTTATGTCAAAAGTGGCATGATCTAGAGTAGAACTCTAGCTGATCGCAGAAAGACTAATTGTTAAATATTTTAAACTTGAACTCTAAATGCTTAAAGAATGCCTTAAGAATTTATCAAATACATGTTTAAATTTCAAAATATGTCAATTACTAGATTCAAATAACACAAGGTAAGTAGAAGTCTAGGTTGTGTTTATTTCCTAATTGCAGTGTTTTTTGAGAATGTATGGGTCAATGTGTTGTGGTTGAAATAAAGTACTACAGGTTCCCACAGGAAATGTTGGGGCACCAACCTTGTCATCCTCGTTTAATGTGGTCTAGTAAATGAAAAAAAAAGGACCACTATGCACACCTATATTTTGATCAACAAAAACTGTAAGCCAAGCTTTTCTGGCAATTGTTCAACTAGTTTTTTAGAGGTTCGTTCTTTGGCTCAGTCAAGTTAAAACTGACCGCCTCTCTCAGACAACAGTGGGCTTTAAAGGCGGAAGACAGGAAGGGGAATCGTCAGTTGCCTTCAATGGGCATCTTATTGCTGCTGCAGAGGGGAAAGAAGAAGAGAAAGTTAAGGTGACTGCCCTTTCTCGGCCTGGGTGGTATTACCTGTTTTGGATGAGTCCAGAGGATGATCCACAGACACACATGCTTGATAATGTGTATGTCTGTAGTGCAACTAATCATACCTATTGGGTATTTCCAGTTAATTTTTATTAGCTTTCACATTATGGTAAAAGATTATTTTATGCATATTGTAAATGCTGGACTGGCATTCCAACTGGGATTGAGAGTGAAGCCTTACCTGGCTGAGAGGCCATAATTGATGGACTACCCATGTGGTGGTTTAATCCAATAGGATGGCTCTAGGTTCCTATCCCATATAATATCATATGTAGATGGGAGGAGACTGTTTGTCAGGGACAGTTTATCCCCCCTGGAAAAAGGTACCAGTGCTACTCTGCTATGGTCCCAGTTTGAACTCCCACAGAGTTTCATGGGACATGTAGCTTGGAAGGGCAACCATCTCAGTATCCCTGACTGCCACCAGATGGCGCTACAGGGAGAAGGTCTCCCTACTTTGGGGATCTTCCGCATGACCCAGAAGTGCATCTGCTATGTTACATCATGACATTGGAAGGGCTTCTGGGTCTAACATGAAAGGAGCCATCTTGCCTCACTTTGGAGAGTTGGAATTGGAGGAATGGAATGGATGAAACTCACCAAAGGATTAGAAGGAAAGAATTTTTATTCAATTGTAGTGATTAGACTTTGAGCTGTGACTGTCTGTTTAACGAAGATACTGTGCAAATAATATTTATTTGAACCTGTGACTGTATTGGGTGTATCTGTGTCCGGGGTTTGGGGCTCAGTGGCCCCCTTTCTTGTGATCATAATGTAACGACATGAACTCAACAATAATTATAACTGTTTTCTTTCAGCAATCACATGCTCCACATTAATACAGGATAAAACAATTATATTTACTCCAGAGAAACGTCAAATCAGAAAACTGTGGAGGAAGTCATATTCATATTCATTTCCTCATGAAGATGTAATACAATACTCATGCATTGAAGGGTACAAACCAGATACAAAAACAAAAATAACCTGTGGTGTTAAGGGCTGGGAGCCATCGCCAAAATGTAGTGGTATGTATATGTTTAATAAGAATAAGGTAATAACAATATTGTTTTACATATTGTTTTAGTTTTTTTTTTTTTTTTTGTAAACTGTTGCAGCAAATAAAAAAGAAAAATATTTTAACAAATTGTGGCCTATTCCTGCCTCCCATTAATATACAGTTGAGTTATATATATACAGGAATATATATATTCTACCAGTCTACCAATATTCTGTGCCCAATAACCGAGTTCGAAGTCATGGCAGGCCAGAGCCCATAATGACAGGTAATACTGCAGAACTAAATTGCAAAAGTAAGAAAATTCCTTTTTTAGGATATTTCTGTAGTGCTAGAACAGAACTTGTATAAGCAATGAATATTTGTTATCAGCAAAATTGAACAAGACTGTGTAGTCTCATGATGCAAAGGTATGCAAAATTGGTCGTAATAGTTGCAGGTTTCTGTTCCAACCTGCTTGCTTAAGTAGAATCCAGTCCTTGCCAATAACAGATCTTATTGAATTTTATAGTTTGTTAGAGTTCTTATTCTGCATCATTGAGAGACACAGAAAAGTTTGCATTTGGTGTTTATTGATTTGGAAAAAGCTTATGGTAGATTATGGTGGCCCTGTTTTGCCCTTGTGGCTCCCAATTTCATCCGCTTCCGTAATTTGTTTAGGCGTGCAATGCTGCTTTGCCGCCAGTTCTGAAAAATTGCATTCACAGACGCTGCCAGTTTTTTCCATGTTGTATTCCTTCACAATGGAGGTAACTTTGTGGGTGTCTCCCAAATCTGATATGAGATTTGTCACAGTATGTATTATATACTGCCTGCGCTCTACTGTGAAGTTTGTGCTGCAGTGAGACATTCTTTATGAATGTTGTCCAACCTCTGACTAAAAATTTTATACTCTTTGGAGACACTTGGATTTAGATATTAGAAAAAATATGGACACATAATAAATAACACATATTAAATTTTCTGCATTACCTATGTGATTTGTAAATGAGCTACAGAAAGACAATTATGCTTCAAATACAATTCTACTAATGTGTACCTCGCGTCCTTTTTAATTCAAGAGGAATGTGTAGTTAATTGAGAGAGGGTGAGATATTAATTGCCAGTATGCTGCTTTTAACAGGCAGTCAGACGGCCAGCTGAGCAAACTGTGGAGGAACACAAGGCGAGGCACACAACGAGACAAGCTGAAATTTAGTTAAACTTGGGAGTGATCTTGTTAAACTCCTCACTGAGCCTGCACTAAGACCCATCTTCTTAGTACCGTACTAGGTAGTCTAGTCTTTACCTTTTGCTAATATGGTACTACCTCAGGTAATCTATCCCAAAGCTTCTGTGAGGCCTAATCTCCAAAGTGAGACTTTCGCCAAACCAGAAGGCACAACAGGGGAGTAGCTCAGATTAAAAAAAAAATCCCTAACAGTCCCAAAGTAATATTCAAAGGGAACAGAGAAAACCGCGAAAACCTCTGTTTAAAAGAAAAATTAAAGTTCTTTAAAAATAAAAAATAATTACAGTACATACAGAAGAAATCAAAAAGGGAGCAGCCAAAGGGATGCCTAAAAATGGCAACCTAGAAGCGAATAAGGCAGGTCGACAATCTAGAAATCGGAAATGAAGAAATAAAACAAGGTAAGGTCAAAAATTTAAAAAATCCAAAAAACAAAGTAATAGCAAGGTTATTCACCAACACTCAATGGCAATCTGGAAGGCCCCTTTTTCTTCTTCTGAGATATGGCAGATCCGGTATCACTGTATGTGATAAACTACTGCCAAGTACTGGTTGGAAAAAATCCATCTGAAACTCATTTTTACAAAAATTTTATAAAAGACTTTAATAGATTCCTGTTTCCAACTATCTTCTTGGTCACTTCATTAATATTTTCAAATTGCAATCCTTTTTGAAAGTTTTTTTTTGTAATCTTTATGTTGTCGCCTTTAACCTTCACATATCATTATAAAATGCTGTAGAGTTTCAGTTTCCCCGCTACTTTGACATATGCAGATATTTGTTTTGGCCACAGTGTTCTCAATGGACTCGAGTGCTAATTACTTCTTTTTTTCTTGAGCAATTTATACTGAGTAACACCCACCCTAATCTTTGGAATACATTTGTACAAATGTCTTCCTTTATCACTAGTACCCCAAACTAATTGCCATTTAGTACAGAACTACTAATCTTCTAGACTAATAGTGTAGAGTTTAATTTGCCAGTCTGTCCACAATTTCATTACCCTGAATTCCTGTATGTCTGGGAATTAAAACAAACTTGACTAATAAATATTCATATAGAGTTCAGTTAATTTATGTATTATTCTGAAATCCAAGTCAGTCCAGTTTGACAATATCTCACCCTCTAGAGCCAATAATGATACTTTCAGTGGGTGTACATGCACACACAAACTGGGATAAGGGGAGTAACCCAGTTAAGGTAGAAACCCGGTTTCTTAAAAACTTCCATTTACAAGCGTAAATGCTCCAATATCATTAAACTGCACAAATTAGAGTTAAGCATCAGCAGCAGCCATTGTGAATCTAAAAATAATCATGGAGCCTGTGTCTCCCAAGGAGTGTGGGGAACGTTACATTTAAAAGTAACTTAGTTACATTACTCTTTACTTACAAAGTAAAGTAACTAAATATGTTACAGTTAGTAATTATAAAATTTAATGTGTTACAGTGTGTTACTTTTGCACTACTTTTTCTTCTTTTGTATGTAGCCCATAAATGAACATTCATGCTATCAAACAGAAACACAGTGAAATGTGCATAATTTTCTTGTGTTTTTGAAATATGGTTAGTCCTTTATGTGCTGTGAAGTAAAAAACATCCATCCCCTTTTTACATCCTGAGCTCCCAAAGATTCACAACATGAACACTAGCCACTGCGCTGCCACCTGATCACACCATTTCAACATACGTATCTATAGCATATCTATAGCTGAATTAAAACTATACTGGTTTCCAATACTGGATTGCAAACAGAGCACTCTTTTATAGTCAGCTGTGTGATTGAGACCTGCAAAGGACCTACATAATGGTACGTGTGCTTCTTGTATAGCCTGTGCTGCTTGAAAATAACAATGCAGGTATTTTTACTTTAACAAGGGATGTATTGCTTTAAGTTAATTGTTGTTTTGAAAAGCATTCAGACTACATAATGTGTTACTTTTAATGCATTACCCTATTGCTTGCAAGATTGTGTTCCTGAGCGTAGCGGTGCGTGTTCCAATCCTTAATATAAATTTAGTGATTTCTGAAATATTGAAGCAGATTATTTTAGACAGGAGAAGGAATAATGTAGTCGCCTGGGGCCTCATGTATAAACAGTGCATACGCACAGAAATGTTGCGTAAGAACGCTTCCACGTTCAAATCGCGATGTATAAAACCTACACTTGGTGTAAAGCCACACACTTTTCCACGGTACCTCATACCCTGTCGTACGCAAGTTCTCTGCTCAGTTTTGCAGACTGGCAGCACCCAGCGTCAAAGCAGTGCTACTGTTCCTGTGTGGTTACCCCTCATTTCTTAGAATCACATTCCTGACACGGCTTTATAAATACACTGAAACTAACCACATATTGTTTATTAGTGTAATGCATCTGATTGTAATTAACCTGTAACAATATAATGGCCCAGGGAATAGTCATAGTATTCCAAATACCATAACTGCTTTAGCGTTGTTACTCTCATTGCACCTTCTACTTCTTTCAGCTGCTCCCATTAGGGGTTGCCACAGCGGGTCATCTTTTTCCATATTACTCTCACTGCACCACTCGGAGTATTTATATCACTGCATCTGAGTGGGGAATCACAGCAGCAGCTGATCGGAAAGAGAATTATCGGTATACAGCATCAAGCACACGCTGCCTAAGCCATGGCAAAATATTTCAAAGCCTTTCCTGTATGGATGTTGCGGTTCAGAAACAGTTTCATTCCAAGAACTATAAACGTACTCAATCAACTGCTCCTTGTAGAACTGTTTGTACTTATAAGTACAATTACCCCACTGTAAACTTGCACTACAGTTATAATATTACACAATCTGCACCACTTTATAAAGCGCATATTTACATATGATGACGATATCATTTTTAAGATGAAATGCAGCAAAATATGTTGATTATATTATATAGATAAAACTTTAACTTCATTTAAATAATCTGTATTGTTAATAATTAAACATGTGAGGACACGGTGCCACAGCACTAGCAAGTTCACGTATTGTTCCTGCCTTGTGTTGTATATTTGCTGAGGTTGGCGCGAGACTGGAAGGATAGATGGATAGAATAATTAAACACGTACTATGAAGATATTTCAATGTTCTTTAAAAGTTTTGAAGAATCTGCATTCTAAGCTTACAGATGGCGTAACGTCTGTTACAGAGCTGATTATCTGGCGATTGGGTATTTGGGGAAAGAAAAGTAAGGACAGGAATAGGAGGTTAGTACGTTTGAAAGAGACATTGCTGCTACAATAAATTATTTCATCGAAGTTCGCGCATGGCGCAGCAGCATCTTGTGTGAGACATGAACAATCACTGCGCCATCGTGTTCCCATGTTTAATAACATGCTTTCATTCCAATCATCATGAAAATGATATCACATATACATCTCAGTATTTTAATTATTCAGAGAGCTGTAATATCACGAATGTAATGGATTCTGTAGTAGTGGTTCACACACATAGAGCACATTGAAGATCAAATACAAAACAAAGCATTTAACATGCTACTTTAGTTACGATGGGATTTGAGAAACTAGTAAATTAATGATTTTAAGATGAAGTTTATGATGTTCTACTTTAATGACAAAATAAACTACGTGATTAAAGTGGAAATTTCGAGATTAAAGTTGACATTTTCTGCTTTTTTCCCACTGTGTGCCTATTTTTTTTGTCTGTATCCTAATAAGCTCAGATGGTGAGCTACAACTCGCCTTTTCACGGCGACTTTGATATGTGACTTCTTTTTCATTTTGGCACTGTGCGATTTTGTGAACTTGAGCGTTCAAGTTTCCCCGATACGCTATGTCACTCGATCAACTTCCTTTTGTTGATTATACCACTGTTTAAATCAACAAATAGTATGTTTTTCTTTTGCCTCCACTTGGTATTCGCTGAAATTCTTATATTTTCCCCTGTGCTTTTCCCATTGTCTTTTCACAGAACACTGAGCTTAAGGGCTATTTATATTGATTTGCATATTCAAAGAGGCGTAATTCTGGTAGGAACTGGGGCGGGACAGCAGGCGCGTACATGTGAGTTACTTTTCACGCTGACCGGGATTTATGGAGCGGAAGAATGTTGAAGTTGGAGTACGCACAGATTCCTACATCTGGATTTTTCTGTGCGTAAGCACATTTCAGCTTTTGCGCTTACGTCATGTTATAGTGCGAATTCTACGCATGGCGTTATGCATGAGGCCCCTGAGCATTTGCCTCAGGAAAATTATCTTTGTTGGCGCTTCCTCCATTTTCTACCCATGGCTGCTGAAAGCCTGTGTGCATGTGCAGACTACGAAATCATTAATTTTAACCTGGTCAAGGGTCTACATGGCCATATTACCAGGTTACTTGCAGAGAAATCTATGTCTGTTAACTTTGGTTTTTCAGAGACCAACGGTCCAGTTTGTCTAACCAGAACAGGGGAATACACAGTATTTCTGAAAACAAGATTTCTGTGAGTAACCAGGTTATTAAAGTTAACTTAAATGCACTGAACAAATCACTTAGTGTAATTACCTTCTTTATATTTTCATCAGTTATCCATTCCAGCGCTAACATTTGTGCCGAATATACTGATAGGTTATCAAATATCCTAACAGCAAATACCTTCTCTATATTCTTCATGTAAACAGCAGACACTACCTTATTTTTTATCTGATCTTTCAACCCATCTGTATTTATCTGGAAAAAAATACCATACATCTAGTCAAGATAAATAACTATATGATATCTTCATTTTAATCTCCTTTGTGATTGGAAAATCAATACCAAGGTGGCCAAATCAATAAATGTTTGGTCCCTCTGCACAAGTATGTAATACAGAATCTGAAACCAAATTTAACACTCTTTTCCTGTATGATTCAAAACCACCAAGCAATCAACTAGAATACTTGCTATAGGATGATTCAGTTTGCTTTAAATATGCCCAGTAATTAAGGCCTAGTTTGATCCTTCTAAAACTTAATGATAGTGTGGTTGGCCTCGTCCATATTTCTTTCTTTTTCCTCATGTTTTCCAATATCTATGTGGGGTCGATATGCTTAATGAACCTTTTCCAAACAGCTCAGTCCTACACCCCCTCACTAGTCAAGTCCTTTTCATTCAGATCGTCTTTTACTTCCACCTCCACTTTGGCCTCCCTTGCTTTTTCTTTTCTGTTCTACTTTCTTTTCCCATCACTCTGTTGCCCACATATTCATTGTTTTTCCTCATCAAATGTCCATATCATTCCAACCTGCTTTCTTATACTTTCTTAGATATCTCCTGCTCTTTTGGTGTATCTCTGCTTGTCTTGTTTCTTATTCTACCCCTTTTTGTAACTTCACACATCCATCTCAACATTCTCATTATGCCACATCTAACTTTTTCACCTGTGTTACCTGTTCTGCCCATGTCTCAGCTCCATACATCATTGCTGGTCTTAGCAATGTCTTAAAAACCTTACATTTAACCTTCAATTCAACCTTCAATTAACCTTCTAATTCTTCAATCACACAATTCTCTTTGATACCTTCTTCAACTTCCACTTGTTCCATCCACACCGCACTCTTAAGGGTTATCTCTACATCTAGCTTTCCATCTCGGGCTACCATTAATCCTAGATATTTAAATGTATCCACTCTTTTCAATAGGTGTTCCTGCAGGCTAACATCAGAATCCTGCTCATCATCATTAAAACTCATATATTCTGTCTTCTTCATATTTATCTTCAAACCTCTGTCTTCCAAGGCCCTTCTCCATTTTTCCAACTTCCTCTCCCTATCCTCTTTCCTGGTGCTACACAACACAATGTCATCAGCAAAAAGCCTGCACCAGGAGCATGAGTCTTTTACCTCATGACTCAACACATCCATAATCAGATGAAAGCGGTAAGTACTTAATGAGGTGCAGACCTACTCTAAGGTCTTCTCTGTTACATCAACCCTGCTTTTAACCTGAGTCCTCACTTCCTCATACATATCCTGGAAAATTCTCACATACTTCTCTGGTACTCCTTTCTCTCTTACTCTCCGAGAAACCTCTTGAAGTGGCACCCTATTATAAGCCTTCTCCAAATCAAAAAATCCATATGCAAACCTTTCTGTTTTCCTCAATGCTTGTCTATCCCATTATCCCCCAATAGTTTTCACAATCCTGAATATGAGTCTTCTCCTTATAAATGGGTTCCTCCACACCTCTTGTATTCTCTCCTGTTCATAGATGTTCTGCATTTGATCCCAAGGACACATCTACTCCCTCTTCTCCTAAATTCATCCACATTTCTGCTGGAATTTAATCTGGTCCTGTTGCTCTCATATTCTGTCTTAACTTGAGTAGGCAGAGGGCAGTCTTCTAGCAGTATGTCATGATGGCCCCATGCCCTGAAACTCTATTTTAAAGCAATGAGGTATATAATTTTTAAATAATAAACAAAACAATATTCAAAAAATAACATACAAAAGGACAAAAACATAACCAATTATGCCATATACTGTACACTATAATATTATTTGAAGTAAAACAAAAAAGGCCACAGAAAGTAAAACTACACTTAAGACAAGGTTGAGACCAGTAGTGGCACCAGGATTTCATAAACAGTTGTCCCTAAATTTGTCATAAGTGAGCCTAATGTTATTTTATTACTGTTAAATATATATTCATTTAAAAAGATTAGAAGTCCAGTCATACCAGTGTAAACAGCCTTTTTTGGCACACCTAGTTTGAATGTTTTTTATTAACACAAATTTGAATCCACTTACAAATACTGAAGATAAATTGACAGCCTACCTTTTAATGATACATAAGACATGCTAGAGCATTTCCAGGCAGAAACTACCGAATAACATCCGTTATAACTTTGGCCAGCACGGCATTATATAATAGCAAACAGTTCGATTTCCATTTCGCCATTCCTTGCAACTTGTTTATCCATACCTGATATGTGTGTTTCCAGTCTCGTCATACACTAGTGAATCAGTCCTCAAACAGATTATTGCAAAATTGCCAAAAATTACATCTTTTGATATCCTCTATTCCAGTCACACAGCATTATCTTTTGTATCAAAGTGCTGTGCTCCGTATGTAACAGAAGTTGGAAACTTTAATACCAATTGAGATAGAAGCTCGTGGATATCAGGCAAATCCGTGACCTGACCTGATACTTCAGAATTTGGCAGCTGGGTCGTTGTAGATTTTCCACCACACTCAGTAAGAGTGTCAGTAACCCACCCACTGCTAAAGTGAACACAGCTAGTGGCAGGGTTTCCTCTCGCCATCAGGGCATCAGTGACATTTTTAGTGCCAACCTTACACTCTGGCACATTTTGCCTTTCTTTTTTGTTTCCTTTCGCTAATCAAACCTAAAACAGCTGTTTGTCGAGACATCATTCATGTTTCCCTCTAACAAGACAGTGATTAGTGACAGGTGATTCATGAGCGATTTGTACTTTTTACAGATTCTTTTAAGTTAATCATACAAATCGATTAAGTGGAGCTCAACAGGAGAGCTAAAGTAACTTCAGTAAGTTACTAGTTGATAGTTCCCTGTTAACATCATGTATTTTGAGTAGCTGTGATTGGCAGCATTTTAAATCAGTCTTACTTTCTAGACCTTGTTATGCAAACGTACGCTGATAATCACCATCCATATTTGTGGTTTTCAAATGCTTTTTAAGAGTTAAATGAACTTTTCTAGTATAAAGTTAACATTGGTGATTCTGCTGTGTAAGTTTAAAATCAACTGATATTTTAATCAAGAGAGCTGTGTATTAAAATGCATGTAATGCAGATAGGCTAATTTTCGTTTGAAGAAAAAAAAATTAAAAAGCTAAGCTACTGTATGTAGGGTGTGCCAATGAAGAAAGTGGGTGGGCCTGGTTGAGGCCCTGGCTAAGATATGACAGTTTATACATAGTAAACTAGTAAATGAGTTTATGGGAACAGTATTGGTAATTTCAATGTATTTATGAAATTATTGGATTTTTTAACTTGTAACCTATGCCTAAAATGTCCGTTTAATCCTGTTTATTTCTCTTCAGCTGCTACAGAATATCGCTGCCTTTATGATCATGTTTTTGAAACAAAATATAAGGATAACTGAATGTTATGTTATGCTGAAATTTTGATTGATGGTATTTTGATTAATATTTTTATATTTCATTTAAGAGATAATCTGTGATAAACCAGATATACCCGCTGGATATGTCCAAGGTGGAAAAGCACATTATAAATATAAAGAAAGACTGCTGTATACTTGTCAGAAAAACTTTAAACCTACAGGAGTTAGTTCAACCTGTACAGAACAGGGATGGAGTCCATTACCAGTCTGTGAACGTAAATATATCTTTTTGCATTTTTATTGGGTTTTTTAAGATTCAATAGTGCATGCTCCCAACCTTGAACCCTAATATTGTAGATAACTTACTACCTTTAGCAAATTTTAATAAAAGGTAATCTATAAAAGAAGCATATAATGAAATGAAGTGCTGTAACACTTTGTTGTATGAGTTTTTCATGATTCTGAATGGCATAAACTCTGAAGCTAACAGTACATTTTACTTTTTTCTGAATTAAATAATGGTAAATGTGAGATGCCTCAGGGGTCTGTACTGGGCCTGGGGGTTTCCATTTATATAAATGGTTCTGAAAATGTTGCAATTAATAAGTTGGTTAAGAAGACTAAGTGGAATGATATCCTAAAGCAGGGGTGCTCAAGTCATGTGCTAGAGTGCCATAGTGAATGCAGATTTTTTTTAACCTAATTTCTTAATTAGTTGTGAAAAGCAACATTTTTTTTCTTCATTATTGTTAACTAGCTTGTTAAGATACTCAAACACTTGCATTCCCTGTCTTTAACTGCTTCTTGTTACATAATAAGACACAAACGACAAATGAACCAGCAGCCCCTAGTCTAACTTGGTCCCATTTACACCTGTATGTGTTCATCATGAATGATTTGATTAAATAAAACATTTGGAAAGTAATGCAAAACACAAAAAATGAAGAACCAAAATTTACAAAGTCAGGTGGTCCTAATTCAGCCAGATGGCATTCTTGGAAAAAATATGAACGACTTGACATGGCAGAATGAATGAAATGAAAAATGTTTAGAATTTTTTTTGTTTGTTTTATTATCGGTAAGTAAATGCCAGAATTTGTTGAAACTAAAGTCTGTAGCCACTTTCACATTGAGCTTGAGGAGACCAGCCCCAAAGTCAAGAAAGAATTTCCTGGATCTAGACAGAATTCAGACTGGGGCAAATATAAGACAGATGTAGTCTCATTTAAATATGTTTAAAATGTAAAAAAAGACATCAAAAAAATCACTCTAAATATTCAATATTGCATTGCGGTCTTCCTGCTTGTGGATTTGTTGAGCTAACATCGTATTAACCTTCTCTCCATGTTTATAATAATGATGTTGTGATTTAAAGCTGAGTTGTTCCACTTCTTTAGTTGTCAAGAGGTTACATTCTGATAGCAAAACCTCTTGTTTCATAACTTTGAAGAGTTTCTTAATATGTGTATGATGCACATTGTACTAAGTTCTTATTTTTCTTAGGAAAGATGGCAATAAATTCTTGGAGAAAAGTCTGAGGTAGAATTTTGTTGTCTCTGGCTTCTATAAATTTTGCTAATAATAGTGAAGCTAACTAATTTGAAAATCTTTAAGGATATATAATATGAATATAATGTATCTTATCCTTACAGCAATTACATGTGAACGGCCTAACACTGAATATGTTGGTAATCCCGATAAAAGCAAATACATCATCGATGAGACCATTGATCTAGAATGTCCAAAGGGTTATAAAACTCCAACTAATGAACAACGAGAGACACTTACTTGTACAGAATCAGGCTGGCAGCCAGCAGCGTTATGTGAACGTAAGTACCTTTAGTAGATGGAGTTATGTGTAGATCAGCCAAAATTCCTAAAATCATAAAATAGGTGATAGAAATAAAAATAAAATTTGATTAGCAGTTCAGAAAGCAAAATTTTCTTTTTGTCCTTTTTTTTAAATTTTATTGATTTTATTGTACTAGGGTGTAGGATTGAAAACAAAACAACCCCCACCCCTGAGAAAGAGAGCATGGCCAACGGAATAAAACTTAAAGCTAGTAAAAATAAATAAATTGCTGAGTTTAATAGGCGGTGTAAAAGACGGAGAAGGACACAACATAAAGGTTTGGGGTTTTCCGGCCCCTTATATTGTAGACGATCCACAATCAAAAGTAAAGAAAAAACTGGTCAAAACATAAACTAAACAGTTCATATGCGCGACACCAAAACATGGCGTCGGCGGCCATTTTATGAGGGAGGAGCCGGAAGTGGAGGAATGCTGGGAAGGAACCGTGAGGGAGGATGGGATCGATTACGTCAGGAAAAGATGGAGGAGGAAGGGAGGAAGTAACGTACTGCGGGCAAACCCGGCTTATGGTGGCGGAGCGTCTTTTTTCCTAAAAGAAAGCAGAGGGAGAAAGTTAGTACCCCGCCATTCCCTGCCGGCGAATGTCTCTCTAGGTGTGTTAAAATCCGTCTGCGGTCTCCTACTCGCGCGTGCGTGACAGCGGATAAAGATAAATGGAGAAGCAAAAGAAATGGGAAGAGAATCTACTTTCTCAGTGCTTTAAGAGCTTATTCTAAAATATTATTGATTAGATCCTGCTAGGTTTTGAAAAAGTTCTGCACAGATCCTCTAACTGAGAATTAGATTTTTTCCAATTTCAAATAATATATAACATCAGTTACCCACAGACTTAAAAGAGGAGAGTTTGGGTTCTTCCAGTTTAGCAAAATAAGTCTACGTGCCAATAGTGTAGTGAATGCAATCACAGCTTGTTTGTCCTTCTCCACTTTAAACCCCTCTGGAAGAACACCAAACACAGCTGTTAGTGGGTTAGGAGGGATTGTGACACCAAGGCTGTCTGAAAGGCACTTAAAAATTTTGGTCCAGAATGATGTTAATTTGGTGGAGGCCCAAAACATGTGACCCAGTGAGGTTGGAGCTTGATTTCAGCGTTCACAGGTTGGATCTTGCCCTGGAAACATTTTGGACAATTTTAAGCGAGACAGATGTGTTCGATATATAATTTTAAGTTGAATAATTGTATGTTTTGCGCATATGGAGCTCGAATGAATTCTCTGCATTGCTACCTTCCACTCCTTTTCTGATATGTTGAGTGAGAGATCCTTTTCCCATTGTCCTCTTGGATCTTTGAAAGGGAGGGACTGTAAAATAATTTTATATATTGCAGAAATGCTGTCTGAGTCCTTGAAACTGAGCAATATTTTTTCCAGCATAGAGGAAGGTGGGAGATAAGGGAAACCGGGCAGGTTCTGTTTAACAAAATTTCTAATTTGAAGATAGTGAAAGAAATGTGTTTCTGGAAAATTAAATTTGGAATATAATTGTTCATAGGATGCAAAGATGTTTTCCATATAAAGATCTTTAAGCAATTTAATCCCATATATTTTCCATATATTAAAGACTGCTATGCAGAGGTGCCACAGATAAAAGATTCTCCATTATTCTCCAAGATTCTAAAATGCTTTCTACTTTGGTTCCATATTCTGACTGAATGAAGCACAATTGGGTTATTAGTATATTGGCGATAACTTGCATTTATTGGGGCACAAAGCAGGGAATATAAAGAAGAACTGCAGGGTTTTATTTCTATTGCGGACCAAGCCTGTGTATGTTCATCTATTTGTGTCCAGGTTTTTATAGATTGTATGTTTGCTGCCCAGTAATAAAACTGAAAGTTAGGTAGAGCCATGCCACCTTCTGCCTTTGGTCTTTGTAGGGTCACTCTTTGGATACGTGGATGTTTTAAGGTCCAAATAAATGAGGTTATAGTTGAATCTAATTGCTTAAACAATGATTTATTGATGTACATTGGAATGTTTTGAAATAAAAAGAGAAGCTTGGGAAGGATATTCATCTTAACAACGTTAATTCTTCCAGCTAGAGTGAGATGAACGGTTGACCATCTATGCAAGTCTTGCTTAATTTTTTCCATACAGATGGAAATATTTTGTTGATAAAGAGCTTTATGTTTACTTGTGATATTTACCCCTAATTTTTCTAAATAGTACATTTTTATAAAATCTACTCCAATTAAATTTCAGCAATGATTTGAAGGCCTTAGATGTCCAAGGGTCCTAAGAAAATTTTATTTTGGACCCATACTACACAACTTCTTCTACACCATCACTTTTCACATCCTGATGTGCTAACTGTTGCACTGTAAATTAATACAAAGGTTCAGTCGTAATTGAAGCAAATTGTAATACTTCAAAGTGGGCCATTGACACAAGTAGAAATTAAATCATTTAGAGCATTTTGAATCACTAAAAAGTTAAGCCCTAAAACATGTGAAAAAGAAAAAAGGCCTAAAGCGTAATATCAGTGGTATTATGCTCTTCTAATGGAATAAGGCATGCAGGGCTTCTTAAAACCAGCTTTTTTAGAGCCAGCGGTGCCTCCAGCATTACATCATTTCATACAATTTCTTAATATTACGATTGTGATTTTTTTGATTTAAGAAATGGTTTTTGCTACTCATTTTTTTATTCTTAATAATTAAAAAAAAAATTGTTATTATTTTTATTATTTCTTTGGTGACATCAACCCAATGCCACTTTGAATTTCTGTTACTATTTTGTTCACGGGAATGAGATTTCACAGAGGGGCATGGCTTGTCATGCCATTTTCACCGCAACTATTTAAAATGGCAGCACAGAGACTCCCACGTAAAAGAGTCTTGAAAAAGAATAGAAAAAAAATACTTGCAGATTCTACTAGTTTTGCAGGGAAATAAATTTAAGGTATTTTTAGCAAGGGATATTTTATTACTGTAAGTTTGGGTTACGTATTGAGCTTTGACAGTTGTTATATCTGCCTTCCTGCTTTTGACGTCAGCCTGTTGCTCTGAGTATTCTTTCATGTTGTTTTTCTGTGCTTCATTTGCTGGTCTAATAATTCCTACATACTAGTTTTTTGGGACAAGCTTTTCTACCTGCTCACATCAATGAAATATTCAAAAGTCAATTATGAATAAAATTTTAACAGTTTTCTCTAAGCTGCAGCAGCACATACAGAATGTGTGATATGTGATATAGAACATTTTGTCTTCCTTCAGCAACAGGCTAAATAAAACCTTGCCATTGCAAAAGGCTAAAAGAATGTTAGGTTATATAGCACCCTGATATGGAAAGTACAAGTCCAATGTGGTTACGCTGAAGCTTTACTGGTGAGGCCTCATCTTGACTACTGGGTGCAGTTTTTGTTGTCCAGAGAAGAGCGACTAGGCTAATTCCAGCGCTACAGGAGATGAATTATGAGGAAAGATTAAAACTGCTGAGCTGTTTCCGATTAAACAAAAAGAGATTAAGAGGAGACATGACTGAAGTTTTAAAACGTATGACTGGAATTAGTCCAGTGGATTGTGAGTGTTATTTTAAAATGACTTCAACAGGAACACGGGGACATGGATGGAAACTTGTTAAGGGTAAATCTCGCACAAACATTAGGAAGTTTTTCTTTACACAGAGAACCATAGACACTTGGAATAAGTTACTGAATAGTGTGGTAGACCGTACAACTTTAGGGACTTTCAAAACTTGACTTAAATGTTGTTTTGGAAGAATTAAGTGGATAGGACTGGTAAGCTTTGTTGGACTGGGTGACCTGCTCTCGTCTAGATTGTTCTAATACTCTAATTTGTTGAAAAACAGTCTATTCAGTAACAGTGAGACATCTTATCAATAAAAGAAACAAAGTTTCACAGTATGTCAGACACATGTGACTTTTATCCACATTTTGTTGGTTTTTTTTTTGCTTTTCTCAGCTCCTGACAGATATTACTGTTTGAATTCCATGCTGCCCTATTTTGAGAAATGAGGCTACATGGTTGAGGGGAAAAAATACTGTTGTCAGTTTTGATTCAGACAGGACCTCTCCCTGTTATTTTCTTTAGAAATGTATTTATCCATAACTAGCTTAGCTAAGCAATTCTTCTTCTTTTTTCAATTGCTCCCATTAGGGGTTACCACAGCAGATCATCTTTTTTTATAGCTTCCTGTCATCTGCATTTTGCTCTGTCACACCCACCACCTGCATGTCCTCTCTCACCACATCCATAAACCTCTTCTTAGGCCTTCCTCTTTTCCTCTTGCCTGGCAGCTCTATCCTTAGCATCCTTCTCCCAATATACTCAGCATCTCTCCTCTGCTCATTTCCAAACCAACACAATATCTCCTCTCTGGCTTTGTCTCCAAACTGTCTAACCTGAGCTGACCCTCTAATGTACTCATTTCTAATCCTGTACATCCTCGTCACACCCAATGCAAATCTTAATAACTTTAATTCTGCTACCTCCAGCGCTGTGTCCTGTCTTTTTCTAAGTGCCACCGTCTCCAGCCCACGTAACATAGCTAGTCTCACTAGCATCTTGTAGACCTTCCCTTTCACTCTTGCTGGTACCTATCTTCTTATCCTGCTCCCTACTCTTGTTACAGATCACAATTTCATCTGCCAATGTCATAGTCCACAGGATCTCCCGTTTAATCTCCTCTGTCAACCTTGTCCACAACCACTGCAAATATGAAGGGCTCAGAGCCGATCACTGATGTAATCCCACCTCCAACATAAAAGCATCCGTCACTCCTACCGCAGACCTCACCACTGTCACAATTCCCTCTTACATACTTCTCTGCCACTCCCAACCTCCTCATAAAACAAAACAACTCCCCTCGAGGCACCCTGTCATTTGCTTTCTCCAGGTCTCCAAAGACACAATGCAACTCCTTCTGGCCTTCTCTCTACTTCTCCAACAACACCCTCAGAGCAAACATCGCATCTGTGGTGCTCTTTCCCAGCATGAAACAATACTGCTGCTTGCTAATCATCACCACCCTTCTTAACCTAGCTTCCACTACCCTTTCCCGTTACTCTGTGCTGTGGCTGATCAGTTTTATCCCCCTGTAGTTACTACAGCTCTGCACATCCCCCTTATTCTTAAAAATCAGTACCAGTACACTTCTCTACTCCTCAGGCATCCTCTCATTTTCCAAGAGTCAATTTAACAGTCTGGTTAAAAACTCCACTGCCATCTCTCCTAAACACCTCCATGCTTCCACAGGCATGTCACCTGGACCAACAACCTTCCCATTCTTCATCCTCTTCGTAACCATCCTTACTGCCTCCTTGGTATCTCCCCATCATCTAACCTTTTCTCTCTCTCTCATTCTCTTCATTCATCAGCCTCTCAAAGTACTCTGCTCAACACACTCTCCTCCCTTGTGAGTATTTTTCGTCATTATTCTTTATCACCCTAACATGCTGCTTATCTTTCCCAGCTTGGTCCCTCTGTCTAGCCAATCAATGCAGGTCCTTTTCTCCCTCCTTAGTGTCCAACCTCTCATATACCTTATCTTTAGCCTTTGCCACCTCACTTTTCACCTTGTACTCTTGTCTACTTTTCTGTCACTCTGACTATCCCACTTCTTCTTCACCAACCTCTGCCTCTGTATACGCTACTGTACTTCCCCATTCCACCAACAGGTTTCTTTGTCCTCCTTCCTCTGTCCAGATGTCACGCCAAGCACCCTTCTAACTGTCTCCCTTGCCACTTTTGCTGTAGTTCCCCAGCTATCTGGTAACTCTTTACTGCCACCCAGTGCCTATGTGACCTCCTCCCTGAACTCCACCTCACAGTCTTTCTTTTTCAAATTCCGCCATTTGATCCTTGACTCTTACCAAACTCTCCTTCTCTTCTTGATCTCTAAGGTCATCCTTCAGACCACCAACCTATCCTGCCTCACTAAGTTTTCCCCTGCCATCACTTTGCAGTCTCCATTCTCCTTTAAAATGACCCTCCTACATAGGATATAGTCCACCTGTATGCATCTTCCTCCACTCTTGTACGTCACTCTGTTTTCCTCCTTCTTCTCCACAGCTATGTCCATCCTTTTTGCAAAATACACTACTATCTGACCTTCTTCATTCATCTCTGTGACAACATACCTACCCATCACCTCCTCATCCCCTCTGTTCCCTTCACCATCATGTCCATTGAAATCCACTTTAATCACCACTGTGTCTACCTTGGGTACACTCTCCACCACTTTATCAAATTCAATCCAGAAATCTTCTTTCACATCCATTGCACACCCAAATTGCAGGGCATATGCAGTAACAACATTCATCATCACACCTACAATTTCTAGCATCATAATCAACATTCTGTCCGACAATCTTTTCACCTCCAAAACACTCTTGACATACTGCTCCTTCAGGATAATCCCTACCCCATTTCTCCTGTGATCCACACCATGGTAGAACTATTTGAACCCACCTCCGATACACCTGGCCTTACTCCCCTTCCATCTGGTCTCTTGCACGCACAATATATCAACCTTCCTTCTCTCCATTATATCTGCTAACTCTCTCCCTTTACCGTCATACTATCAACATACAAAATTCCTACACTCACTTCCATTCTCCCCAACCTTCCTCCACGCCTCCTGCCTCCAGGCATGCCTTCCCTCTCTTCTTCTCCTTCAGCCAACAGTAGCCCAATTTCCCCCAGCCCACTGTTGGTGATGGTGGCTGTCGTTAACCTGGGCCTTCACTGATCCAGTATGGAAATCTGTATTGTTGTCCACATATTGATCTGGCAAAATTTTACACCGGATGCCCTTCCTGACGTAATCATCCCCATTTATCTGGGCTTGGGACCAGCACAAAGAAACACACTGGTTTGCGCATCCCCTGTGGCTGGGTTAGCTTAGCTAAATAATAAATAACAAT
This sequence comes from Polypterus bichir lapradei, assembly GCA_026402145.1. Taxonomy (NCBI): domain Eukaryota; kingdom Metazoa; phylum Chordata; class Cladistia; order Polypteriformes; family Polypteridae; genus Polypterus; species Polypterus bichir. Next base: position 19,032,870 of record JANRMT010062857.1, on the reverse strand, counting down.
AAGCCATGTCATCATGAAGTTATCAGCATGTGTAGTATGTGTACAGAAAGGACCAGCACTGAATGTGGGCATTGCAGGGGTTTAGTAAATACATTTTGAGACAGAAATGAGACTGAGTAAAGACTACTATTTAACAATTGTTAAATAACTTTTTCAAAAAGCGTGTCTTCATCATTACAATCCTGTGTATGTTTTTGTGGTCACATTTACATTTTTTGGCAAATTTATAATGTCAACCAGACACTCGAGCTCTGCATAAAAGTGAAACCTAAGTATGATTTTTAAAAGTTAGGGGGTTGTTCCTATTCCATGTAAACATTTGAAATTAGAACCTGGAAAGCATAAATACAAAAAGAAAAACTACATCCAAAATGAGACAATGGGCTTAATTAATCTTGTAAGGTTTAGAATGTATTAAATTTATATATAATTGAGTTTAAAGAAACTGCCAATTTAAAAACATAAACTGTGTGCAGTAAGTTCATTTATTGCAACTTTCACAAACTAAGCAGACGTCTTGTGAACTCTTTTTCATTAGATTGTGTTTATTTCATATTTATGGTGTTTTTCAAGAGTCTGTTGGCTGCTCCTCTCCTTTTTCCTTTATCTGAACTGCTGTCCTGCACAGAGATATTTCTGATTTTTTGCCATTTGCGGCTGGCATAATTAGGCATGTTGTAACTGGTCTGAAAACCTGTGGCTGTATGCCTGTCTGTACAGTATGTATGTATGCATGCATGTAATTCTGTGTAGCTAATCTCACCCACTGGGTATTTTTAGTTATTTTTTGTTAGCTTTTACATCCTGTTAACTGATTCTTCCTTTTTTATGTAATGACAGCAGTTTAATAATGCTTATAATTCTTTTCTTTCAGCAATCATGTGCTCTACAATTGACCAAGATAGAAGGATTGTGTTTACTTCAAGTAGACGTCCAGTTAGACAAGGGTGGTCATTTTCACATTTATATTCATTTCCATATGAAGAAGTAATACAATACTCATGCACTGATGGATTCAAACCAGAGACAAAAACACAGATAACCTGTCGTCTCAAGGGCTGGGATCCTTCTCCAAAATGCAGCGGTGTGTATATTTTTTATGAGACTTTGTTGAAAAAAATAATTAACAATATTGTCTTGCATATTATTCCAATTGTTAGTGTAAAATTGTTAAAATGACAGACTTGCAGCAAATAAATTTTAAAAAGTAACATTTTGCTATCTAATAGAAACTTATTTTGGTCTTGTATGGTCTGCTTCAGCCTCCCATCCTTTAATATACAGTTGAGTCAAGAAGCTAAAATTATATAGTTGAAGGGACAAAGCACAAAGTTCAGGCAATACATGATACACATGATCTGTGCCCACTTTCCCAATTCAAGGTCATTGCAGGCCAGATCAGGAATTTATTTAAAAAGGTAAAAAAGCTCCACCTGTGTTATATTACAGCCTGGGCTCCACTCTTTGCTGGGGTTCAAACATCCCTTTCGTGTCTGTTATGTTAATTTTTTATAACATTGTTGTTAATTTAATTTGTTTATGCCACAGTATCTTCCTTTAATGTTCTTTGTGTTTTGTGGGTGGTCCCCCAAGAGGTAGGGCCAGTCGAGGGACTACCCTTAGCCCTATAAAGGCTGAGGAAAACCACAGTCTCTTGCAGTTCATAGAATGCACTCGTGGTGTGGAGAGTTGTCTTGGATTTGAATTTATTCTTGTGTTTTTGTGATTTCTGTATTTTTGAGCATTCTTGGGATTGCCTATTATGTGCCTTTGTGCTGCTCTTAGTTTATTTTTGTGAACAGAGCTTTTGTAAAAATAAATCTATTATTCTATAAAAATTCTTCATTGCTCTTATGTAACTATCTGGGTTTTGATGGTGTTATCCCCTCCAGTGGGCATTTTGAGTTGGGACTTGCTGTGCTTTGGGATTCTCTAGTTCATAACAATCTGGGGGAAATTCCATAGTGCTCAAAGTAAAACTTATGTAAGCCAAAGACATACTCAGACCCTGGCGAGCCATATTTTCTTTGTGAAGTAATGTTGACACCATTCTGTTGTTTGTTTTAGCTTGTAGTCACTGCCATTTTGTATGTTTTTTTTATGTGGTTATGGCCATATTGTTGTCAGAAATTGTGCCTCGTTCTAGTCACCCTTATTTAAGATAGTGCAGCACAGCTCAAAATATCCTGTCTTTGGGATTTGATGAAATTAAGGACTAATCACATTTGCTTTCTTTTTTTGTAAGTATCAATCTTTACTAATGGTTATGAGTTTCAAAATCCTTTTTACGGTTTGGGTTTGGTAGCGCATGCTTGGTATTATTTTTGGCTTTGAACCCTTGCTTTGTCTTTCTGTCATTCTCTGTTGTGTCCCTTAAACCTGCTGATATTTTCATCTCCTGATCCAAAACTGCTCTTCTTTGTGGTCTTTGATTGGCCATGATATATTGGCGCGATAAACTCTTTCTTTCCTAAATGGTAGCTTTTAAGTAAAAAACGACAGTCATAAGTTAATGTAGTTCAATTGGAAAATGACCTGAGCACTTCTACGTTTAGCTGCTTGGAGTACTGGGAGTTTTTCCATTTCATCATGAGAGTTTGAAGTCAGCCAGTACCCATCAGTATGCAGTACCTGCACTTCTCACAGTCTTCTGCTACTATAACTGTTTCAAGCAGATGATGTCTTCTGAGAATTTTAGTGAGGGGGGAACCTTCCCCTCCTATCCAGGTCTTCAAGCATAAAATCTATCCATCTTGAAACGTATATGTTGATGAGATATTGCATATTAGATGTTAGCTGAAGAATCTGAAACATATGGACTACCACCTCTCAAACACTGGAGAGCACCATCCCAAGGGTCTTCACAAATACCAAATTATGCTTAGACATTTTTTTCTTATAGCAGGAGCATAGGCAGATGAAGTGACTTACTCAGGATTACACAATAAACCAGAAATTAGGAACTAGCTGCCTATTATCTAAAACTCCACTGCTTTACCCACTAAGCCTCAAGTGTCTACAATATAAACAACATTTATTTCTATAGCACATTTTCATACAAATAATGTAGCTAAAGTGCTTTACATGATGAAGAAAGAGAAATAAAAGACAAAGTAAGAATTAGAATAAGACAGTTAGAATAAGAGTAAGGTCTGATGGCCAGGGTGGACAGAAAAAAAAAAAAAAACTCCAGACGGCTGGAGAGAAAAAATAAAATCTGCAGGGGTTCCAGGCCACAGGACCACCCAGTCCCCTCTAGGCATTCTACCTAACATAAATGAAACACTCCTCTTTGTATTTAGGGTTCTCTTGGAAGGACTTGATGATGATGGTCATGTAGACTTCTGGCTTTTAATCTATCAATTTAGGAACATCACGGTGCTTTGAGTAGGTGGTGGTGGCGCAGGCCGCCACCACAGAAAACCAGGGAAAGAAACAGAAGAGAGAGTAGGGGTCAGTATGGATTTTAGAGCCACCATGAATAGTAATTATAATGAATTGAATATACAGAGTATCAGGATTAAATGAAGGTGAAGTTATCAGAAAGCCATGTTAAAGTAATGTGTTTTCAGCAGTGTTTTAAAGTGCTCCACTGTATTAGCCTGGCGAATTCCTATTGGCAGGCTATTCCAGATTTTAGGTGCATAACAGCAGAAGGCCACCCGCCTCACCACTTCTTTTAAGTTTTGCTCTTGGAATTCTAAGCAGACACTCATTTGAGGATCTGAGGTTACGATTTGGAATATAAGGTGTCAGACATTCCGATATATAAGATGGAGCGAGATTATTTAAGGCTTTACAAACCATAAGCAGAATTTTAAAGTCAATTCTGAAAGACACAGGTAACCAGTGTAGTGACATCAAAACTGGGGTGATGTGCTCGGATTTTCTTTTTCTATTAAGATTCTAGCAGCTGCATTCTGCACTTGTTGCAAACGATTGATGTCTTTTTAGGTGGTCCTGAGAGGAGTGCATTACAGTAATCTAGACGACTGAAAACAAAAGCGTGAACTAGTTTCTCGGCATCTTTCAATGATATAAGAGGTCTAACTTTTTCTATGTTTCTTAAGTGAAAAAATGCTGTCCTAGTGGTCTGATTAATATACGATTTAAAATTCAGGTCACAGTCAACAGTTACTCCTAAATTCTTTACCTCCGTCTTGACTTTTAATCCTACAGAGTCTACAGAGTAGCTTAGTGGTATAGTCAAATAATTGGCACAGCAATGGAAAATAAGAAGTTACAAGATGGAAGTTCTGCTTTCATGTGTAGCTCAAGGGAGGAATGGACTCGTGACATAACTGACTGACCTCATAACTACTGACCTCTGTTCAACACGGTATTGCATAAATCTTTCAGTTGGTACCTTATATGTAATAGTGTAAGTAAAGCAGGCCAAAGAAATTAATAAAATAACAATAATAATAAAATATTATCCTTAGGGATTAATAAAGTTGAGGATAATGCAACTAGGGACAAAATGAAGGGACCTGGACTTGTGAGCAGAGTGCTTTAGTGCTTCTGGCTCAGACGCTCTTGACCAATGCCTGCCAGGTACAGAAAGGTGAAAATAAAAGCAGAGTGTGGAAAGGGAGTTTTCATTGTTTGTATTCAGAGTCTCCAGGCAGAAAGCATGGAGTGTTTGTAATCCGAAAGACAGGAATATCTACTGGATGGTCAAGTTCACCCATTGCAAAGGAGTGTTTTTTTGAGAGTTTATTGGCATCTTACTGGCTTCTGCTGTTTCTGACACAGGCTAGAACATAAGAAATTAGACAAACGAGAGGAGACCATTCAGTCCATCGAGCTTGTTGGTTTAGTTAAGAGCTAAGCTGGCCCAATACCTCATCCAAATATTTCTTAAAGGCTGTCAAGGTTTGTTCTTCAACTACATGTCTTAGTAGTTTGTTCCAGATTTCCACCACTCTTTACATAAAGAAGTGTTTTCTGGCTTCAGTCCTAAAATGCACTTCCCCTTAATTTCCTCGGGTGTCCTCAAGTAGGTGATTCATTGTTAAGTTAAAAGAATTCTGCTGGGTCAACTTTAACGCTTTGGAGAATTTTGAAGACATGGATGAGGTCCCCACGCAGTCTCCTCTGCTCAAGTGTAAACAATTTTAATTTTTTGAATATGTCAGAGTAGGACATGTCCTCAAGTCCCATGATGCACTTGGTTGCTCTCCTCTGCACAGCTTCAAGAGCTGCTATGTCTTTCTTGTACCATGGTGACCAGAACTGCATACAATACTCCAGATGTGGTCTTACCAATGCATTATATACTTTTAGTATAATATCACTTGCTTAACATTCAACAATTTTTATGATATAACCTAGTATTTTATTTGCCTTCTTAATCACTTCTGCACATTGCTTAGATGATTAAAATGTTGTATTAACATAAATCCTTACATTTATTGTAGAAGCTGCTTCCTGTATGACAACATCTCCTGACTTGTATTTACAACTGATGTTCCTTTTGCCCATGTGTAGCTCCTTATACTTTTCTACCTTAAACTGTATTTTCCAAGTGTTCCCCCACTTCTGAAGCTTGTCAAAGTCTTTTTGAATTTGTTTTACTGCTTCCTCAGTGTCTGCCATTTTAATGTCAAATTTCTAGTTTACTAACTATACAGTCATTAGCACTAACACTACTTTAACATGTAAAAAAAAAATAAACCTAGTGATTACTGTTAACTTATTAAACGTCCTGGATAAGTCAGGGTTCTGAACAAATTGATTTCTTTAGATCTTAAGAAATGTTGTCAACTGAATCTCTTTTCACTCTGAACATTATGAGTAATACTAACTGATCATGTTTTCACATCTCTGTTATATGCCATTTGGTATGGGATTCATAAAAGTAGTGTTAATGTTTCTGATGCACCATCTGTTGGAATGACAAATGCAATGCATTTTATTAATAAAAACATTTGGGACGACAGGGACATAGCAACCAACTGGACACACACACACTTCTATTAAGGTGGATAATTTAAACTGCAGTTCTACAATTTAGAAGGAACATAACTGGTTACATATTTTGTAAAAGGCTGTCTGTTAAATACTGAATATTCATTGTTAGTTTTATTAGGTCTTTAAAGCTAAATAAAAGTTTTATTAAGGAATGCAAAAAAAAAATTTCAGATGGAAGATGTTCTCTGCCTCCTAAAATTGACAATGGAGACATAAAAGAAGATATTAAATCATGGTATAAAGATGGTGCTGAAGTTCCATATCAGTGCAAAGAGAACTATGTGATGGAAGGTGACAGTGTTGTCCGATGTTCCATGGGAGTCTGGTCCAAACCACCTCAGTGCATGAGTGAGTATGAATGTTTCACACTTTAATTTCAGAAAAACAATATTACAGTCATGTACTTCTCACTCTGGTTGTCTCTTCTGGGGATTTCTCATTTTCTTTGGGAGCTCTTTACAGATATATTTGGATGGATGAATCACAGCGACGCTGGTTTTTGTTGTAATTTTGCACTCACCATCAAACTTAATTTTTTCTTTGAGTAGAAGTCCCATTCTCTGTCATGTCACAGCTAAGAAAATGGTGTGTTTTATTTCCTATCATACAGTATTTTATGATGTGTTTGAAAATCTGCTTTAGCAAGGAAGTATGCTGTATATTGTTATCAATTTCAGAAAGCATTTTAGGAAATTCATTAACTAGCTCATTTTCTACCTTCATCTCCAGAGTAATTTTGATTTAGTGTCTACTATCATAGCTTCTGTTAACACTGTTGTCATTATTGACACATAGATTGAACTTTATTTTTTCCTCAAGGAGAAAGTTGGCTTTTCATAGATGCTCTTTATATAAATAAATACATAAATAGATAGATAAATAAATCTATATACACACACACTATGATGTGAACACACACCAGAATGACTGAAAAATTTAAAAAGAAAGAAAATAAAACTTCTGATTTGGCAGTACCATTCACAATGAGGCATTAGGCAGATGTATTGCTGTTGGTATAATGGAGGCCCCGTAGTATTTATTGACACGTTACTGCTGAATAATTCATTGGCTGAAAGTCCTCAGTGTTAGTGTGTCAGAAAGAGGATGTGCAGCATTGTTCAAAATGGCACTCAGTTTTGATTTATCTTCTCTTTTACTATGAACTCCAGGGGCTCTCCCTTAACTGAGCCTTACCTTTTAATTAGCTTGTTCAATTCATCTCTTGAAGTGAGGTTTCCAGCCCAGCACACCACAATGTAGAAAATCCCATTGGCCATAACCGAGTTGTAGAAAATGTGAAGGATTTCACTTACTACTCTCTTTCAGGGCGGATGTCGACTTTTATCGAAATTCAGGGGTAGAGGACAGTAATCAGCCGTAAACTGCAAAAAAACTCGCCGTTATGTTTTAGTTTGACTCTCTTTGCTAGAAAGAAACTTAGCTTCATTGATTTCACCTCGATTACCTGCACATGCGTGCGTAACAAAGAGAAAACAACCTCGAAAATGGCATTGACATCTGGTGAGAGACGAAAGCAAATGCACAAAGCAAAATACTCCATTGACGACATTTTGCGTATTATCGCCGAATCGGACTCTGACTTGTTGGACTCCGATTTTGATGCAAGTGATCTGAAAATGAAAGTGAGGTATTGGCTTCAGCTGATCAGAGGTGCTGAATACGCTTATGTAGCTGATGCGCCTACAGCAATGTTCGCCTGGGAGGACCGCCACTTACAACAACAAGAAGTACAAACCAGATTGTGTCGCACTGCCACGCGAAGACAGGCCAGGCAGCCGGCCACCCATGCATTCCTACCAGCCATCGAGCTGCCCCTACACAGTGACCAGAGACACTGAACAGGAATCAACAGCAGTCACAGCAACAGACGTTTTACGTCGATTTACATGTGAAACCTTTGCTTTGTGTGCTTTTCAGAAAACTGAGTTGCCTGCAAAAAATATTCAGCCCTCAAATAGTCAAAAGAAAACAGTCTTCTAAGGAAAAAGAGTCCGCTCTGCCCACTCTTATAGAGTTCCTCTGTGTTCTGAGACCAGTCCAGCCTGTCATTGATGTGGACACTGAAGTACTTGTAGGAGTGGACCACCTCTACATCCTCGTCTTGAATAGTGACCAGATATAGAGGCTCTTTGGTGCAACAATTGATTGATAGCTAAGGAATTATTAATTATGTTTTTAAAAAACCTAATATTCAATCTTTTCTTTTCTGAGCTGCTTTCTGATTACCATACTTAATAAAATCTCGGATTCACTGAGATATCATACTGAATGAAGTGCTTTTTCATTAGCAGAGCAGACCCTGCTTTTGTGTTTTTGATAGTACACTCTGATGTGGTGTAATGGTAACAGCGTTGGACTTCAAGTCCTGAGACGGTGGGTTCAAATCCTACTTACTGACACTGTGTGACTCTGAGCAGGTCACTTCACCTGCATGTGCTCCAGTCTGAAAAACAAAAGAAATGTAATCAATTGTATCCTCAAACGTTGTAAGGCACATCAGATAAAGGCGTCTGCCAAATAATGATAATAAAGAAGATTTATGTTAATATTCATATCCAGGACCATAAAACACTTACCCAGAAACGCACAAGGAAAACAGACATCCATCCATCTATTATCCAACCTGCTATATCCTAACTACAGGGTCACGGGGGGTCTGCTGGAGCCAATCCCAGCCAACACAGGGTGCAAGGCAGGAAACAAAACCCGGGCAGGGCACACACTAGGGACAATTTAGGATCGCCAATGCACCTAACCTGCATGTTTTTGGACTGTGGGAGTACCCGGAGGAAACCCACGCAGAGACAAGGAGAACATGCAAACTCCACGCAGGGAGGACCCGGGAAGCGAACCCGGGTGTCCTTACTATGAGGCAGCAGTGTTACCACTGCCCCACCATGCCACCCGAAACAGACATTATACTATAAATATAAACTCTAAACATAAATATTGCTAAAATTATAATAGTGGGAAATTCCTGAACACTGAAATGCACTCACAAAATTCTAAAGTTCATAAAAACCAAATATCAAAGGTTAAGAAACAGTTACGTAGATAAAAACACTGTTTGGTACACTAGACTGTAAAAACTCAGCAATGGAGGAATGAAACTCGAAATCTCTATGATAGCAAAAGGTTAAAATGCAAACTTCTCAATATGTTTAAATGCTCAGGAAGTAGTTTTTTCTTTCACAAAACATACTTTCGTTTATTTTTAAGAAGTTCAAACAAGCTTCTGCAGTTCATCCTTAGATAAAATGGCTACAATAACATGAGACGTGTGCATTAGGAAGTGGCCTGATGTTGCAGCAACCCTAATCAAGAAGGCAGTTGGTGTTGTTATCAACAAACAAAAAACCAACAAAATAATTAAAGAAAATAACAAATTCTAAAGTAGAAATGTGTGGAAATCAATGCTGAAAAAACAAGGGTTCATCTGTTAACAATTGCTGACAATTTTGTGTAAAATACGTTTTAGGAAAACGTTCTGTCATCTCTTAATGCAGGATCCCTGAATGTATAAAAACAAGGCCACCATAAAGACAGTAAAGTGCCTGATATGTTATCAAAGAATGACAACACATCCATTTTTTATTTACTCTTTACTTGGATTGTCTCTTGTAATTTTTTTCAGTTTCAGTTTTTCTGCATATGTTACCCTTTGTAAAGAAATGATTTTTAAATAAGTATGATTGCTAAGAACAGAAATCAAAATTACAATGTGTTTTTTTGTAATCTGAAAGTGAATCCTTTTCCACCTACCCGGTTTGCACTCACCTGGTTTTCTTTTAAAAGCTCTTTTATATGTTTGCTTTATTCCATTAACAGAGCCCTGTTATTTGATAATTCAGGAAAAACCAATAATACTGAAGCATGGGAATGAATTGAAATTACTCTGTCCATCTGGGAATACAACAGCAATAAGGTGTGAAAATGGACAAATACTTAATACATGTAAGTATTATACATTTATTTTAAAAGACCATTCAATTTTGCCTCTTTAAATTTGTTCTAAAACTTTACACCTAAGTACAAACTTCAACTTTTTTCTGATGTTTGATTTTAATGTGCTATAATCTGAGAAAGGAGATCTATCTATAAAGGAATTTATCTTAAAAGAAGTTTACGTGCAAAATTACCAATGGCACAGCTCAATCAACAAACCATAGCATCTCTGTGTTCCCAGCTGGCAGAGCACATCCACAAAGACAAGACAAGAGCACAAAGTGACAAAAGGGGACAACACATGAAGTGGCAGTTGAGCAAAGTAGTGATGCTGTGTCAGCTTTTATCTGTAGTTATGACAAACTAACCCAAATGCACCTAACATGATCTTAAATAATGAATTTGCAGACCAGAATCCTTTCCAAACTGACCCAATTAGAATTTATACAGAACAATAGTCAAAAATCTAATATAATCAAAGTTATTCAAACAACATATCCAGATTTCTTGTATTAAACAGACTAAGTGAAAGATTCCTCCTTTTAAAGCAACTGGAACAGTCTTTTACAATTTTCACCTTTAGATTCTTAAGACAGAAGAAAGAATTTAGTCTGTCATCACCATTCTTAGCTTTCAAGTTATACCAGTTTTTAGTCCCTTAATAAATAAAACAAGATGAATTTTGCATTCTCTTGTTTTGCATTGCCTTCTGTAGTCTAAACAGCCTCAGCGGACTTCATGTGTTTTTGGCGTCACTGTGGGAAAATAAGATTCAGGCTGCAGTACCAGGATTCAGTCATTTATGTCATTCATTAATGAAATCATTTATTTTTCACCAAATATCTGAGACCAGGTTCGGGGGCAACAGTCTTAGCAATGAGGCCCAAATATCTCTTTTCCCAGCCACACCTGCTATTCTGTGGACTGCTGAGGCATTCCCAGGTTACCTGGGATATAATCCTTCCAGAAAGCCCTGGATTTATTCCCAGGGTCTCCTCCCAGCTGGGTATGCCAATAAAACCTCCACAGGAATACATCCAGAAGGCATTCGTATCAGATGCCTGAACCACCAAAGTTGGCTCTTCTCAATGTGGAGGGTCAACAGCTCTACTCTGAGCTTCTCACCCTGTCTCACCAAAGCCCTCTCTTCCTTGTAACAGACACTCTGTCCCTTGATCTCTAAACACTGGCCTCTTCCTCCTCACATTTAGTAATAGGGTAAGGTTACTTTAAAGTTCTTCTTCAGTAGCTTCCTGGATCAGACAATAACAAGTTTTGAAGTGACTTTTCTTGCGTTACATGGACATCAAGCTGGAGCTCTTCCTAGTAGACTCTATTAGCACCTCATTCCTAAGTCATAGGACTCTGGGCCATCTTAACGTATGGGCACCATGGGCACTAGCTGGGGACCCCAGGATTATAGAGGTCCAGGATGTTTCTGATACCTATGTGTGTTTCTGTTTTACTATCAAAACAGGGACCCCAGTGCACTGCTTTACCCGGGGGCTTATGAGGTTGTTAAGATGGCCCTGTGACCTAAGATCTGTGTGATCCTTAATGTATTGGTCCTCCATGGCAACTCCCTACTTGCCATTCCCGTGATGAGTTACACAGAGAACATCTGCTCCCACCTAAAGGCCTAGAATGAGAGAACCATTCTTACCCTTGAAAAAGCTTTTAGGTCCTAACTTCTCAACCAGGAACACTTTGCACCCATCTGCCTGTGAAGTTGTCTAGTGGCTTCTTACATTTTCTGCATACTCTTAACCTTAATATGTTCCTTCCTACCCTAGTATTGTGGGTGCCACTCTGTCTTTCTAGTCCTTGCTTCCCTATATCTTTCATGTATCGACCCAATACATGATGAGCTCTAGTAACCCCTGTCTTCTGCCAGTGGAAGAGCAGTCTCATTCACTCACACCCAGTGTAGGACTCTCTCTAGGGAGGTTCCCTCTCAGAATTTTCTCTTCCTTTTTCACATTGAATGGCAATCCCTTCTTTGCTGTGTGACCCATCAGAAGTATATTAACTACATTAAACAGAAATCCTAAAAAAATATTTTGTACTTACCTAGAACTAAATAAGTATAAAATACTATAATTGAATGAAAGACAAAAATATTGTAACTAGCTCTGAGTCCGGACCTCAAGGAGACATGCTCCTCAGGTGACAATGGAGTGTCTGATGGGCCAAGAATACCTGGAGAAGTCGGCTATAAAGCACCATAATATAATGATAAAGATAAGGAGGGTGTGGACACAGCACTTAGAAGAGCACTTTGATTGGATTGGTGTCTCCTGGCTGCCAACGCCCTTCAGCTTGGAAGTGTCGCCGGTGGCAAGCTTCAGATTTGATCTGGGACTTGGGTCGGCTTGCAGATAGCCAAGGGAACAGTGTGACAATTGGATTGCCTTTGACCCCAAGTGAGCCAGAGCTGGGCAGTGTGCATAAAGGGACAAGCAGCTGGGAGCACATGGGTGGAATGGTGGATGGAAACAGCGCTGAAGATGACAACAGTCCATTTTTGGGGCCACCCGACAGCAATCGGCATTAATAGGCTACTTCCATGCCTCTGTCTCTTACATCACTGAAACCGTTACAATATTTTTGGAAACCTAAGTTCACATTTTTTATATTCCACGATACATCATACTATTGCAACTGAAAATATTTTAATTTCTAAGCATACGGAAATCTATTAAACTCATTAATCCATTCATAGAGTAAAATTAATTTGTTAAACTAAAGAGTCAAAATCTCTAATAAATGTATATTTTTTTTAACACTACATATTTAGATTCCCCTATAGAGAGCTTTATAATCATCTTTACATACTGTGAAAATTGTGTTATTGCATCAAATATATATAAAAAAGTGAAAAAAATATTTAAAAAGAATGTTCTTTGCAGAAAAACTATGAAGGTTTGTTTTCGGCAATTTCGTTTCAGTTTTCCTATTTTTTTTTTGTTCACTTAACCTGCCTTTGTGTAATTTTGTAAGTTATTCTGATTCCTCCCAGATACCGAAGTTGCATGTTTTAGGATAACTGATGACTGTAAGTTATGCCGTTGCTTGTGTGTGTATGTGTGTGTGTGTGTGTGCGTGTGTGCGAGTCCTCTGTGAATCAGACCCTAACTCTCCAATAGCCAGTACTGTTTTAAGAGAGAGCTGAGCGGTAGATGGGTAGATAACAGAATGTATAAATAAATTCAATAACCATTCACCAATTAATAATATTATAAAATGTTTTGCAGGCACTTAAATGAAAATGGATAACTGCAATTGAAGGTGAGTGTTCTCGAAATGACTAATTCTGCTTTTGTCTTTTAGATTGAGCATACTGTATTGTATTTGTCTTTGTGTGAGAGAGGACATACAAATATCTAGAAATTATTTTTTATGTCATAAGTGGATTAGAAAAGCCATTTCATTGCATTTAGTCTGGAGGTTATGCAATAATCCAGGATAACTGAAAAGAAATGTATTGTTTTTTAAAACAAATATCTAGAAATTCAAGTTGCTAACAATCTAAAATTGGAATGTTAAATAGGACAAAGTCTCTTTTAAATTGTAACAGTATTAATTTCCCCTCCGTGAACTCAAATTGTTTCAGGTAGATGGTGACCTCAAGCTGTCCTTCTATTTTAGAGTGATTCAATCCATCTTTAGTGCCTGGTTAAGTGGCCTGATAAATCCAAATTAAAGAAGCTCCAATAGGTGACCAGATAGGCAGGCTGATGTAGATGGCCTAAAAAGCAAGGACCACAAGACAAGACTAAAAAAACTGGGACTCATCTCAGGGGACGACAACCACTCTTACCTGCAGCATTAAATCAGGGAGGACAGTCGCCTTACAGACTCACGCAGAATGAACCAGCTGTTCTTTCCTCCACAGTGTATACAGCTTTTTAACAAAATGCATAACTGGTAGGAGACATGTTTAGGATCACGACATTAAAAATAACACTCTTAAATATTTGTCTTATTTTGCACAGAAGATTATCACACTACATGTATTATAACTGAAAAAGCACCAATATACACTGTTCTTGACAGCAAGTAACTACAAGACCTCAGGTGAAATTTTGCGGTGCCAACTGGGCCGCCCGGTTTACTCCTTTGATGCAAGAACAAAATAACAAGAGTGCGATGGCACAAAAATAGAACAGAAATCAATAAAGCCTTTGGCTATTATAACGTTTCTTAGTTAGGTTTGCCAGGCTTGTTGTTGGTCTTTCCATTAATGGGTCGTCTTCCGAGTGAGTCGCCGCCTCCCAGGTGCATCCTCTTTTTATTGCTGCTGGGCTAGAAGGGGCAGGGTTAGTTGCCCTCACTAGGAACCTCCTAGATAATCACAGAATGGAGGACTCAGAACGAAGCTATAGTTTATACAGAAAACATGAAGTAAACTGACAATTTGGTAGTAAAAATCATTTAAGAGACATTGCTGTTGTTGATTCACTGCCTTATTTAAAATGGTTACTTATTATTAAAAACATGTATTGGTTTATGCAGTGGTAGCACTGCTGCCTTGCAGTAAGGAGACCTGGGTGTCCCTTCCTGGGTTCTCCCTGTGTGGAGTTTGCATGTTCTCCCCATGTCTGCATGGGTTTACTCCGGGTACTCTGGTTTCCTCCCACAGTCCAAAGACATGCAGGTTAGGTGCATTGGCGATCCTAAATTGTCTCTAGTGTGTGTGCTTGGTGTGTGGGTGTGGGTGTGTGTCCTGCGGATTTTTTTCCTGCCTTATGCCCTGTGCTGGCTGGGACAGGCTCCAGCAGACCCCCGTGACCCCGTGTTAGGATATAGCGGGTTGGACAATGACTGACTGACTGACTGTATTGGTTTCTTTATAATTGTACAAATAGGTGCACTGTTGAAAATGTATAATATAAATATTTGTACTGTATACATAAATACGTATGTGTATACTATGACTTATATGAAACTATATTTTGGATTAAATTGATTGTTTTTACTATATGCTTAGATAACCCTTTCAGATATATACGGTAAATTGTTTTGAAATGCCCATTTGAATACATTAATATCTTCATAAATACAGTATAGACTGGTTTAAATACATCATATTGGATTTACAGATGGGCACTGTGTCAGCTAGGGAATCCATTCCCAGGCGCCAGTTTACTGGGAGCCAGGGATTCCCGGACATTTTTAACTGCTGTAATTCCCAGGAAACTGGGAACTGCCAAGCTCGCATATATACCGTGTAAAAGTGTAAAAATCGCTCAAGAAATAACAGAGTTATAGTTGAAAACTGAAGACTTCATTGACGTCTGTCAGACAACAGCTTTGAACAGCAACTTGAAATTGCAATGTGTCAGTCTGTTGCATCCGCATTATCTGTGCCAAGAAACTTGCCATCACAGAATGATGACAAGAAACTGGATGCATCAGTAAAAGCTGAAATGGCGGTGTTTCAGAGCAACGGCAAGCGCGGGCGTTGTTTAGAACAAGTGTATCTGTATCTGATGACTGTGCCACCTACTTCAGTGGAGGTAAAGCGTGCTTTCTCAGAGGCTGGCGTACTCTGCACGAAGTACGCTCTCGCCTGGACGACCGCACGCTGGACAAGTTATGCTTTCTATGCTCTTATTACTGCAACTAACTAGATCAGGGTGCCCACAGTTTTTCGGCTTGTAAGCTACTTTTAAAATGACCAGATCGAAATGATCTACCTCAGTGGTTCCCAAACTCGGTCCTGGGGACCCACTGTCATTGCAGGTTTTTGTTCCAACCAACTTCCGTTTTTCATTGGACTCTTAGCCTAATTAAGTGAGTCCTTGGAGTCAATATAGAATTTACAAAACTAAGTTTGGTAGATTTTTATTAAAATGTAATATTCCCATATAGGGGAATATGTAGCTTTTTTAAAGTCATTAACAGTATTTTCAACCTAATTTTCATTCTGCTTTTCCAAGTGTTCTGGTTATTTAATTGATAATTTACTAATTAGTGGGCCTGACTCCGAAGTCATTGCAGCTTTCATTATTCTGAGTGTCTGCTCTGGTTGTTGTTAATTGTCACTATAGGGTTAAATGAAGGGAGCAAACTACACAGGAAAAGGGGAAAATAATAGGAAAACAACAAAAGAGTTAAGCATTTATAGCTTTTGAAAAAACTAAAATATTTCTAAATGTCTTCTAAATGTAAAAACCATACTGTTGTGTTTTTCTGAATGAAGAATAAGAGAAGAGTAAAAAAGACCAGCTAATTAAATGAGATCAGTTGTTATTGATTATTATCACCAATCGTGCATCTGGTTGGAACAAAAACCTGCAGCCACAGTGGGTCTCCAGGACCGAGTTTGGGAACCACTGATCTAACTACATTAAAAAGTGTTATATATATATATATATATATATATATATAAATATGTACACAGTATATATTGTGATTGACAGCCGGGTTCCATGCCCAGCCAGGATGCCTCTGCTGCATATGTTCCGGGGGAGCCACCATGGGCAGCTCAATACCTCCCCCGGGACGCTTGGTGGCAGCCTCCCTGGCCGATGTTCGTTCCCCAGTCTCCCGCATGGCTCCATTGGACATGGAGTCCTCCACAACCTGGGTGGGAGCTGGGGTGGCCGCTAGGGGGTGCTGCAGAGACTCGAGAAGCTGGACGAGTCATCAGCCCCACCCGGAGGTGCAATTGGGACCAGGTGGTCCAGCACCTGGATCACTTCCGGGTGGGCTATAAAATGGGCCAGCCTCCACCACTAAAGGGCCAGAATTGGGAGGAGGAGGACGAGGTTGCCTGGGAGGAGTGGTGGTGCAAGGTGGAAGAGTTGTTGTGTTGGACTAAGGTGCTTTTGGGACTGTGTTGGGCCTGTGGGACACAGGGAAGACGTGTGCCCACGGTTGAAGACTGAAATAAAAAGCCTGTGTGTTTTGTACACGTGCCTCTGCGTAGTCTGTGCCGGGTCGGGTGCTATATAGCGTCTTTCACAATATATATATATATATATATATATATATATATATATATTTACACACTGAGTATACTTTATACATAAAATATATGTTGTCGTACCTTGCATAACTGAATTACCTTTATGGCACAATAACAATTCAATAAATTTATAGTCACTACAGTATTTGGATTTAATAATCTTCATGTGGGAAAAGGCTGACTCGCATAAATAAGTAGAGCCGAATAATACAGTCAAGGAGCTTTTGAATTCAGCCGAGTGAAAAATGACGGCTGTCCGATTAACTGCGATTTTAGTTCCCTCTCTTTTCTCTTTCTCAGATCGCTTTTCGGAAGGAAGTCAGTTTCGTAGTTTTTATGAACAGTTTGAAAGTGCCTTTCCACATTTTCCTTCTTTGGAATAGCAATGATAGATTGACAGATCAGACAAATGCACTTCGATTGTGACAGTGTGAGAGAAAAAAAATCCTCTTCTAATTCCACATAAATCCCATACCCTCCCCAATTTTTTTTTAAATCCCTTCTTTAGTCAATATAAATTGGAAGGCTAACTAGATCACAGCCGGAGTTTTGCAGTAGTTCACGCGTTTGATCATGCGTGAGGGATGACCAGTGTCTTAGAAGAAAGGAGATCTCAGTCTGGCCGCCCTGTACGTCAATCAAGTGGCAAATGCTTAATGTTTAAAAAAATATTTTTTTGAATGCAACGTGATCTACCTGCACTACGCATTGGGCACCCCTGAATTAGATACATGTGCTTGTATGACAGCATGAACTGCTTGTAGATAAGGTTAGTCTTATTGGTGTCAACATATTGCAGTAGTTTTATTAAAAATAAGTGTGGGTCATTCTAAAACCGTTCACATGTGAGATGCCCGTGCACTGTGTCATCCCTGGGAGCCCAGGATTCCCGGGAATGACATGCGCGATTCCTGATAAACCCATCTGGGAATGGATTCCCTAGTGTCAGCCACGTACGACTATCATCTCAGTCTTGTTTCATTACTGCTTAAACGTCATTGTCATTACTGTGCAGTTTTTTATGGCAGAGTTCCACATCAGTCAAGCATTTTTTATTTTGAATGTCATGTGTTGTGGCGAAAAATTCGTCACCAGAAGGTTTTTTACCTGAAAATGAAGGCTATTAGGACTCGAGATAGACAGACAGAGTTTTAAAGCAAGAAAACAACACAAAAAATAACAAGGACTCAACCCAATATGGCCAAATTGAGCTGAGCCTCGAACAGTTCAAAACCTAAAACTTATATATCACTTCTTATCACTTTGACCTCGTTCAATTAGCTCATTCTGAACCTGTTCTTACTGTCCATTGTTCATCTCTAGTTTCTGTTTTGCTTATTTCTGCTTGGTCTTTGGCTGGGCAGATGTTTTCCTTTTTCCATCTTTGGGCTTTTATGGTGTCATTTCCTTTTCTAAGCCTCTCATACTATGTTATAATGGTGGATTGAAGCTAAGCTTTAATTAAAAAGAAATATGGTATATGCTTTTATTTAATCATTTGCTTGGCATGCTTGATTTGCCTAAAGTTAATTTCTAATATATTCTTCTATATTTATTGCTAATGCCTGAATATACTAATGTTTCTTTCATGCATTACATCATTGTGACCTTGCTCATAGTAAAAGCCTTTTGTTCCCATTCTGCTGATTCACCAATCCAGCTGGTTTCTTACGTGCCTACCAGAGCCATTTTCTCTCTGTGGTATCGTTCTATAGCTTCCCAGCCTTGAATACAGGTGTTCTCATTTGCCTTATCCTGTTTTAAGTTGGTTTCTTCACATCACTTTTGTTCTTTTTCTGTTCTTTCCCACACTAGCAATCCTGCTGTAAGCTTAAAAAATAATGCAAAATGACTGATTTTTAGTTAACTATTTACTTGGCCTATCTTATTTTCTTAACATTCTAATTTATGCTTAATCTAATGTTTTAGAAGCATTTAATTACTTTTTATGGCTCTTTATGTTAATTTGCTATTTTTATGCTAATATAAACATTTTTTCTTCTACAAATACTGCTTGGAGTCCTCGTTTATTAAACATTTTCTTTTGCTTTCATTATTTTACAAATTACTCAGATCCAACTCCTCATCTCCCACTGACTTTTTCCATCTCGCTTCTCTCCATTTTCTTCCTTCTCAGAAGTCACTTTATTATTCACACTCAAATGTTAATATTTCAATGTAGATTTCTTGATATGTCACAAGCTGTTTAATGCAGCCTGATTACATTCTTGTCTCACATGATCAAAAGTTATCTTTGTAACTCTGTACACAAACAGAAACTAGAGATGTTAAACTACTACAGTAAAAGGTTACAGCATAAAAGCTGTTCAATTTAAGTCAAGGGACATTATGCTCATACTATATAATGCACTAGTAAGACCACATCTGGAGTATCATGTGCAGTTCTGGTCACCGCGGTTCAATAAAGACATAGCAGCACTTGAAGCCGTGCAGAAGACGGCAACCAAGTGCATCATGGGACTTAAGGACATGTCCTACTGTCACAGACTAAGAGAATTAAACCTATTTAGTCTCAAGCAGAGGAGACTGCGTGGGGACCTGATCCAGGTGTTTAAAATCCTCAAAGCCATCGATAAAGTAGATCCAGAAACAGTCTTTCAGCTTACCAACTCAAGGACATCAGTGGAATTTAATGGAAAGTGCTTTTAAAAATGAAACCAGGAAGCACTTCTTTAAGGAAAGAGTTGTGAGACAAGGCATTGAAGCAGTAACTTTGACAACCTTTAAGAAGAATCTGGATGAGATTTTGGGACAGCTTAGCTATCAGCTAAACAAACGGGCTTGATGGACGGAATGATCTGCTCTCATTTGTCAAATTTCTTTTGTTCTTATGTTCTAAAAAACAGCAGGCTGCTTGTGATAGTCTGTACATTAAACTAAAGCAGAAGTTCACCAAGTGCCAGCACATACACTTTGATCGCATTTTGGCATAATTGTATCCTAAATATCAAGATCTCACAAAGAGATCATGTTTACACACCTCTTCTAAATATTTGGCTTTTTTGCTGTATGTGTACGTGTCACTTTCTCGCCTCATTACATATTAGTGTTTTGTTGTTAATCTAATGCCTCATAAGAGGTGAGAGTCCTTCACTGCCTCTCATGCTGCAGGACACACTGGAGCTGCCTGGCTGTGTTTGACTGATTTTCATCAATAATAAATAACGGTCACAAGACTAACACTTGAGCAGTGGATGCTCATTTCATTTCAGAAATAACAGATGTATTTCTCTTTACATTACATTATGCTAATCCTACACTCTCACCTTTACACAACAATTCAAATGCTTAAAGAGCAGTATGTGCGGTGTGGGGTTCTGTTTAACTGATGCGTCTTTTAACAAATCAAATGTTAATTTTCCACAATGATTAATCTTTAGTCAGTGACAATCATTTAGGGTTAAGGGTAGGGTTATAATTATAAGGTAACTAAAATTAAAGTTATAGTTACTCCTTTATATTTTAAAAATAACGCAGCTTGTCTAATCTCTACAGAGGAATGCCAGCTGTGTAGCCCATCGACGTGTACAGCTACTGCATCATGTTCCTAATAATTTTTTTCTTTTATTCCTTAGAGCACAAATGCCGGAGAAAATCCATGGTCTTGGAAAATACCTTCATTTATCTTAGTCTTTTGTGTTATTCAATGTTGTGAACATTAACCATCTGAGAAGACTGTTATATTTTATTCATTGGATTGATTGTTCTGCGGTTGGCTGGCGACCTGCCCAGGGTTTGTTCCCTGCCTTGCTCCCTGTGTTGGCTGGGATTGGCTCAAGCAGACCCACGTGACCCTGTGTTAGAATCTAGCGGGTTGGATAATGGATAGATGGATTGATTGTTTTAACTGAAGTAGTTTTATGTGTCTCAGTTTTAAAATAATTTGTACTTAAAGTATATTGCTACTAGAAAGTATAGTTAAAAACAGTATAATGATTGTGAAAAAATCTCTCTCAAAAATGCATCAATATATTTGACCACACTGTAATGTAATGAACTTAAAAACAACAAAACACCTCTGCAATGTAAGAGTTGGCTAATCAATGGTGTATATCTTAAAATAGAAATGATGCTTCCCGTAGCTACAATGGCTTCTTTGTTTCCCTATAAATGAAAGCTGTTAGGTCTAAATATTCAATTCAGCTTTTATTTTTATATTATTCATTTCTCCTTGTATGTATAGATGGTCTGGATTAGAATATGAATAACAAGCTGGTTACATTTGCAGACCAAACCAAGCGAGGTAGAATGCAATATGATCTAGAATCCATTGAATCATTACAGAGGGTCTTGGACAGCATACAGTCTTGGGCAGGTGGGTTGCAGATGAAATTTAATGTTAGTAAATGTAAAGTATTACACATAGGAAGTAAAAATGTTAGATTTGAATCTCTAGTGTGAGGTCTGAAAATAGAAATTACACCTTATTTAAAAGATTTAGGAGTCGTAGTGGGCTTGACCCTATAAACTGCCAGACAGCATACAGAAGCAATCAAGAAAGCTAATAAGATGTTAGGTTATGTATCACGATGAGTGGAGTACAAGTAAAGGGACGTCATGCTTAAGGTATATCAAACACTAGTCTGGCCTCACCTAGTGTACTGTTTGCTGTTTTGGTCTCCATATTATAAAAAAACATAGCAGCACCAGAGAAAGTCCAGAGAAGAGCGACAAGGGTGATTCTGGGCCTAAGAGGTATGAGCTATGAGGAGAGATTGGAGGATGAGATGCTTTTCAGTTTTAGGTAGGCAGAAATTAAGAAGGGACCTGACTGAAATGTTTAAAAATATAAAAGTAATTAGCAGAGTTGATTCCTTGAAATAAATCCTTCAACAAGAACACAGGTTGAAACTTGCTAACAGCAGATTTTGCACATTTTAGAAAGTTTATCTTCATACAGATAACCGTAAGCAGCTACTGTAGGGCACAGTCCCAATAAAGGACTTCTCATCATATTTCAAAAATGGTGCTCACATCGGACGGCAGCACCACCAAGTGCCAGAGTGGGTAAGTAGCTACCAGGTTCCAATAATGCCATAATGGTTTAAAGAGAGGGCTTAAAAATAATCACAGTGAAATAACAATGAAGTTAAAAAAAAGGCTATGTGGTATGGCCAAGACCCCAGCACAGTTTCCCTTCTCTATCAGATGGCAACACAGGTCTCCCACATTGAACAGATGGGGTCTGTCATGATCTGATTTGGAAATATTTTTTGTCTGATTCTGGGTCTTTTATTTTTCACTGTTACTCGTGTTACTCATGTTTTGAAGACCAAGGAATTCATTTTTGACATTTCCTTTTCAATTAGGGTTATTTTTGAATAATTTTTCATGAAATTAAAAGTGAATCATGTTTCTCCTCAATGCTCTTTACACAGGCCAGTTTGTTCAAGATTGTGGTTTCACAGCAAACATTTGTCTTTCCTTTCTTTATTGTGTTTGAATGAATTATGACTCAGTTTTTGACTACGATTTAAGGCTACATTCTGCTGACATGTTATTTCAGCCCCACTGACTATGATTATTGTCACAGGTATTAACAACAACATTTATTTCTATAGCACGTTTTCATACAGATCATGTAAGCATAAAGTGCTTTACAGGATGAAGAAAAAAAAATCTAAAAATAAAATTAGGCAATACTAATTAACATAAAATAAAAGTAAGGTTTAATGGCCAGGGAGGACAGAAAAAAAAAAAAAAAAAACTCCACACGGCTGGAGAAAAAAAACAAAATCTGCAAGGGTTCCAGGCCATGAGACCACTCAGCCCCAACTAGCCATTCTACCTAACATAAATGATCTCAATCAGTCCTCATAGTTTTCTGGATCCATGTGGAAGAATTAGATGTTGATGGTCATGTGGACCTCTGGCCTTCAATCCATCAATGTAGGGACTGCACAGTGCTTTGATCAGGTGGTGGTGGCACAGATCACCACCACAGAAAAACGGAAGCATTAGATTTCAGTTTCTTGATCTTTTTTTGATTTCAATTCAACTCCTGATTCCAATTTCCAATTTGACTGCTGCCCCCCACTCTGTGTAGTCAATACAAGGTCTTACCAGAAAGACCTCTGGGGGTTGGAACACCAGCCCTGGAAAGGGGAGAGTTGTCTGTGTGAACCACTGACTTTGTGAATGGTGGGCAAGTGGGTGAGCCCCTCATCATGACAAAAAACAGCCATGAACCTTTGTAACCAAATACAAAACCTCTGTGTGTCTAAATGTTTGCATCAATGTCAGCCAAAGGAGTAGGTTCACTGCTTGGCAGTGTCAAAGTACTTCAAAACACTCCACAAAACCAAATTCCCAATTCCATCTCTTGCTCGCTATCTGAGCCTAGCATCGCTCCTTTACACAAACTTGCTGTATTCTCATTTAACATACCGACTCTAGAATATCAGTATTATCACCAAGCCCTCAAATCATTTTTGTGTGTCTGGAGCTGCTCTAATTAAGCAACAAGGACACCAAGCTAGCACATTCGCTAGTGAACCTTGATGGTTTGGCACCCTTGAGCATTCCATTACATTAAATAGGATCCAGGACAGCTCTCCTACTGCTTGATCTCTTAACACGTTAAAGATGCCTCTGCTCTCCCCCTATGTGCTTCCCTCCATTAGCCCCGAAAGCTCCCATCCTTGTTTCTAGTCCTCTGTAGCCTCATTTACATGTTATCTTGAGGGTCAAGAATTCTTGGCAACTGCCGAGTCTAGTGTCCTTTAGCTTCTTGAACAAATATCACTACTGCCAAAGACACATCATACCCTCTAGCTTTCAGGTGCTCATGTGTATAGCCTTTTCAGGATGTCTGGTGCTTAATAAGCCCTTGCAAGTGCTCTTCAGCTGCATTGAAATGATGATGTGCATCATCCCTACCTGTGAACGCTTGTTCCTCTCACCAAAAGTCGTGTTCGGCCCTATCCCTGCTCACAACTACTAGGCCGATTATCACTACACCTATATATGTATGTAGTGCCTTAAAGCAATATTCAGCCCCAACCCTATTTTATGTAAATGGCTGTCACAACCTTAGATTTTTATTTGTAAATCAGCCACTCTTTTTAAAGTTATAAACCACTATAAAATGAAAACTTCTAAAAGTGAAATGTCAGTCGTTTGTAATTATTTAAGCCCCTTAGCATTCAAGCCAATAGATTCAACTTTAGTCTCATCAGATAACCTTTGCAAATTGTTTACAAGCAGAGACTTTTTGTGTTTCCTGTCATGTCTTCTTCCATACTACTATTCTACAGACAGTGCAAAGCATGGGACATTGTTTAGCTGTGAACATCCTCTTCACTTTAGGCCACTGATTTTTGTGCACGTTCAGTGTGACAATTTTCATCACAGTAGCCTCTGTAACAAAGTGCTCTTCTTGATGGTGGCCTGACCTCGGCAGTTTGGCTATAGTTTCATATATTTGTCGTTTAGATTTGACAGACTGCACTGAGTTCCGAAGTATCATGATTTAGAGTTCCAAATATGGCAAGTGGTTGTGAGACCTCCAAATGCTCCAGAAAAGGTTTCCCTGAGCAGACCAGTCCTTCATTGCCTGTAGGAAAAGGCCTCACCCCAATGGGCTTAATCCCAGCTGCAGTGGTCTGTCTTAGGCCTCACAGACCCAAAAGGGATTTCCACCTCAAAACTAAACTTAAATGATTCAAAATCAGGCCAAAAAGCTCCACAAGGAGAAGAATGACTGTAAACATGTGGCTTGTACGAATAAGGCATCATAGGGTATAAAAGGTGATCCTAAGCAAACAAATCAAAACCAATATATAATAACCTAAATCTTCAAGATAGACAGTAATCCAATAATACATAGCAGTATTCATTTACTCCAAAGCGTACAAAAATTCTCAACTGCTGAATCCTGCTTCTGGCTCAAACATAATAAATATCACAACACTGGGGCAAGCAGACACTAGAACAATATACAGGTGCCGGTCATAAAATTAGAATATCATGACAAAGTTAATTTATTTCAGTAATTCCATTCAAAAAGTGAAACTTGTATATTACATCCATTCATTACACACAGACTGATGTATTTCAAATGTTTATTTATTTTAATTTTGATGATTATAACTGACAAATAATGAAAGTCCCAAATTCAGTATCTCAGAAAATTAGAATATTGTGAAAAGGTTCAATATTGAAGACACCTGGTGGCATACTCTAATTAACTAATTAACTCAAAACACCTGCAAAAGCCTTTAAATGGTCTCTCAGTCTCGTTCTGTAGGCCATACAATCACGGGGAAGACTGCTGACTTGACAGTTGTCCAAAAGACGACCATTGACACCTTGCACAAGGAGGGCAAGACACAAAAGGTCATTGCTAAAGAGGCTGGCTGTTCACAGAGCTCTGTGTCCAAGCACATGAATAGAGAGGCGAAGGGAAGGACAAGATGTGGTAGAAAAAAGTGTACAAGCAATATGGATAACTGCACCCTGGAGAGGATTGTGAAACAAAACCCATTCAAAACTGTGGGGGAGATTCACAAAGAGTGGACTGCAGCTGGAGTCAGTGCTTCAAGAACCACCACGCACAGACGTATGCAAGACATGAGTTTCAGCTGTCGCATTCCTTGTGTCAAGCCACTCTTGAACAAGAGACAGCGTCAGAAGCGTCTTGCCTGGGCTAAAGACAAAACTGCTGCTGAGTGGTCCAAAGTTATGTTCTCTGATGAAAGTAAATTTTGCATTTCCTTTGGAAATCAAGGTCCCAGAGTCTGGAGGAAGAGAGGAGAGGCACAGAATCCACGTTGCTTGAGGTCCAGTGTAAAGTTTCCACAGTCAGTGATGGTTTGGGGTGCCATGTGATCTGCTGGCGTTGGTCCATTGTGTTTTCTGAGATCCAAGGTCAACGCAGCCGTCTACCAGGAAGTTTTAGAGCACTTCATGCTTCCTGCTGCTGACGAACTTTATGGAGATGCAGATTTCATTTTCCAACAGGACCTGGCACCTGCACAAAGTGCCAAAGCTAACAGTACCTGGTTTAAGGACCATGGTATCCCTGTTCTTGATTGGCCAGCAAACTCGCCTGACCTTAACCCCATAGAAAATGTATGGGGTATTGTGAAGAGGAAGATGCAATACGCCAGACCCAACAATTCAGAAGAGCTGAAGGCCACTATCAGGGCAACATGGGCTCTCATAACACCTGAGCAGTGCCACAGACTGATCGACTCCATGCCACGCCGCATTGCTGCAGTAATCCAGGCCAAAGGAGCCCCAACTAAATATTGAGTGCTGTACATGCTCATACTTTTCATGTTCATACCTTTCAGTTGGCCAACATTTCTAAAAATCCTTTTTTTGCATTGGACTTAATTGATATTATAATTTTCCGAGATACTGAATTTGGGACTTTAATTAGTTGTCAGTTATAATCATCAAAATTAAAAGAAATAAACATTTGAAATACATAAGTTTGTGTGTAATGAATGAATCTAATATACAAGTTTCACTTTTTGAATGGAATTACTGAAATAAATCAACTTTGTCATGATATTCTAATTTTATGACCAGAACCTGTATTATGTTTTAAACAATCGATGCAATTAAGTGAAACAATTGAGAAATATAATTTATTTTTGCAATCCAATTTACAAAGGTAATGTAACAAAAACAAAGAAAAGATATATATTATAACAAAAGGTGCTATATTGGCACCTGACCCAACACAGACGGGTCACACGGGAGGCACATATAAAAACAAAAAAACTTTTATTTCTCTTCACCTGTGGGGCACATCTTCCCCGTGACTCACAGGCACAACACAGTCCCAAGCACCAAAACACCCAAAACACCACCACTCTTCTTCTTTAACCACCACTCCCCCTGGTAAGCGTTGTCCTCCTCCTCCTGACACAGGCTCCTGGAGTGGTGGCTGTTGACCCCTTTTATAGTCCACCCGGAAGTGCTCCAGGTGCTTGATTGCCGAGTTCCGGATGCACTTCCGGGTGTGGTGAAAACACTGCCCACAAGGGCTCAGGGGTCCCAGCTGTAGCACCTAGCCGTCTACCGCCCAGGGGGAGGTATTGCAAAGTTCACGATTGCTCCCTCTGAACATTTACCGAAGGGGCGTCCCGGCCAGGCATGGACCCCGGCCATCCGCCACAATATAATGATCAAAAATGAAAAATAATACAAATTACAAGCTAATCAATCCACAGTAATAGAAAATGATATCATCAAGTTTACAATCATGTCGTTATATTTAATATACTACCATGGCTGTCCATTTGTCTGTCCAGGACTTTAAATCACCTGTAGCTTGCAAACCGTTTGACATATTGGCCTGAAATTTGGTACACATAAACTATGTGATGTCTAATATCTGCTTTCGGGGTGATGATTGACCTCCAAGGTTATTCCTCTTTTTATTTTTATTTTATTTTATTGTAGAATCAACTCTCTGCAGCAGCCAGCAGGTTGGCTGTGTGGCACATGCATATGGGCGCCATTCTCAGTCCTACCACCTTCACCGTCACTTCCCCTACCTCTTCATATCTTAAGTCATTCTTGAGGCAGATTGAAAGCTTAAGTGCCAGCTTAAGTGAAAAATTAAAGAAAGCAATTGCAACACAAGCACTGACTTAATCAGTTTTAACTTGAAAAGATGCCAACGAAAGAAGAGAAGCAGTGGGCCACTAGGGGGTAGAAAAGAAGAGATGCTCAGGAAGCAGCAAGTGCATCAACCTCTGAGCAAACGAATGATAAACGTACAGAGAAAGAGGATGAAAACTGGGAATGCTCAAGTCAAGTGTATTCACTGCACGTTATCATGCAGTGCGCTGTTAGTGGTAACATATAATTGAATTCCTGAGATTCAAAGGTATGTGTAGATTTGGCGATGCATTTTGAGGATTCACCTCTTCTTCGGGACACAACAATCAAGAGAGATAATATAATCAAACACTAAACAAATAAAATGTACATCTAACCATGCAACTCAAAGATAGTGCACTACCTATTATATAAGATCAAACATTCATAAAAGTAGAGCCACCATAATTTAGTTCCCCAGAAAAACTTTATGAAGATAAAAATAAGAATACAAATAAAAATAAAAAGGTCAACAAATATTACAATGATAGTTTAAATAGTAGAGATACTTCCTAAAGGGAAATGCATCTTTCCTAAGCCATATGTGAAAATTATGTGTTAAGCGACTCTTGACTAAAGTACTTATAAGAAGCTGAAATAAAATCAAAGACAGAGATGTAGACACCATCATGTGTAACTAAGAGGAACGAGTATGGACCAAGAATAAGCATTTAAAAAACGGTATTACCTCACCCATTACATGTGTGCCATAGAGCTCATAACAAGGGACAAAAAACACCTTTTGGACTACAATTGGATCCGTGTTTCAGATTAATATCACCCTGTCAAGAAGTGACAAGGTTACTTTTTAGAACATTACCACAACAACTACAGTTCAAACAGAGAAATTGTCCAGGAGAGATACGATTTAGCAACTTATTGGAAAAGTAAAAATAGCAGTACATAAATAATTCACTACATAACTTCTAAGGTTATGACCACACAAAAAAGCAAAAAGAGGTAGATCAGAAAGACTGGGATGTAAATTCAATATATGCCAATATTTCAAAATGATGTGCTAAATATGATTAGCATAATAAGAGTAAGTAAGATTGCACACTATCCTATTAGTCTGCTTGGATTCCTGCTTAGGTTTAAGTAATAATTCCCTGCTGATATAAAATATCATTTAAATGCCATCTTAACGCAGGCTTTCAAATACCCTCTGTAAAAAAAACGGGATTTCAAATCCCTAGCATTACTAATAAAGTCATCCCATTCCAAACAGATACAGAAAATATGAAAAAACTGTGAAACGGGTAAATTGTTGATCAAGGATCAAGGATGACAACTAGAGACATGTAGTAAAATATTATAATCAGTAGGTTTACAGTATAAAGAGAATTGTAGTGAGTTATTAAGCACATATATGTTAATGTCCAAAAATGAAATGGATTTATTACTGTAATTAGGTGTCATTAATCTGGTGTTTAAAACATGCAAACTTCACCTTGGTTATTATTTTTCATGATCTTTCTAAAAATTGACTAGTCTTCCTCATTGAAGATCATGCCAAAGATAGCAGTCGGCCCATTTTTAAAATCACCATGTTTTCTACATTAGATAGATAGATAGATAGATAGATAGATAGATAGACAGATAGACAGATAGATAGATAGATAGTAGACTTTTATTTGTTCCCAAGGGGCAATTTTTCTTTTTACATGAGCTAAAGCTATTAAATAATAAAATGCTAAGGTTAGCATGTGTCCAGTCACTCAGAGTAACCTGATTGGTCCTTTAGACACAATCAAAGATGAGGAAATATGAGTGTAAGACACACAAGGAGGAGTAAAAGCACACTAAGACTCAGCTTCAAAGATGGTAAGTATAAAAGTGGAAAGGCTTTATGGGAATGTGCTTAAAAGAGGGAGCGCTGGTCAAGATAATTTCAGACACATGAGGATACAGAGAAAAGGTGCTGAAGGTACACATAGGGCAAGAGATATTTTTTAATTACTTGACTAATAAATTAGTAAATAAATAAAAAAATATAAACAAAAGCTATGGGATTTTTAGTTAGTTATATGATATACTTAAATGAAGTTGTAACAATGAATTATTAAAACATAAGGAAAAGGACTGAAGGTAACCCATGGGTTAACTCAGCGTAGCTTAAAGTGTGAACATGTGAAGTCTGCCTGATGTTAGAGAAACCAGCAATTTGAATTATCAAGGTTAGAATGAGGTAAATGAGTAACAAACACCCCTCTAGAAAGTGTGGATAAACTAATGGGAAAGCCTAAACAGCCCTCTTTTGAAGTGGTGCTAAGATCAATAGGAGAATCAGCAAAACACTCCTATTAACTAGGCAGTATTTAGATAAATTAAGGTGAATTATGTGAATTTCCCCTTGGGATTAATAAAGTATCTATCTATCTATCTATCTATCTATCTATCTATCTATCTATCTAT